>CM043112.1:6174452-6649452 GCA_023701765.1 Hylyphantes graminicola | reverse complement strand
AATTGGCAGAGTAACCTCTCTTGTCGGGTTGCAATAACTTGGTGCAAGATTTTCATTCATACATTTGTTTTCAAATTTATTCCTCGATATATTGGGGTCTTAGGAACCTTAAAAATGTGCAAAGAATGTACTATGCGATTTTATGTAATTTTTTAACTACTCAAAATAAAGTATAATTTTTTACATGTAATTCTATAAGATTTATTTATTATAAAACGAATTTTAAAATTTATGAAACTTTAGCCAAAGCTAAAACAAATGATAACAAACATAAAACTAATTGAAAACATTTGGATTAGGCTTGCACGCCACATTTTGAGGACTAAATTGAAGAAATGAACAAGAAAATGACTTTATATAGTACAAATATTGAAATGTGTACAGATTAAAGACTTATATCTAATTTCTAAGCTCAATTTTAATTAGAAATTATTTAAAAAAATTTAATTAATGAAAAATTTTACATTTTGATTTAATTTTTTTTGTATTAATAAATATTGTTTTATTTTTCTTTTAAACAGGCATAAGTCTTTATTTGTACAATATAAAGTCGTTTTCTTGGTCATTTCTTCAATTATGACCTGAAAATGTGGCGAGCAAGCCTAATCCAAATGTTTTCAAATAGTTTTATGTTTGGTATCATTTAATTTAGTTTTGGCTAAGGTTTCATAAATTTTAAAATTTGTTTTATAATAAATAATTCTAATAGAATTACATATAAAAAAATTATACTTATATATTGAGTAGTTAAAAAATTACATAAAATCGCATAGTACATTCTTTGCACATTTTTAAGGTTCCTAAGACCCCAATATATCGAGGAATAAATTTGAAAACAAACAACGCTTTTTAGTACCTTCTTTGCACATTTTTAAGATTCCTAAGATTAACTTTATACCTACATTTGGGCCACCCTGTATAACATAAAAATTGAATGTTACTTTTAGTGTGATTAGTTTTCTTAGCCGTTATGCAAAGCTGATACAGTGCGTTTAAAGATTATTTATTTCGGTTCGTTTAAATTTTGTTTCAATTAAGCTGTTTTGTTTCATAAGGCGTTGGTTCAGTTTAGCTCTATACTGTATGTCGCAGGGTATACAAGCAGTTTTTATAGCAAGCATACAGACCTGGAAATGTTTGTATCTTAATCTCAACCTTACAACATCTCGCTCTTCCCTAGTATTACAAATCAGGTAGTCCCCTAGCATTACTTATCAGGTAATTAAAAGTAAAAAGTGGGGCCTGCAATATGGCAATAATTTCTTAAAAACTTACGTCTTGGTGGGGCTAAAGCTGCTCTAGAGTAATTTGTAATAAATATCTTATTGAACACAAATCATAATTTCAGATACATTCTAGCAGAAGGGGTCTTTCTAACGGTTAGAGCATCAACCTCCGGTTCTATTTGCCCGCATTTCGATTATGGACACCTCTCAGCTACTTTTCTATAAAATTGATTGTGAAGTAAAAAAAACTCATCGGAATAGTACACTGAGACATATCTGCTCGTTAATTAGGGAGAGTCCTAAGTCCTAACGGCAAGAGGAGTACAATGTCGCCCTAAGATTCTGTTAGGCGCCCGCTCATCGTCACTAGACAAGAGTTCTTAATTATGAAGCCTATCGACAGCAGCCCGCGTACACCTCTCAACGAGCTATTATATAATAGGCTTTATCAAATGAACCCATATTAATATCTATCAACACTACAATTTACCTAAAACGAGCCGAAGAGATCGACCCACTCTGGTTGCCATTTCTCATTGTTTATGAACCATAATTGTTAATTCAGGTAATTAGTTGAACTAAATATATTAATTTTAAATTAAAAAATATTATTAGTAGTCATTAATTATGCAATAATCTCTAATTTAATATTTATGTTATCAGATTTAATTAAAGATATGGGATAATTGTAGTTCAAATAACCCTACAGTGCAAAGTCGTTCTGAGGGCAAAGCTTACAATTTTCGGGAGGCTGGTGATTAGTCTGTGGTCAAGTAACTAAATAGGAGCATTCCGAGCCCATTGAGCATGGAGCAGTTTCGTATTTTACGTCAGACCAAACCGGTTGACCCCCCACCATATCCCCAGTTTCCGCAAAGTCGCGAAGTGGCCAGGGGAGGATCGGCCAAAGTTGGAGAGAAAAAATCATTGACACGTTTAAATGGACAATGGTTGCGTATAACTTAATATTTTCTTAAATTATAATTTATAAATAACTAAAAACAACAAGCCGAACTTTTGCGACCTTTCGAATTACATAAATTACGATTCACACTAATTAGCTAACATTATGTATCAATAATTAATTACAAATCATAGTAATTTTTAATTGTGTTATCGGATTTAGCTGATGTAATTAATTTAAATAAAATTTTGTTTTAAAATGTTTGAATTTTACTTTTTGAAGAGTACTAAAGAAAATTGTAGAAGGGTACAGAGGAGGAGCTCAGTAAATACGCCCTTGTAGAAAATACTTTTAAAGTATGATATAGATTTCCATAAAAATATAAATTCTATAATGACAATGAAACCATTTCATTGTAAAATAATAATTGTATTAAATATAACAATTGTAATAAATATCCTTTTCTTGATTGGCACATTACACCCCTAAAACCTTTAATGTTTGTACATTTGAATATTTAAAGGTAAAAGAAAACTTTACACTGTAAAAAAAACCTGTAGATTTAGCAGATGAAACCTGTCAACAATCTTTTCTCTAGCTAGTTTTCAACCAGTTTTTCCCTAGTGTTTCTACAGATAAATCCATATCTATTTCTACAGAGAAATCCGTAGCTATTTCTACAGAGGCTCTGTTATTTCTACAGAGAAATCTGTTATTAAAATTTCTGTAAATTTAACAGAGGAAACCATAACATCGGAACACAGAACTATCCCGACCCTGGTTCCGAGTGGACTGCTGTACCAATGACTTTAGTAAGAGCAGATTTGTGCAAATCTCCTGGGCACATTTTAAAAATTAAAAGCGCAATCGCATCAATTTTTAACTGAGCAGATTTAGTAGGACGCATTTGTATGGGGGTGCCATCATTTCCTCTCAGTAAAAGGTCTACAGGAATGAACCCTTGAAGGGTGCCAAGTATCATAGTATTACGAGTATCAAGTAAACGGAAAATGAAATGATTAAAAAATTCTAAAAATGCTTATCCGCTTCCTCACACCGGCAGAGAAATGCCATTGAGTGGCAAAAATAATCAACGTTTAAATACAAATTCTGGGCCCCCCAAAAGCCTAAAAGATACCCTGAAATAATATATCACCTATTTTTATATGCAAATATGTAAAAAAAAACTTTGAATTTTAAAACAATGTGAAAAAACTTTTTTTATATCTTTTAAACATCAAGTAAGTGAATTGGTCATAAAGTATTTACGACGTAAAGTGGACCCATATCGGGTACTTCCCGAAGGTTAATCCCGAAAGCGTCGCACCTGCGGTACTGTTGTGTTTGAAAAGAAATAGATAAGCAAGCTGCGAACAATTCACAACAGCTCTGTCTTGTTAAAAAGGGTCGAACACCATTTTTCACGCAGTGCTTGGAAAATATTGATATACACGACACACGAACGACATGGTCGAGTCAAAAGACATTGTTTGGTTTCTTTCTGACGTTTTGTTGTTTCGGCAATACTTGGGTTTAGATCACGTGGCGGCGGCTACCCTCTATGCTGACGCCCTTATCTTTTTTCCAGGAATACGGGAAGGGGGAGGGGACTTAATGATCCAGTCCAGTCTGCAATGTGGGGCCGGGAGGTATGTCACACGTGGTAAATGGTGATCTTGAAAGTCGCAAGGGAAACCAGAGGTGATCAGATGGAATTGTTAGGGCAGAGCGAGACTTTATTCTGGCGCCTCCCTCTCTTGTTTCAAACCAAGTGGTATACAAGCTGTAGCTAGTATGTGAGAAAATGACATTTAAAAAAAAAATAGGACAATCTAATTAACAAATGAGTTACATAAGTTTCATCCTTTCCAAATCTTGCTTAGTGAAATACTTTAATGTTTAATAGTGTTTGTATTTTAGTTTTAGTTTACAACTATAAAAGTCGCACTATATTTATTGAAAGAGTACGATAAAAGGTAAACGATTTGGCAACGTCATTACCATACACTTCTTTGACTAGCTTAATTCGCGTATTAAAGCATTTCATGGACTCCAATAATTGTTTAAAAAACACAGCGACATTCCTTTAATTTTTTTTTTGACAACGTGTCAATTATCCTACACATTAACCCCTTGCGTTCCAGTGACGAACGGTGGCAACTGTGTACAGATAATGCTATTTCAATGACGATTACTAGGCAACACAAAATTTCAGGTAAGCCAAGGGGTTAAAACAAATGCATAATATGTATTAAATGAGTCGCTTATTTGCAAAACCGGCCATCTCCAAAATTCTAAAAGTGGTGTTTTTTCATTTTGTTTTTCGATTAAAAAAAAACTTTTACTTAGTAGGAAACAGAAGCCACAGAAATATACTGTCAAAATATTTCTACAACTAAAGTATTTTGATTTCCACCTTCTTTTGATTACGTTTTGTAGAAAATCTGTGATCATTTTTTTTTTCATTTTATGGAGATGGCCGGTTTTGCAAATAAGCGATTCAAATATCTTATAATAACTTATATAAATTAGGAAATAAAAGTTTTGAAAATTAAAGGTATATTTACAAAATGTCAAAACATGCAGTTCTTCAGCCAGGCTGACTGACTGAATTTTTTTAATTACTTTTATTTCGGCGTTTAAAATGTTATGCGCTGTGCCAGTTAATTGATATTCAAAGATCAAATAAAGGCAAAATTCAGTTCTGTATTTAATAGTACGTAGTACTTTTCCACAGTGAAAGCATATGTAAAACCTTTATTTTCTCAATGGTCATTTTTTAGATTCTATACTACGTTTATAACGTAAAGAATAAAAGCTTTTATAAAAGCTCTATCCGTCCATCCGTCTGTCCATTTTGGAACTCAAACACTGCTCCAAAACTGTCTAAATTAGGGATTTCTGGCCAAAACGCCATATTTTAAATTACTTCATGTTTTTTTCGCGTAGCTATGATAACGTACCTGGATCTGCTTTCGAGATAAATAAAATTGAATTATGAACATTTATACTGAACATTAATACGCTATATCAGAACCCGAACATGTCATAATGTCTGTCTACTGATGTCTGTCTGTAGCTACACTCAGTGAACACCGACTGACTTTTCTGACGCGTTTGCAATACACGAACATCGTCCAGTTAAAATAGGCAATTTCCTAGCCGAATATGTCGGTTTCTGCTGCTGATTCTAGTTTTGTTTCCTTTTTATCGCTGTCAAAGTTACTGCGCCCAGGTTTAGGTATGTTTTAAAATGTAGAAAGAAAGTTTATAAAAAAATGATGCATTAAAAAGCTTTTGTTTTACTCAGTGTGAATATTTGACATATTTTCCAGCTAGGCAAGATCACAAAATTAAAATGATGGATCTGGCAGATCGGCTTTCAGTAATTATATACAAGTGTTATGCAAACATTGAAAGTAAAAATTTTTTAATGCATATTTACAGATCGGCTTTCACTAATTCTATACAAGTGTTATGTGAAAGTAAAATTTTTTAAACGCTCAAGAGGTTTGATCGTCTTTTTCGAACTTTTCAAAACGAACTGTCTTCAGTTTCAGAGGTTTTCGGGAGTATGCTGGGTCACTGTTACG
Organism: Hylyphantes graminicola; assembly: GCA_023701765.1. Taxonomy (NCBI): domain Eukaryota; kingdom Metazoa; phylum Arthropoda; class Arachnida; order Araneae; family Linyphiidae; genus Hylyphantes; species Hylyphantes graminicola. Next base: position 6,643,729 of record CM043112.1, on the reverse strand, counting down.
GACAAGTGACCATCCGAATGTAGTCCCCCATCATGTGACAGTCATAATCCTTGCCTTTGTAGCGATACTCAAATTCCCCGATATCTTGATGGATTCCCTTGCTCCTCGGATAAGGCTCCCAAGTTGCTGTGAAATTCTTCTAGGTGAGAGTGTTGACCATGATAAATCTGCAGTCGGCATTTTTGAATAACAGCAAAATCAGAAAAACTCATAATTTATTCAGTTTTACGCGGTCAGCCAGCATTTCGACTTAAGTGAACTCTTGGCTGGTTGTGGGTGCAAATGCACATACTCCACAATAAAATAAGAATAAAATAAAAGTCACCCCTAAACAGTAATTTCTTTCTCGCAATAACACGGACCAGATTTCCTGGTGTTAGATACATACAGTCAATGACAAAAGTGCGCACACTCGTAACTCTTTTTACCCGCACAATGTCTGTCGGCTAAAACATAACTTTCAATTTTTGGCAACTTCGGTGTTCACTGAGTAGCTACAGACAGACATCGGTACATTTTCATTAAATGTAAAGCCAAATATACGCGATAAAATGTGACCGTCATGATTTGTTGACTACTTTTACTTGATTTTCAAAACTAATTTTAATAATTGATGTCATTTAACTTATTTTTATTCAGTTGGTTAGTGAACTACACTGTAAAAACGGAAAAGAAACGGTGTAAAATGATGTAAATAAAAAACAGCACTGTCATAATTTAAGGGGTCTAAGGAGTCTTAAAAATGTGCAAAGAAGGAACTACAAAGTATAGTTTGATCTGTCATGTCATTTTTGAACTACCCAATGTATAAGTATAATTTTTTCATATGTAATTCTACAAGATTTATTTATTATAAAACAAATTTTAAAATTTATGAAACCTTAGCCAAAACTAAAATAAATGATATTAAACATAAAGCTATTTTAACACATTGTGATTAGGCTTGCGCGGCAAATTTTGAGGTCAAAATTGAAAAAATGACCAAGAAAATGACTTTATATTGTACAAATATGTACAAACTAGGACTTATACCTAAATTCTCAGCTCAATTTTAATTAGAAATTATTTAAAAATAAATTTAAAATCAAAATTTAAAAATTTTTATTAATTTTTTTAGAAAAAAGTTCTTAAAATAATTTCTAATTAAAATTGAGCTGAGAATTTAGGTATAAGTCCTAGTCTGTACATATTTGTACAATACAAAGTCATTTTCTTGGTCATTTTTTCAATTTTGACCTCAAAATTTGCCGCGCAAGCCTAATCACAATGTGTTAAAATAGCTTTTTGTTTAATATCATTTATTTTAGTTTTGACTAAAGTTTCATAAATTTTAAAATTTGTTTTATAATAAATAAATCTTGTAGAATTACATATAAAAAAATTATACTTATACATTGAGTAGTTCAAAAATGACATGACAGATCAAACTATACTTTGTAGTTCCTTCTTTGCACATTTTTAAGACTCCTTAGACCCCTTAACTGAGGGTTTTTGTGAAAATTTTGGTAAACAAGAATAACCAAATACCACTCAATTAATTAAATATTAATGAAACGGAACTTCCAAAATAAGTAAAATACTCCGTGTAGTGGGGGCTAGAGCACGTTAAATCAGTCCTATTTCAATGTCCTTGCGCATCTGTGAGGTAGTGTTGTCTACTACAATTCTTTTCAATATCGATGTGTAAAATATAAAATATATTAAATAGAGATATAAGAAAAGGTGAGATTTAGTTTGAGAATGCAATACATGCCCGATAGTCAAAATTTCATCTAGAATATTTTATTGTTAAACATTGTAGTGTAAACGTTGATAGTGTTACGATACTCTGCAATAGTGTTTTTTAAAAAAATGACAAACGTTGCACTCCCCTCCCCCCCAAAAAAATTGTATTTTAAAAGAATTACAATTATTTGTTTTAATTGCCTCAGAAATTGGTATCAATTGAAAAAAAAATTGGTTTGACGAACGAAGATTTGATAGTTTTCCCCCAAAATTAAAAAATGTGACGAAGTAGCAAAAATTGCGTTTTTTTCCCCGAAAAATAGAAAATTAAGAAAAAATCACTACTACCGATTTCAGCCCCAAGGAAAGACATTCCGTAAGCGGTTCATGCCCCGTGAAGAGAAGCTTCTTGGAGAGAATCTCTGTAAAGTATAATAAATCACTTTGGGGTAGGGTGGTTTGCCGTGTAGGGGGTTCAGGTAAATTGCCATATGAAAATGTGAGATATCCCTTAGCGACGTGTACAATGTAGCACATACACATTCCCTCAATCGTAAGCCCTTTCGTTACTTGAAAGGCCTGTGTGTGAACTATTAATCCCTGACCTGTCAGTTTACAGCAAGGGAGGAATGAAAGGGGGTGGGTTTTCTTTCATCCAGAGAGTCTCGGGTGGCCATGTATGGTCACAAGTCATTTGATTACTGAATGCATAAATGAATTCGTTGACTTTTTGGCCACCCTGTAAAAATACGTCCAAATATTGTGTGTTAATCCTGTGTTTTAAATACGTATAAATAGATTTTTTTATAATTGCGTAAAAAAAATTGGACTTTTACACTATAATTTTAATATCAGACGCGTGCGTAAAGTTGTACTTTTTAGAAACAGTGATACAAAATTACTTTTTTTCACCCAAAAGCAGTGAAAAAAAAGTACTTTGTGTCACTCTTTTCATAAGATGCCAACATTTCAAGTAAAATTTCGATTTGATAATAATACTCATAAAATCCAAAGATTTATCGATCTGCTTTTATTTAAAAATATTATGAGCGTGAATTATTTTTGAATTAATGATTTTTTTTTCTCTTCATGGGAATATTTCTAAATTTACGCTCTTCGAACTGCGGATTCATTGGTTGTTTTCTTTGACAAAATGTTGAAACACGCTTATTGGTTTTTTATAGCGTCACGCGCTCCGAACTGCGAGTTTATTCTTTATTTTCTTTGAATAAACGACCCGTGCAGCCAAAAATGTCCGACGAATAACCGACGACGTCCCCGTGTAAGGGAGTGCACGTTAAATATCCTTCAAAGTCCTAACGATGCGTACGATGTCGCCCTTAACGGTTGCGTTGGGTGCCTATTCAGGTGTTGGCTCGTCACCTGACTGTGGTTCTAAAATTCGACGCCCGTCGCCAATAGCCCTCGTGTAGCTCTAGTGCGACGATAACTCAAACCTAACCTTATTTTCTTTGACATCTCTTCTGGAAGATCAAAATTCATTTTAGTCTAATTAGCACGTGAAATAATTTTTAACCAATAGGATTTGATATTTTTCACGCAATTATAAAAAAATAGTGTATGAAACACGTGCGAAAAGTAAACTTTTTAAAACACGTGTCATTATTTCCCTCGCTCGTGAAATAAAATCCACTAGTTTTAAAAAGTATTACTTTTCACACTTGTTGCATAAATAACTATAGATACAAATTTCTTTATTTGACAACTTTTGAAGATCTGATTATCATAATGCACCCTTATATAAAACTAAAAGACACAAAACCTCAAAAATATATATATTTTTTATTTTGTTTTAAACCTAGATGCAAAGTTCTTTAATTTTATAATGTGCCTCCCAGTCGGCACACTTAAAAAAAATTGAAATTGTATAATAATTAGCTCACTTTTAAATTTTTAGTTCGCGTTTTACATAAATTTTCAAGGCTTTTGTAAATATTTAAACTGGATCCCCAAAGTATTTTTCTTACGTTAACAAATGCGAGTTTCATGAAAGTGTGGACGCAATTAGATCTTTTTTTTAAAATTTTCAAGTTAAAATATATTATTTTTTAATTATAAAGTTTTTAAAGGTCAAAATTTACCTTTGCTCATAAACCTTTACTAATATTTCGCTTTATTGGCTATATTAAAATACTTCCACAGTTTGAAGAACACGTGTTCAAAGAAAAAAAGTTTTAAAAATTCTTTAAACAGTGGTCAGTAAGATTTTTAAGATGCTTAAAAAAGTTGAATTTTTGCAAAACATCTTGTATAAATACATTCTTCTTGTACTATCCGTTGAAAAATATAAATAAAAATCCTTTTATTTATATTTCATAATTATAGATATCCATTTTTTGTTCCACTAAGTCTCCTTAAGTAAAACCCTTTCAGCACGCATTTAGAAACTTTAAAATATATATATATTTTTTTATCTCAATGTGCGCACAATGAAAACTAATTTTGCCGCATACTAATCGAAGAAAGTTTTTCGATGGGGACTTAAGACTTTGATAGAACTTAGGATGAATGGACACATGTGAAAAATACTGAAAATTAATTTCAAAAATAAAAGCTAAGCAAACAAATTTTGTAACTAAGATAGTATATTAGAGTGGAGTAAATTGATTTATGAAACCAAACTATATAATTTTCTCCATATTTTGACTTTTAGAAAAGTAATTTTGTAAGTGCAGTTATATTAACACATTTCGATTTATCAGTTTTTAAGAAAGAATTTTTGAATAATATATAATAATGTTTTTTGAAATAATATATAATATATATCCCCATAAGAATAATGCTTTAAAATTTCCGATTTAACGAAATGTTTAAAACTCCTAGTTTCATTATAGCGAAGGATTTTTCTGGGGGTAACTCCGTACTTTTATCTCTCTCTCTCTCTTTTTTGCTGTTTTGTAAAGACACCAAACAAGTTTTAAAAGGGTGTGCCTAGTACTTTTTCATTCCAGAGGAAAAAGGGGAGGGTGGGATCACCATACTTCTATCCTTCTGCTTACCTGCCTTCTTCCCTTACCCCCTAAGAATGGCCGAAATTTCTATTCAATGGTTCATACTCAAACATCTGTAGTGACCAGTACAATGCCTTTTAGAATTCTCTAATGATTGCCTGTCATTATGACACTGTGAGATTATGTTGTTTCTGGGATTGATTTTGGAACCTTGTGTACATGGGCGTTACTTTATTTTTGTCGCACTCATTTAAGAATGAGATCTGAGAACGACCGTTGGCTTTGTTGTCACAAAAAGTTATTCTTTGAAGACTAATTGTTTGTTACACACTTAACCTTAACCAAAGGGGAAAGGGTGGAGACGTCCGTTCTGTATTTTTCTTCGCTCCTTTTCTCTCTCATCGGAGCTAACAACTGTCAGAGCTTTTGTAAATACTTTTTTGTTTGTTATCATTTATTTCACTTTTGTCTTAAGTTTCATAAATTTTAAAATTTGTTTTATAGTAGATGAAACTTATAGAATTACATATAAAAAAATTATACTTATAGTATATTAAATAGTTAAAAAATTACATAAAATCGCAAACTATGCTTTTTAGTACATGCATCTTTTGTACGTTTTTAAAACTCCTAAGACCCCTTAAATTCGACATTTAAATAAATTGTCTTCGAAATGAAATGCATATATTTAAACAATGTAACAATATAGGCATTTAGAAACATTTAGATGAATCTGTTAAAAATGATACTTGCAAACCCTAAAAAATATACACTGTTAAAAAATATCCCAGTAAAATTATGGGCTTGCTCCGGCAGCAGAGTTTCCGTTCATGCACCGTTAAAATACACTAAAGCCCATAAATTCCCGAAGCCCGTAATTTAACGATGCAAACTAATACAGTAGTGAAATTACGGTTCTTGAATGTAAGATTACAGTCTGCCTTATAACTATTTTAGCGTAATTAAACGTTCATTTACCGTAAATTGACAAGCATAATAACGTTATCAAGCGTATAACTACATTCTGTAAGAATACGCTCTACCTGATTATGGTTCAACCCTAAATTGATAGTGCGTGATATTTTTAACCGTTTCCTGACGGTCTTGGTAAATTAATTGACGTTGTGTTAACAGCATTAAAAAATTTAAACAAAGTAGCAATTTCAACAAACGTTTAATTTCATCCATTGAAATTACAAGTCAAACAATTTTCAATAATAGTATATTAACTTAAAAACATAGCAAATAAACACACAGGAAGAGCACATGGGGAAAAACCCTTCAAAGCATAAGAATCTGTCTACGCCAGGCCTCTTTGGCGGCAATAACAAATCATTGCCTGACCTGGTGTAAGGAAACCTGTTTCTTACTAGGTTCTACTCTCCCAACAACCCTAATTCAAGCGAGACACAAGTCCCATGTTTGTACCGAGAGAAAAAAAAAGAGAAACTGATGATAGAACTAAAATCGTCTGCTTTCCTGTTACTTAAATATTCACAGAAATTCTTATGAAAAAATAAGTAGGTTTGGAATCATAAGCTTCACCTATAAACGCTACTCCTCACAATTTATACTCCTTAAAAAGCAAAATCACCCAGCATTTTGCCATAATCGAGCTTTTAAAAGAAAATGACTATTTTCAATAAATTTCTCTCGAATTCAATTAATATTCTTTATCATTTGCTAAGTGCATTTGCAGTTCTAAGAATAGTAATGCAAAATTGCTAGCTCTGAAACTGGAAAACAAAGCTTACAAATCATTTTTTTCATTTTCTATTTTGAAATTTCTTGATTTATTCTTAGTTTGAATTTCCCAGTATTTAGAATATTTTTGAAAGACAAATACAACAACATTCCAACTATCTATCAGTATATTACCTACAAATAACCTCTCATCGATGCCTTTTTTAATTTCCTTTAAGATAACAAAAACTCACAAAATAAATTATCACAATGATAATTTGTTATTTTCAAGCATTGATACAGTTATACACGCTGAAACGCAAATCAAAACTGACCAGCTCTTAATGCAAAAAAAATGGAATGCTGCTTGCCGCTTTCCGTACAAATAATGAAAGATCAAAGAATCACATTTTGCTGGACGTTATTACATAATTCCGAACTGATTTAATGACGAAAATAAATTTTCTAATTTATATACGTTTCCCATGCGATTGCTGACGTGAAACAGCTTTTTTTAAAAAAAATATATAATGAATAAATGGCAATGAGATTTAACTGTGTGGACTGTTGACACATAATGAAATAAACTAAGCTCCTCGGCGCAACAGCCCGTGAACGGTCCCAAGGCCTGCCTTGCCCATTTCAGATTTCGTGACCCATCAGGGCTCTGGGGTGCTAGGCATATGTCCCGGTAAGTTGGCCAGCCCCAAGCGGAAACCCAGTGTTTAGTCCCCAAGCATGCTTGGGAACCATTTTATCGACTAACTCAAGGGATGAAAGGAGGGGTCAACCTCGCCTAATCCGGGATTCGATCCCCGGACCTGTGGCGTGGAAAAGCGAAGCTCTACCATTAAGCCACAGTGCCTCAAAGAAAAAGAAGTGAAAATATAGGTCGCTGATGTGATACCGTTGGTAACACAAAATAATTTTTAAAATCGGACGGAACGGATAATACTGAGTTTTGATTTGAGACGGAAGTCCAGATAGACAAAAGAAATATCAACGTTGCCTTCCCTTTTTTCAGTTATTTCCAATTAAAAAAAAGTCCAAAAATCTAGTAGAGTACTCAAACTATTACAATACTTCATTTAGAAGAATTTTAATTTGTAGTAAAATGAATAGTTTTTCTGTGCCTAGGAGAATTTCATATTTCAGTTCTCAATATACATTGTCTTTTAGGAGGAGATAATTTTTCTGGAGCAATTTAGCTTTAGGTAGTTATTAGAGTGAAACATTTTTGGTTTTTCGCATAAGTAAAGAAATATATTTTAATAATGCATTATTTTAGCCTTAATTTCTCTAACTTTAGCTCATTAACGGCGTTTAGCAAGAAAATTTGCCTCGCTAAAATGAGCTTTCTGCTTAAGTTTATCAACCTAAACAAATTGTATAAGGCAAACAAAGGGAATCGTTCTGAATAATTACTGTAGAACAAATTGAGTTTAGCAAACTAAACAAAATGTATTAAACGAATGAAGACCATTGTCTTGAAATTTATATAGAATATATTTAGGGTTACACGAAACACGGATCTTAAAGTGTACATTTTTATACGGAAATGAAGGTGTTAAGTTCATTCACAAAGTCTCCCTTGATAGGTTAAACAGTAACTTAAATTTAAAAATAAGTAACTTTTTTTAATCTGATAAATACCAAAATACTAGTGCATTTCAGTGACCAAAGATGGCCGTATTTTGGTATAACATTTCCAAATGAACATTTCAAAGCTTCCCCCCCAGTGTAGTGTCCTCTTCCGACACGCCTACTTCAGTGCTGGGTTCCCTTTCTAGACAGGGCATAAAAACTGGTCACCTGTTGAGGGACCATGTAGTGAAAATCCTTCCTACAATTTACGTGTGATTCCTTTAGGAATAACAAAAGAGACACCAACATCATCGCATATACAACCCCTTTTCCACCCCATGGCAGTGCTATTGTTAAGTTCCGAACACCTGTGTTCGCGTAAAAGGGATTCTCGTCACGGGGAAGACACCCCGTAAGCTGCTAGTTCTCGAAAGGGGTTCTGGAAAGGGGGGAGGGGAAGAGGTGCAAAAGACCGGTTCATTGGCAGTGGCAATTTGACCCTCCCCAGCCATCTGGAAAAGGGGTCTAGTCAACTTTCAATGGATATTTTTTTAACCTTGAAGTTTAGATGGGGAAAAAAATCGGAATTCATCGGTTTCCTTGAAATTTAAAAATAAAAATATTTAATTGAAATACTCAAACCCGACTTTTTAAAACTTTTTTTACATTTTAGTGTAAAACTGTCAATCTGACGTTTTTGGCAGGAGAAAATAGTTTGCAGAAAATTTTACTTCAGTTGACACCAAAAGCGTTTTTTCTGGGGAAATTGTAAAAATAATTGGGCAAATCTACGGTGTCGGACTTAAAAAAATTTGCAATGAAGATTAATGCAGAATTGTATGATTTGTATGTAAATTATTTTATTATGTCTTACGTAAAATTGATATATGTACCGGAAAATGCAAAAGTGTGAAAAAAAAGTGGGGGAAATTGCTTTTTTTCCCGCAAAATGTGTAAATAAAAAAATCACTTATTTTTTTTTAATGTCACGGAAAGAGATGCATTTGTTGTCAATTGATGCAGAATCGATGCAGAACTAGGAGGGGGGGGGGGGGGGGAGGATGGAGACCAGTAGTGAGGGGCGGAAAGTTGGACGGCCCCCCCAACTGATCCCCATTGAAAAGAAAAGAAGATAAGAAACTTGTTTTTATTTTTTGCTGACTGACCAGTTTAGGGGATGGTTTTTTTCTCTGAAGTTTAGCTCAGATTAGTAGTTTAGCTATGCATCTGGATTTGTGCGAATTTAGTAAATTTTTTAGAAGAATAAAACATTTGACATTTTTATTGAGGGTTTTTGTGTAAAATTTTGGTAAACACGAATAACCAAATGCCGCTTTATTAATTAAAAAATAATAAATCAGAACATCCAAAATAAGTGAAACGAACTTAATAATTTTTAAATTACTTAAATTAGGTCGGAATTACCACTTTTCATCGAACATATCGGCTGCACTGTACGCTGAGTTCAATTAAATTGTTCGGCATCAATTTTTAAAGAATAAACAAACATTTTCATCAAGATAAAACTTGATGGGCCGGAATGGCTTGTCGGCACTCTTTGGAAAAATTGAACTAATGCTTTCCACTAGACAGATGCCTCAAACTAAAAATTCTCCGTGTAGAGGGGACTAATGCACGTTAATCAGTATTTTTTTAGTGTCTTGGCGCCTCTAAGAAATTTTTAAAATCAGGATAAGTGGTCCTGAAAATCAGGAGTCGGTCTTGTTACTTGGCCGTGTGGCCCATCGACAATAGTCCATGTGTTGCTCTAGTGCCACGTTAGTCCACCGACCCTCTTAAAGTCTTTGCTGGGGTTGGCCAATATTATGATTTCGTTGAGTGAGCTAATCTAGCCAGTCAAAATTGTTGCGAGTTGAAGGGGAAATAACGTAAGATTTAAAATTTTAGGAGAATGTGTAAGAATAAATGCAGTACATTTTCCAGCAAGAGCAGGTACTTGAAACTTGAAAGTCAAAATTCGGTAAAGTTGAAACGTGAAGGGCGAGTTGACAAATGACAAGTGATTCGGAGGGGAGGGAAGGGATTGGTTCCTCTTGCAATGGATATTCTTGCTCCTTTGTATTATTTATACTCCCGTTCCATTCAGCTTTCGAGTTTGACTTGAATTCTGACTGAAGCACTTTTTGTTTGCATTTTATTTCTTCTTTCTTGGTAGATATCTAAGAACTAGCATCTCAAGTAGAACGCTTTCATGTTGCATCTATTCTGTAAAATAAGTCATTAGCAAATATATTATACAGAAATGTGAGTACAACACACGCAAACATAGGCCTCCAAATCTCTTTGGTTGTTCGTTTTATTGAGTCCCTAGATATAGAAAAAGCTGATACATGATTGAAGTTGTCATGATTTTGTATACTTAGATCCAACATAACTTCGCACTTCCTGTTATTACACATTCAAGTAACAATTTATGGTTTTGAAACTTAATTGTTTTAAAACAATGTTTACTTAGTGTTACGAATTTCTTTCATCATCGAAGTTTTAATGACAACATGCTTTGCCAATAGCGGCTGATTATTTTGCTGGCCATTTTCTAGGGTACACAATAGTAAATTTTGAGGAGCACACCAATTTACGAAAATTAGTCGAAATCGTAATATAAATATTATTTGTAATATTTTTTGAAAATTTTAATGAACTTATTTACAATAATTTGTTCTGATATTCTTTGATTAAATTTTATAATGCATTAATTTTTATTTTTAAAAAAGAATTACAATTTCGGAATGAGTGAGTCAACCCGTAATATGGCCATGAGCCATTTCCCCTCTGTATATGGCCATGAGCTATAACTGTCTTTACGTCTCTACACTAATTTAACATTCATAAAAAATCTGTATAAAGTTCTCGATGGGTCGCGGGTATAATTTTAAGGCCCGACCACCGAATGGACTGGCACCCAACGAAACTTCGAGCGGCGGAATCGGGAGGTGTCGACTCGGGAATTTGGACTTCATAGATTTAACTAGCACCTACACTGTGAAAAAAAATCTGTAACCATTACAAAATATTTTTTTGTAAAAAACTTTTCCTAGAAAAGTTCTAGTAAATAATTACTAAAAATAGTGCTGTAAAAACACATAATATATTTTTGTTAACATTGTACGTTTATATCATGTAGATTTACAGGACTATTTTATGTATCCCATTCAAGTAATGTTTCTGTAACTATGCAAGAACATTTTATGGATACGGCATTATCCGTGCAATTGTAAAGAAAAAACAAAATGTCTGCTTTCCCGGCGTGGAATCAAACCCCGGTCTCCCGCGTAACAGAAGGGAGTACTGACCACTACAAAACTACCGAGGAATAGCAGACAGCCGAAACCCGGGATCGAACCGGGAACCTTTAGAAGTCCAATCGAACGCTCTCCCAACTCAACTGTACAATGTCGGCACACAGATCGTTAGGAAATGGGAAGTGAAATTCATTTGAAACAATCAACTAAGTTATAAATTTAATATAACGATTGGTCTTGAATCACAATCGAATTCACACTTTAGTTCGTGTAGCTCTAGTGCGACGATAATTCAAACCTAACGTAACCAAACTTTAGTGGCGATGCGCGCGACACTTCATGTAGAAGAACGTGATTGGTTGAAACAAATTGCAAACACTAGAAAAAAAATTTGTAACTGCAAAAATGAAGATTTCTGTTCAGAATTACAAAAACTTTTTTTTTGTAAAATTGGTTATTTCCTTAACATTACTAAAAAAATTTCTGTATGATTACAGAATTTTTTTCTCAGTGCAGCACGGCTGTCCCAGTGTACTCAGGTGCCCTGTGAATGTGGATTTGTTTTTGTTTTTACTATTTCACAACACATAACAACCGATTTATAGGATGACTGGTTGAGGTGGGAAGAATCGAACCTCCGCCCCCTCCAGAGAAAAATCAATCTCCATTCCGATACAAAACCACTCTGCCACCGGAGAGCCATGTGGTTGATTTGATGTTGATCTGATCAGTGGCTATGTTTGATGACTAAACAGATGACTCCAGGAAAAACATACTATTTCTAGATGAGAGCCATACATTTTTTCCCCCTCCATTTATTTTTCTGTTTCAAAAATTGATTGCAAAATTGAGCAAAAATTACGTTTTTTCCCGAATTTATTTTCAAAAAATCACTACTATTTCTTAATTTGTCTCAAAATGTCGGGTTTGGTCTCAATTGATGTAAAATATTATGTAGATTATTTCGTCATTATAAGTCGAAAATGTCAAGTTGATAGTTTTAAGGTAAAATGTAAATATATTTGAAAAAAATTTGAGTTTAAACCCAACTTTTTCATCGAAAACTACCGATTTCAGCTCCAACGAAAGCCATTTCGTAATCAGCAGGCTGTAAGCTTTCAAAAAATACTTATTTTGTCTGGACTCTGGTTCCCCAAACAGATCGGGCCCCGGGAGATAATTATCGTCGCCCCTTCTCGAAAGGGGGTCGGGGAGGGGAGGGAGGTATGGGGCCTATACAATGGAAGCGACAATTTAACCTAAAGCGAACACTCTGTGGAAGGGGTCTGGAAAGCCGACTTTCTTAATTCGAATAATCAAACCGCACTTTTTCCAATTTTTGTTTTTAGCATTTTACCGTAAAACTGTCAACCTGACGTTTTCGAAGAGAAAATAGTTTACATGAAATCTTACATCAATTGCCACCAAAAGTATTTTTCTGCTGAAGTTATCGTTATGAATTAAATATCTAAAAAATGTTTTAACTTTAAAAATACTTAATTTTGGGGAAAAGATTAAATTTGTGCCTCTACATTAACATATTTTTGCAGTGTGTAGTAAAGCTATCAACTTTTCGAACTCAACTTTGAATCAATCCATTACAAATCACCCAGGCCTGTTGCTCAACATTTTTGATTTTCATAATTTTTGTAACATATATTTCCAAATACTAGGTGAGTTCAAAGACAAATTAAAAAAGTTGGTGGCTATTTTAACTTTGCTTCAAAGCCAATTTTTGGCTGAAAACTACTTTCACTCAAATGCATATAACTCATAACTGTTGATTTTATAGATATCAAGACGAATAAAAAGAAAATGATCAGAATGATGCATTAAATAGTTAGCCAGAGCATAATATTACCAAAATAATGAGGAAGTCGGAGATAAAAAAAAATCACAACAGAAAAATTAAAATTTGAATCCCTGCCTTTGAAGCCCCGTGTCTCTGGAACCAGTTCGAAATGCAATACAAAATTTTTGTCACATGTTTGTATTATAAAGATGTACTATCTGTATCAATTTCATTTTTTTTTTTCACTCAGTCCTTTTTGAGATATTTTACATTAAAAATGGCGAAAATACGATTTTCAGCAGTTTTGAAAAATTATAAAAAAATAAAGAAATTTTTTCAAACTATAAACGTCTGCAGCAAGTAGTTGGTCTATACAGGAAAAAAAAATATTTAAGGCTAGTCTCTTTTCCTTTTACCAAATTTTCAGCGCTAAAACTCCCGTTTTAAGCCAATTTTCATTTTTTTCAGTTGTGATTTTTTTTATCTCCCGCTTCCTCAATAATTTGATAATGTTATGCGCTGGCAAACTATTTATAGCATCATTCAAATCAACAGAGTTATGCATTTAAGTGATAGTAGTTTTCAGCCAAAAATCGGCTTTGAAGCAAAGTTAAATGGCCTCCAAAAAAATTATAAGCTCCAAAAAAATTTTTACTTTGGCTTTGAACTCACCTAGTATTAGGAAATATATAGTAAAAAAAATATGAAAATCAAAAATATCGAGCAACAGGTCTGGGTGTGTAATGGATTGACAATTTTATTAACTCAATTTATCAACTTTAAAAGATAGATAACTGATGTTATCGTCGAATCTTCAAAGTCGCTGAAGTGAAAAATACAACAAAACCGCCAAAGTAGAAAAAAGTTCTCCAAAGAAATAAGCCAGTGGCTCAAACGTTAGGATGCTGGCCTTTGGAGAAGCTGGGGTAGGGTTCGAATCCCGGTCAGGCTTGGATGTTTGTGACCGTCTATAAATGTTGTTATTTGTCTATGTGTTATACCTTTCTTTGTGACTGTAAAAATTCTTTCTGTGTCTGTCCCACTTGACGAAAGCTTATAAGCGGTTCTCTGAACAAGCACACAGGCTGGAATATATACAGTTGCGGAAATAAAAGTAACACTAGTGATTATTTCAGCCGTTTGTCACCCTATTCAATCGGACCATTTTGACATTGTGAACAATTAGCATTTGGAGTTAATTGCATGACACAAAATTTGCATAAGGGGCCGTCTTCATATTAAAAATGTCACTCACTTTAAATTTTCCATTATGTGATGAATGCTGTTATAAAACTAGCTAAAACTTCTAGCATAAAAAGTTTTACATTAATTTACCTGAAATTTTTTACAGATGCTATTACAATATATATCTGTGATATAAGCCTCTAACATCTGGTGTAAATATAGTAGTTTTTTTTTTTAAATGTCCAAGCGTAAGTTAATCGGAAAAAAAGTCCTTTTTTTTGGAGGGGGGGGAGGGGGCTAATTCGTAACATTTTTCTTAATAACTTTTTTTCTTGTAATTTGTAGGTAACTCTAGAGGGTCATTGCATGTATCAGTTCAAAACGAAGAATTTAACACATAATTATGTTTATGGGAGGAAAATTCAATGTGGTAGACTTGTTAGCTAAAAATCTCTTTTTTTAGTTGAAAAACACTATTTAAAATAAATAAATTATATTTAAATAAAAAAATGCCTAAATAGTATTATTCATTATATTTGAAATTTCTATGCCAAATTTGGAAAAGATTAAAGTAATATTAAAAATTTTAGAATTTTGGGTATTCGCCTACCTTAAGAAAACAATAGTCCATAATATAGATTTCAGATTATTACGGTATTGATTATCCATAATGTACACAATACCTAGCAGTTTGCGAATTTCGTTTTATTTGGATTTTACATTACTCTCAGTTTGTTTTTTATTCAACGATTGCAGATTTTTTTTAGTTGATATCATTGACGTTTTGCAGTCACATGTGTTCATAGACACATTTTTATTAAATAAAAACTATCAAAAATAAGTAAAAACGCAAATAAAACTATTACTTTAATATAAAAAACAGTAAAATTATTTTGTGTTACATCCGTGGCGGTTGGGGGATGGGGGTTAGTTTATTACACATATTCTAGTATGACTGCAATTTCATCGAGAAGTTCTGGTAGAACTAAAATAACCTAATTTCCTTTAAAATTATATATCTGATGTTACTTAAAAAAACCTACGTATTCATGCAAAAAATTTATCAAAATAAATATGCGTCTTCATGTTTTGTCCTACCAATGACGTAGGGGGTCCAGTACCCAAAAATCTATAGATATCCTACCACATATGCATACTTTAAATGCTCGTATCTCTGTTCGTGTTTTTTAAATTTTAGGATAGTGAAAAAATACTCCTCCTCTTTTAATGTTCTACATAAGAAGTTTCTGTAAATTTCTATGGTATCCTAAAAAGTATAATGTATAATGTGTAAAACTATGCAACAAAACTTGCCATTTATGTTGTCAGTATTTTTGAAAAAAATGTCAAAGTTTAAAAAAATATTTTTAAAATAAAAAGTAAAATCTTGATTAAAATTTGGATGCATAGTTTTGTTAAGATAGTATTAGGGAACTTATATAAAAAATTTGGTGATAAAAAATCGAAAAATAAGGGAGGAGTAGGTATTTTAAAATTGCTAAGAAATTGAACAAAAACATAAATTTTTAAAAATACTGAGGCATTTTCAAATTTTTTTCTTGCTAATAATTTTTACTAATGCAAGATGCACCAGTGTATAAAATCTGAATAGTATAAGTTCATAAATAAAAAAAAGTTGGGGAAGGTACTGGACCCTTTAACGTTTTAAACCTTACATAAGAAGTGGAAATTTCCATTTGAAAAGAATTGGAATGATATTAAAATATGTAAAATTATTAATCAGTAATTTTTTTATCTAAAATTGGAGATATATATATTATGCGCATACTTTCGATTAATAAATGCTTCCAAAATTAGAAATGTATTTTTCCTTTATTGCACAGCACACAGAAAGTTACATTGATATTAATAGATTTTAATGATATAAATGCACTTTAAAGAAGTTGATGATGTAAAAAAAGATGATGTGAAAATAAAATTAAATGAGTTCGAACAGGAATTGTATTATAACATTCGTTTTATCATATAATTACAAGTATAATTCCTTATCCATTAAAAAAAAATGATAAATTTTAATGTTTTCCCGATGTCCTCGATTCCATAGTTAACTGATACGTGTGTGAAAGTGACCGCAGTTGCCTGTGTGTATATACCTGTATACCATGTCCTCGTTTACCCTGCCAAATTGCATACTTTGGAAATTAAATAATAATGATTTTTAAATCGATTAGATGACTTAACGACATCAGATATATAACGTTTAGGGAAATTAGTTTATTTTATTTCTATCAGAACTTCTTGTTTAAGATGAGATATAATCAGGGATTCGCCTTAATAAAGATAGTTGTAAAAATAATTCATAAATTCAAATTCTTTGACGATGTCCTCGTTTCCATAGCAAAGTGATACGTGTGTGAAAGGGACCGCAGTTGCCGGTGTGTATATACTTCTTACACGTCCTCGTTTACCCTGCCAAATTGTACACTTCGGAAATAACTGAAATAATAATATTGATTTCTAAGTTAAAACGTATTACAGGACGCGTCTTAATTCATAAATATGTAAATTATTTCGAAATTCTTATTCTTTCACGATGTCCTCGATTTCATAGTAAAGTGATATGTGTGTGAAAATGACCGCAGTTGCCGGTGTGTATAAATTGTGTATAACCACGTCCTCGTTTACCCTTGGAAAATACATACTGTTAAAAAATTATAAAAATAAATTTTTCAAAGGTGAAATATAATGCTGCATGTGCCCTAATGTGTAATCAGTAAAGATATTTCCGAAATTCATATTCCTTCACCACGTCCTCGGTTGCATAGCAACCAGACATAGTCCTCGTTTTCCACAAAAGGACAACCTGTGTGTGTGTGTGTGTGTGTGTGTGTGTGTGTGTGTGTGTGTGTGTGTGTGTGTGTGTGTGTGTGTGTGTGTGTGTGTGTGTGTGTGTGTGTGTGTGTGTGTGTGGTGTGTGTGTGTGTGTGTTGTGTGTGTGTGTGTGTGTGTGTGTGTGTGTGTGTGTGTGTGTGTGTGTGTGTGTGTGTGTGTGTGTGTGTGTGTGTGTGTGTGTGTGTGTGTGTGTGTGTGTGTGTGTTGTGTGTGTGTGTGTGTGTGTGTGTGTGTGTGTGTGTGTGTGTGTGTGTGTGTGTGTGTGTGTGTGTGTGTGTGTGTGTGTGTGTGTGTGTGTGTGTGTGTGTGTGTGTGTGTGTGTGTGTGTGTGTGTGTGTGTGGTGTGTGTGTGTGTGTGTGTGTGTGTGTGGTGTGTGTGTGTGTGTGTGTGTGTGTGTGTGTGTGTGTGTGTGTGTGTGTGTGTGTGTGTGTGTGTGGTGTGTGTGTGTGTGTGTGTGTGTGTGTGTGTGGTGTGTGTGTGTGTGTGTGGTGTGTGTGTGTGTGTGTGTGTGTGTGTGTGTGTGTGTGTGTGTGTGTGTGTGTGTGTGTGTGTGTGTGTGTGTGTGTGTGTGTGTGTGTGTTGTGTGTGTGTGTGTGTGTGTGTGTGTGTGTGTGTGTGTGTGTGTGTGTGTGTGTGGTGTGTGTGTGTGTGTGTGTGTGTGTGTGTGTGTGTGTGTGTGTGTGTGTGTGTGTGTGTGTGTGTGTGTGTGTGTGTGTGTGTGTGTGTGTGTGTGTGTGTGTGTGTGTGTGTGTGTGTGTGTGTGTGTGTGTGTGTGTGGTGTGTGTGTGTGTGTGTGTGTGTGTGTGTGTGTGTGTGTGTGTGTGTGTGTGTGTGTGTGTGTGTGTGTGTGTGTGTGTGTGTGTGTGTGTGTGTGTGTGTGTGTGTGTGTGTGTGTGTGTGTGTGTGTGTGTGTGTGTGTGTGTGTGTGTGTGTGTGTGTGTGTGTGTGTGTGTGTGTGTGTGTGTGTGTGTGTGTGTGTGTGTGTGTGTGTGTGTGTGTGTGTGTGTGTGTGTGTTGTGTGTGTGTGTGTGTGTGTGTGTGTGTGTGTGTGTGTGTGTGTGTGTGTGTGTGTGTTGTGTGTGTGTGTGTGTGTGTGTGTGTGTGTGTGTGTGTGTGTGTGTGTGGTGTGTGTGTGTGTGTGTGTGTGTGTGTGTGTGTGTGTGTGTGTGTTGTGTGTGTGTGTGTGTGTGTGTGTGTGGTGTGTGTGTGTGTGTGTGTGTGTGTGTGTGTGTGTGGTGTGTGTGGTGTGTGTGTGTGTGTGTGTGTGTGTGTGTGTGTGTGTGTGTGTGTGTGTGTGTGTGTGTGTGTGTGTGTGTGTGTGTGTGTGTGTGTGTGTGTGTGTGTGTGTGTTGTGTGTGTGTGTGTGTGTGTGTGTGTGTGTGTGTGTGTGTGGTGTGTGTGTGTGTGTGTGTGTGTGTGTGTGTGTGTGTGTGTGTGTGTGTGTGTGTGTGTGTGTGTGTGTGTGTGTGTGTGTGTGTGTGTGTGTGTGTGTGTGTGTGTGTGTGTGTGTGTGTGTGTGTGTGTGTGTGTGTGTGTGTGTGTGTGTGTGTGTGTGTGTGTGTGTGTGTGTGTGTGTGTGTGTGTGTGTGTGTGTGTGTGTGTGTGTGTGTGTGTGTGTGTGTGTGTGTGTGTGTGTGTGTGTGTGTGTGTGTGTGTGTGTGTGTGTGTGTGTGTGTGTGTGTGTGTGTGTGTGTGTGTGTGTGTGTGTGTGTGTGTGTGTGTGTGTGACAAAACAATACTAGAAAAATAAATAAAAAAATATGGAATTAAACCAATAAATAGTGGGAAGGGCCATTTCATCAGGAGGTAAAACCCTAAACCACTATAAAAACAATACACTTTTCTGTTTTGGGAATGGACAAGAGTCAAAAAATGAAGAAAAATCCCTAATTACCCCGAAGTGCATTGTGGAGTATCCAAAATAAAATGAAAAACAGAATCAAATATTAAAAACACGAAAACAAATATAAAATAAAGCAGAGGAAAATAATAACAAACCTGAGACTTCAGAATCAACCGCCAAATTCACAAAAACCCGAACCATCATAAAGAATAAACTATTGACAGTTACAGTGTAAAAGGGATGCAGTTAAGGAAGGAAAAAGGGGCAATTGGTAAAAATTATGTGACGTCACAGGAAAAATCATTGTAGGTACTTAATAAATTTTGGAGGAAAATTGTTGTTAATGAGCGTACGTTAGAGGTCAAGTTTTATATATATATATATATATATATATATATATATATATATATATATATATATATATATATATATATATAAATATATATATATATATATATATATATATATATATATATATATATGACGTAAATTGACATCTACTTTCACATTGAAGCATACTTGTTATCTAATTCATTTAGAAATGAAGGAATGGACGTCCAAAAATGTTTTATTGTAAAGATTTCAGTTAGGAGAATATAACGAGACGGTCCAGAGCCGAAGCTCAGGCCTCCAAAAGAGCACACAACCTTACATGTTAGAGTCTGATTAGAAAGTGCGTAACATCTATTGGATTATTATTTCTCATTCCTCGATGACCAATCAGAGTTCTGAAATTTGTTATGGGAAAGTGTGAAAAGGTTAAGTTTAAAATTTGATGACTAAACAGTTTCTGTGGGAACGGTTACGTTTGCTATTCGATGACGCTGTTTTTGGGATGTTAAAGTTAGTTGGGGTGTTAAAGTACTAAGTGATATTAAGGATATTTGAAAAGGTAATTAAGTTATTTTTATCCTCAAATAAACTTCTAATAAGTTTTTGAGTGAGTTAAGTCAATATATGTCATATCCCCCCCCAGCAAGTCTGCTCGGGCGGGGACGAGGGAAAAAAAAGGTAGAAAACTTGGTTCACAAAACCGAGAGTGGCCATCCCTCGACCAAGGAAAACAAGTTCAAATTTATTGTAAGAGTTAAAGAAAAATATAAAAATAAAAGTAAACTTCTAATTGGTCAACCGAAGAAAATATTGTAAGACAATGAGGTAACATTAAATGTGGAAACATTTCAAAATAACACAAATAAAAATTATTGAAAATTAAGCATATGTTCAATAGAAAATTAATAAAACAACTAAAAAGTATGACAGAAGAAAAGTAAGCATAAATAATAGCATCAAAATTTGAAATAGTAATATAACAAACTGAACAATTATTAATTGAGATATTATAAATAGAAATAATAGAAATTGAAAAATTATTGCACTTGTATAATTTATGAGAAATAAAATTTAAAAAAAATTAAGCCGAGTATAAATTGATCAAGAGTAAATTTTGTGTGACGGTTTGCAGTTAAATTAATTCGTAATGAAGGAATAACAATGCAAGTTAATGCAGTGTTATGATGGGACAAATATAACATGCCTTACTTTTTGTAGAAAAAAAAATGATTTGTTTTAAAATGTTGAATTGTTTGAATGAATGTCCATTGTTTGTTTAGTTGTCCGCTGCCGCTCCCGCCACTTGAAGAAATAAGTACAAGAAATAAAGCATGCTATAGTTTGTTTAGAGTAATAAAAATCAGTGATATTTTCGATAAATTCCGTCGCATTGACAAAAGCACTCGTTTATTAAGCAAACAGAAAAGCGTTGCTGTCTGTGGCTTGGTTGAATAACTTTCAATCAATAACAACCAGAAAACATCAAAAACCACAGTTGAAAATTTAGAATAAAAGATTGAAAACTCAAAACACATCACGCAAAATTCAGTTTTAGCATATTAAATTAAATCAATAAAATTCTTCAAATTAAATGTGAACAAAATCAACATGACAATATTTTCAAAATTTAAAGTGTCAGTGTGACAATTCATTGTGTATCAAAAAAGTTAAATTGCAGTTTATAAAATGCTTCATTTTTTTATGCGTATTGAACAAAAAATAAACGTAAGTATAACAAAATAGTATAGTAATATCAAAATTGTATTTGTAGGAAAATGATGAACACTTTAATGAAATGAAGCATATTTATAAAACGTGAAATCAAGAGCATTAAAATTAAGTATCAAATTGTTCACACATTTGTTATTAAGTAACGAAAAATAATAAGTATGTTAAATTTCACTTTAAAATCAAAAGGTAGAATAATCAATTTTATATTAATATTTAATGCAATTGTAAAAATAATTTTAATAAATGTTGAAAAGGATACTGGAAGCTTGTGTGCGTTCATCTTGTTTCTTTTAGAATCTTGAAAGCAGTAATGTTTTTAGCATATCTAGGGAATTAGTCATGTAATTGAAGAATAACTGTCACGATAAAAATGAGAAGGTACAGTTTAGTACAGAAATGGCACGAAGTTGTAGAGAGAGAAGTAACAGTTTCCAGCTGAATAATGCCTGAAGCCGTTGTATGCTGTAAAAGACTTCTTAAATAAAAAGTACTGGAATAAAGTAACGCAAGATTAAAATCAACACATATTTTTAATCAACACAACACCACACTGCTACAATCAGGTATCACAGAGACTTGTGTTCCATGGTGCGCAGGCCCAGCTCCAACGACAGCTACAGTTACAACATCCTGGGGCCCTATGACCATGTCATCACAAGTAGATATAGCACAGAGATAGATATAAATACTAATAAAAGATGATCACACAATTAAAATATGCTAAAAAATTACTGAATTAATACACTGTTAACTGTGATACAATGTAAATTTGCTAAGTTTCAATTGGCAGTTTAACTAATTTGTGAATAGGTCTCTTCAGCTCTCCCGTAGCTGTTTTTAAAGTTACAGATCTTACATGGCCGTCTTGACCCTTCATAACGCTAATTACTCTGGCTAGTTTCCATTTAAATGGGGGTAAGTTATCGTCTTTTATGAGTACAACATTGTTCACAGCTAAATTGTTCTCAGGAACTCTCCACTTGTTTCGCACCTGCAATTGAGTTAAGTAGTCCTTGGACCAAGATTTCCAAAACGACTGGGAAATCTGGGAAATCAATTGTAGACGTTTCTGTAAAGACAAGTTCTTACCCAAGAGATCCGGCTCAGGTATACCCTTCAGTTCAGATCCGATCAAAAAGTGTCCTGAGTTATTGCAGTCAAGTCATTTGGATCCTCTGAAGCAGCAACCAATGGACGAGAGTTCAACACGGCCTCGATTTGTGTCAAACATGTGATGAATTCTTCTTGGGACAGGATCTGTGCTCCAATGACTCGCCTCATATGATGCTTCATCGACTTGACGGCGGCCTCCCAGAGACCTCCAAAATGGGGTGCCGAAGGGACACTCAAATTCCATCTGACCCCTTCGCCTTCCAGGAACTTCCCCATTGATCTTGAAGACCACGCATCCAGGCAGTTCTTAGACCCAACAAAGTTGGTTCCACAGTCACTGTAGATGTCACTAGGCTTGCCTCTACGTGGCACGAAACGTTTCAGAGCTGCAATGCACGTGTCGGCACTAAGATCACTTACAAGCTCTAAGTGCACTGCCTTTGTTATAAAGCACACGAACACGCAGACGTACATTTTCAGGGCTCTCACACCTCGGCCTCGTCGTGGAGTGACGAGAAATGGCCCAGCAAAGTCGACACCACATCTCAAAAACGCTCTGCCTGGATTCACTCGGGATGCTGGCAAATCACCCATAATTTGCTTCGATGTCTCGGCGCGGTAACGTGCACAGGTAACACAGCCTTTCACTATTTTCCGAATAGCTGATTTCGCACTAACACTCCAGTATCTCTGCTTCATCGCTGCATTGATGAGCTGTACACCACCATGGAAGTATTTCAGATGGTATTGTCTTATGAGAAGTTTAGTGACTGGGTGACTCTTCGGCAAAATTAGTTGGTGCTTCGTAGACTCCGGAAGGTGAGAATGTTGAAGACGACCTCCGACACGAAGTAACCCACTACCATCCAACATAGGATTAAGGGCTATCAAGGCACTTCCTTTCACCACCTCTCTCTTCTCAAGAGAAGCTATTTCTTTTGAAAATTCGGTCTGCTGGACAACCTTGATAATCACGTCATGGGCTTCCTTTAGTTCTGAAGCCTCCAAGTACGGAGCAACACGTCTTTCACCCCTAGTGTTGTTGAAAAAACGAAAACACCAGGCAACCACTCTCTCCAATCTAGCCCATTCCGAAACACCATTCCAAATTCTCTCTACCAACTCAATATTAACCACCAAGCTAGTAACTGGAATCCCTCTCTCCTCCTTCAAAGCATCATCACAGTCACCTTTCACTGACTCCTTAATGAACTGTTCCGACCAACTGTCACTACTCTCTCGTAGCCAACCTATTCCCAACCACCACTTCCTATTGGATACCAAGCTCTCAGCCGAAACACCTCTTGTCAACAAATCAGCCGGGTTATCTGCTGTTGGACAATAACACCAATCGCTAGGACGAGACTTACCTTGAATTTCAACAACACGGTTAGCAACAAACTGTTTCCACCTTTTAGCACAACCCTTTACCCAATATAACGCAATCATAGAATCACTCCAATACACGATTTTTGCAACCTTATTCCCAAAGACCTTCTTCACATAATTACCAACTCTGGCGCCAATCACCATGCCCATATTTTCAAGACGTGGTAATGTTAATTGCTTTAATGGTGCAACTCTACTTTTAGACATAAAAAAAGACACTCGATAATTGCCAAAAGTGTCACAATATCTCAAGTATACAACTGCACCATATGCACTAAGTGAAGAATCGCAAAACACGTGCACTTCCACTTCATTATTGCTGCAATCAACAAAACAATATCTGGAGACGGAGATGTTACCGACCTCATGAATCTCTCCACACCAAGTTAGCCATTTTTCACTCAAATCCTCCGGCAACTCTTCATCCCAGTCGCACCCTCTCTCCCCCATTTCCTGCAACAACAACTTAATGCGCACAATATACGGGGATACCATACCAATTGGGTCAAAAATCCGTGCCGCTGTTTGTAAAACACACCGCTTATTGTTCTGTAAAGTTTTCCAAGACTCCACCAAACCCTTAATCTCCAATGACAATTCGTCTCCTTCAGGATTCCAATTTACATCCAATACCTTTAATTCCCGATTATTTATTTCCTCTTTATCACAGAACTTATTCTCTACCCACATTTTCTCTAAATCTGTAGCCGCTGCACAAAAATGGGTTGACACTGAATCTGACCGTGGTGTTGTTTATTCTAAAGATCAATGGAATAGTCGAGCAGCTTCCACCAGCTGTTACAGGCACTTTGTTTGTAGATGACTTCCAAATCTCCTGTGCCTCGTCTAACATGAGTACAGTAGAGAGACAGTTGCAGATTGCCATCCGCAAGATCACGGATTGGACGAATAAAAATGGTTTTGTCATATCAAACCAGAAAACAATCTGCATACATTTCTGCCGGAAGCGCGGGCTTCATCCAGACCCAGATATTACTTTAAATGGTGTGGCTCTGCCTGTAAGATCAGAGGCAAAATTTCTGGGTGTTATCTTTGATAAAAAGCTCACCTTCTTGCCACACATTCAACATCTACGGCAGAAGTGTAATAAGTCACTGAATATTTTAAAAGTTCTCTCCAATACAACTTATGGTGCTGATACAACATCTATGCTGAGAATTTACCGTGCTTTGATACGATCCAAGCTTGATTACGGTGTCGCTGCATATGGTTCTGCCAGACAATCGGCTCTCAAATATCTAGACACTATTCATCATCAGGGTCTGAGGTTGGCTTCTGGGGCTTTTCGTACATCTCCTGTACAAAGCCTATATGTTATATGCCAGGAGCCATCCCTGCAACATCGTCGGGAAAAACTCTCATTAGCTGCTTACTTCAATATAAAAAGCAATCACACTCACCCGTTATATCCTCAAATTCTAAACCCAAAATTCCAACAGTTCTTCATTAATAAAAAGTCATTCATCCCAACATTCTCTATCCGTATGAAAAAACTCTTGGATATCCTTGATATAGATGATTTTAGGGTCTTTAATTTTAATGATAATTTTACACCTTGGGAAGAATCACCTGTACATATTCATGATATTATTCATTTTAAAAAATCATCATTGCCTGACTCTGCTTTTGTAAAAGTCTTCAATGAGCATCGCTTTTTTAATTTTTCTCTTAAACCAGTGTTCACAGATGGTTCCAAGTCTCACACTCATGTTGGCTCTGCAGCAGTTTTTAATGACATCACAATAGCAGAATCACTCAATCCTTTATGCTCGGTGTTTACTTCAGAAATTTATTCAATTTATCTCGCCCTTCACCATATTGCAGATCAAAACTGTAAATCCTGGATTATCTACTCGGACTCAAAAAGTGTTTTAGATGCCCTAAGTAATTTTTCATACAAATCTCATCCATTAATCTCAATAGTTGTAAAGCTCCTCTCTAAACTCAAACACAATAGCTTCAGAATTAATTTCTGCTGGGTGCCAAGCCATGTTGGTATTCCGGGCAATGAGGAGGCGGACCGCGCTGCAAAGACTGCGAGTCAAGACAGTGGCGCCCCTCTCAACTTGCCCGATGCCAGGCTGGCTTGTGCACATGCAATCAAAATAGTCTGGCAAAACGAATGGGACCTCCAAACAGAAAATAAGTTTCATTATATATCACCCACCATAAACTGGCCATTTTCACCATTACCGAGCAGAAGGCAGGAGGTAGTGCTGGCACGCCTCCTGATTGGGCACACAAGAATTAGTCACGTTCATCTTCTGCTGGCAGAAGATCAGCCCATATGTATCATGTGTGATGTATCATTAAGTGTTCATCATATTTTAGTTGAATGCCCGGCCTTTACACTGAGCAGGCTTAAATATTTTAACAGTTTAAACCCATCTATCCATGACATTTTATCTCATCCTCCATATCATGCCTTGTTTTCCTTTTTAGTTGACATTGGCTTTTATTCTCTGATTTAGATGTCTGATTTTAAAAGTTGTGTGTAAATGTTATGTACCCTTTTAACCTTCTATTAGAAAAACCTATTGTGATTTATATGTTGGTTTTTAAATGTTTTGTACTATGTTCCATTTTTAATATTTTCAAATAACCTAGTGTTTGGCGCAGTATGGCCTTAGATGCCCTTGTGCCATAAAACTCAAACATCCATCCATCCATGTGTCACACTAAAGCTACTCATAAATTATTTGTGAAAGGATTATAGTTAATTGCTGATGTTCGTCATCAATTGGGCATCACCAAAATAACTGCCGACCTATAAACGGCTTGTGCAGCCAAAAATGTCCGACAAATATTACCCTGTGTAGAGAAAGTGAACGTTAAATATGCTCCAAAGTTCCAACACTGCACAATGTCCCACTTAATGGTTGCTTTGGGTTGGGTGCCTATTTAGGTGTCGGCTCATCACCTGACTGCTGTTCTAAATTTCGACACACATCGCCAATAACCCTCTTGTGCGACGATAATTCAAACTGAAGTAAATCAAACGGCCATCAGCAATCGACTAACATCCTTCTTTCACCAATAACCCATGTGTAGTTTTACAGTGATACATTATTTCCAACAAAAATAAACAAATGATCCCAAATGCTCGTCAATTACTATGATTGGCAATCCTGCGTCCTTTATGTTCTCTATACCTGTTTACAAAGAAGACTCTTCCACAATCAAAATATTTGGGATGCTAAGAAGTGACAGGCGGCTATACAAAGCCTAGTGTGTTGACAAAAAATTTTGTTTTAGAAATAATGTTCTTTGTAATTCCAAATTTTAGTAAACACATTACCAAGGTATGTTTCCATTAATACCATTAATATGCTGCATAAATTAAAGAAATTGCTTTTTTTTCATTGAAATTGTTTATAATTAGTTTATTTATAGAACACCTAGTTATTGCATTTTACATAAATTGTTTATTTTACACTTTAACTGTCTCTCATTAGATAATTTATAGAATACCTAGTTATTTCATAGAATAACTAGTTAATGTATCAAATTAATAACATTATACACTTTAAGGCACACGATCAGTTATTTCATACAATAACTATGTATTCTATTAAATATGTGTTTTAGTGTTCAAAAATAAAGTCTTAATAAAAATTAAATTTACTTTGAAAAACATCGCTTTTATGGAAATAAATTATAATAAATATGTATTTTTTGTTTAAAAAAATTTTTAATTATTAACTCTTTCAGTCCCAGTGATGCCATTTGGCATAATCACTTTCTACATTCCCCCCCCCCCCCCCAAATGTTTATGTCCCGTACGACATCCAAACACACATCATTCGATTCTTCACACTTTGCTCTATTCTACAATATTTTTCATTAATCTCAATAGAAGTCAGAACTACTATGGGTAATGTAATCGTTTCCGGCTGCCTATTTTTAGCCTCCGTCAGGAGCTTTAACACAGCCAATAACGTCTCGTAATTTAGAACCCTGGTCAAGTGACGAGATCGACACCTGAGCGGGCACCCAACGGAAACTTCGAGCGACATCGTACGCTGACGCCGTCGGGACTTTGGACTCCACAGATTTTAACGAGCACGTCTGTCCCAGTGTACTCGGACCCATCCGTCACGAGTTGGATTTTTTTTACTTTTTCCAGAACTACTATTTTTTTTATTTAGAAAATAGCTAACAAGCGTTTCACCTGATTTTTGTAAAGTTCACTTCAGTTCCACATATTTAAAACCCAATTGTTTTATTTCGGTTAAAATAATTACTAATTTTTTTTTAATAATGTGGTCAGATACTTTAAAATATATAACTCAAAGGGTTTTTAGGTAATATATATTTTTTTATTTCGTTGTTTTCCACAGTTAAAAAATTTTGGCATTATTTCAAAAAACCACATAAAAAATTAAAATGAATTTTTTTTTCTTATGGAAATCTTATATTTGACCTAAAATAAGCTTATTTTGTGAATATCAGATGTTTCTGTAGTGTAGTTAATTTTTGGGACTGAAAGGGTTAAAGAAATACAGTGACATGTAACGACTAACATACTTGAAGCAAGTGAAGTGATCTTTAGAAGAAAGCATCCCAAAAACATGAATATTTTACTTATTTTGACAAAGAAATAGCTGGTATTTTTTTAAACATGTTGTTTTAAAAACTAACAACAATATTATAACTTAATTATCCTAACTTATTTAATGAATGTACACGAAAAAAGTGTAACTCGGATACTAGTCTAATAACTTTTAATTGTCACAAATGAAAAAAAAAAAATTAACGAAGTTTAAAATAACCAGATACTTTATGTTAGTTAAGTTAAATATATCGAAACTTTTCAAGATAAAATGGCTAATGAAAGAAAACTTACAAGATTATTCGAATAAATAAAATATTTAAAAATCTTACCTATCAATATCTTGGGGAACATAAAATAGTTTCCCATCTTTCCTGCCACACTTAAGACGGACGACATGGTTGAAACAGGCGATATTGACTCGGCTGTTAATGTGGTTACTGAAACTATATTAAATGCTGCTGTTCTAGCCATTCCTATGACCCAAGGCAGACTTCCAAAATCTCCTAAGCCTTGGTGGAACCACGACTGCTCACAGGCTAAAAAGCAAAAAAAGCGAGCTTGGGGTATTTTCCGTCGCTATCCTACTGAGGCAAATCTTATTGAATTTAAGAGGGCTCGGTCCCAGGCCCGTAGGATACGACGCGAAAGCCAAAGATCATCTTGGCAGCAATACCTCAATTCCATCAGGGGTCACGTAACATCAAAAACTGTTTGGAAGAAAGTAAAAAGAATTTCGGTTCGTTACGCTGACTCACAGCCGCTTTCTATGCTTAAACAAAATAACATTTTATTTACTTCCCAAGAAGATATTGCCAATCGGCTCGGAGCAGCCTTTGCAGCTGTCTCCAATGGTGCTAATTACAACGCTGACTTTTTAGTAACTAAACAGCAAGAGGAGCTTAAAAAGTTAAATTTTAGACCGTACCATGCCAACAGTTACAATAGTAATTTCACTCTATCTGAACTACAGTGTGCTTTAAAAAAAGGCCATTCATCAGCCCCCGGTCATGATAAAATCCATAATGATATGTTAAAACACCTAAATAGTAATTCCTTACAAGCTCTTTTACACCTTTACAATAGAATATGGAATGAGAAAGTTTTCCCGACTTCGTGGCAAAGAGCAATCGTAATCCCATTGCTAAGCCAGGAAAGGACCCTCTAGATGCTGGCAACTACCGTCCCATTGCTCTGACCAGTTGCTTGTGCAAATTGATGGAGCGGATGGTTAATGCCCGCCTTGTATATTGTTTAGAAGAAAAAATGGCCTTCTCCCCGTTTCAGAGTGGTTTCCGACATCATAGAAGCACCTTAGATAATATCTTGCTTCTGGAAACCTCCATTTGTGAAGCCTTTGTTCGAAATCAGCACCTTGTGTCCATATTTTTTTGACATGGAAAAGGCTTATGATCGAACATGGAGGTACGGAATTCTGAAAGACCTTCACCATCTTGGTCTTCGTGGTAATTTACCAGTCTTCATTCAGAACTTCCTCAAGACCCGCGTTTTTAAAGTTCGTGTTGGTTCCACTCTGTCTGGGGACTTTTATCAACGAGAAGGTGTCCCTCAAGGCAGCGTCCTCAGCGTGGTGTTGTTTATTTTAAAGATCAATGGAATAGTCGAGCAGCTTCCACCACCTGTTAATGGCACTTTGTTTGTAGATGACTTCCAAATCTCCTGTGCCTCGACCAACATGAGTACAGTAGAGAGACAGTTGCAGATTGCCATCCGCAAGATCACGGATTGGACGAATAAAAATGGTTTTGTCATATCAAACCAGAAAACAATTTGCATGCATTTCTGCCAGAAGCGTGGGCTTCATCCAGACCCAGATATTACTTTAAATGGTGTGGCTCTGCCTGTAAGATCAGAGGCAAAATTTCTGGGTGTTATCTTTGATAAAAAGCTCACCTTCTTGCCACACATTCAACATCTACGGCAGAAGTGTAATAAGTCACTGAATATTTTAAAAGTTCTCTCTAATACAACTTATGGTGCTGATACAACATCTATGCTGAGAATTTACCGTGCTTTGATACGATCCAAGCTTGATTACGGTGTCGCTGCCTATGGTTCTGCCAGACAATCGGCTCTCAAATATCTAGACACTATTCATCATCAGGGTCTGAGGTTGGCTTCTGGGGCTTTTCGTACATCTCCTGTACAAAGCCTATATGTTATATGCCAGGAGCCATCCCTGCAACATCGTCGGGAAAAACTCTCACTAGCTGCTTATTTCAATATAAAAAGCAATCACACTCACCCGTTATATCCCCGAATTCTAAACCCAAAATTCCAACAGTTCTTCATAAATAAAAAGTCATTCATCCCAACATTCTCTATCCGTATGAAAAAACTCTTGGATATCCTTGATATAGATGATTTTAGGGTCTTTAATTTTAATGATAATTTTACACCTTGGGAAAAATGACTTGTACATATTCATGATATTATTCATTTTAAAAAATCATCATTGCCTGACTCTGCTTTTGTAAACATTTTTAATGAGCATCGCTTTTTTAAATTTTTCTCTTAAACCAGTGTTCACAGATGGTTCCAAGTCTCACGCTCATGTTGGCTCTGCAGCAGTTTTTAATGACATCACTATAGCAGAATCACTCAACCCTTCATGCTCGGTGTTTACTTCAGAAATTTATTCAATTTATCTCGCCCTTCACCATATTGCAGATCAAAACTGTAAATCCTGGATTATCTACTCGAACTCAAAAAGTGTTTTAGATGCCCTTAGTAATTTTTCATACAAATCTCATCCATTAATCTCAATAGTTGTAAAGCTCCTCTCTAAACTCAAACACAATAGCTTCAAAATTAATTTCTGCTGGGTGCCGAGCCATGTTGGTATTCCGGGCAATGAGGAGGCGGACCGCGCTGCAAAGACTGCAAGTCAAGACAGTGGCGCCCCCCCCCCCCTCAACTTGCCCGATGCCAGGCTGGCTTGTGCACATGCAATCAAAATAGTTTGGCAAAACGAATGAGACATCCAAACAGAAAATAAGTTTCATTATATATCACCCACCATAAACTGGCCATTTTCACCATTACCGAGCAGAAGGCAGGAGGTAGTGCTGGCACGCCTCCTGATTGGACACACAATAATTAGTCAT
This sequence comes from Hylyphantes graminicola, assembly GCA_023701765.1. Taxonomy (NCBI): domain Eukaryota; kingdom Metazoa; phylum Arthropoda; class Arachnida; order Araneae; family Linyphiidae; genus Hylyphantes; species Hylyphantes graminicola. The sequence goes on along the minus strand of CM043112.1, from coordinate 6,612,561 downwards.
GTTCATCTTCTGCTGGCAGAAGATCAGCCCATATGTATCATGTGTGATGTATCATTAAGTGTTCATCATATTTTAGTTGAATGTCCGGCCTTTACACTGAGCAGGCTTAAATATTTTAACAGTTTAAACCCATCTATTCATGACATTTTATCTCATCCTCCATATCATGCCTTGTTTTCCTTTTTAGTTGACATTGGCTTTTATTCTCTGATTTAGATGTCTTATTTTAAAAGTTGTGTGTAAATGTTATGTACCCTTTTAACCTTCTATTAGAAAAACCTATTGTGATTTATATCTTGGTTTTTAAAAGTTATATACTATGTTCCATTTTTAATATTTTCATATAAACCTAGTGTTTGGCGCAGTATGGCCTTAGATGCCCTTGTGCCATAAAACTCAAACATCCATCCATCCTGCCACACTTAATGCATTTTTTACTTAAGGACATTTTTTTTCATATAAGGTATATAGATGAGGAGTTCATAAGAAGTTTAAAAAAGATAAAACTAATGAGATAAAATCTTTACTTATTCAAAATAAAATGTTGCATTTAAAAAAAAAAGCATGTCTCCAGGCCTCTTTCGAGTCGCAATTTTCTTCTCCTCCGCAATTGTTTTCAAAAGTCGCGCGCATTAATTTATCCAACTTTACGCAAAATTTCTAAAAAATGCGCGCATGATTAGTTCAAGTTGCGCGCGCACCTTGGAGTCGCACGCAGTTTGCAACCAGCACGTGATCATTAGTTCGATCTTTAGTCACTTGGTGGCTTAATCATTAAAACATTAGTTCAAACTTTAGCTGGCCCTAAACCTAAAATTATATAGTAGGCGCCACAAGGATACAATCAGGGCGATTGGCGATTAGTCTCGTATTTTAGAAACGCGGATGGAGCCAACACCTAAACTAGCACCCTACACTGTAGATAACGACATTTTTAGCGTACACCGGTCTCATATAAAGTGCGCTATTTTACTCAGAAAATTGAGAAATGTATGCGGTCTAGAAGCGGTATGTGATATTAAAGGCGTTTCAATACTCCTTAGCGCATTATTTTTATATTTTTAAATCACTCATTTAAAACCAGTTGACTGAAACACCTAAAATATATTTTGACACCCGGTATCGAAATGGTATACAAGGATTAACATTTCAATGTTTCTTTATTAGTCATTAAAATAAAATTTATTGCATTTTAAAAGTGTAAAAAATATGTTTAACCCAAAATGTCTCATTCATGCCATCTCTCCCCTACTGCTTTAATTGGTACACAAAAGGCTTTCATAGTTGAAATGCGCTTTATAAACTATTTGCAGGGGTCTGTCCAGGAAATTTTTACAGGGTCCCTTTTTTGTGATTTTTTTTTAGAATTTTGAACGTATGCTAATTTTGTGAAAATTAAGAACAAAAGCTCTCGATCAACAAGAAACCTTTAAAATACAAAAAGTTGATTTTCTTATTTTATCATACTTGCTTTCCCGATAAAAATTTGCATATTTTGAAGGTTTCCTGTTAAACAGGACTCTTTAGTAGACAAAACAGTCTTTAAAAATGTCAAGTTATATTTTATTATAGTATTTAATTATCTGAATACAAATTTCCACAATATTAGAGTACACATTTACTTTAAAAAAAAAGTTGCGTAGATAAAATACAAATGAAACATTTACAACTTTATCCTTCTGGCACAGATTTAAACATATCAATAATGCAAGAACATTGATCATCGGTCAAATTATCGGGGCCATTCCAAACGATTCTCAAATGTCTATCTAAAGTGTCTTGTTTCAAATTACTTCTCAATTCAGAACAAATGAGGTTCATTCGGGAAAAAAGCCTCTCAACAGAAGCTGTACTTGAAGGTATAACCAGGGGTAGTAGTGGGACAATACAAAATTTCAGGACAAAAATTTAAGAAAAAATCAGGACATTTTCAGGACATTATTTATGTAATAAAATACAGTAGAATTCGAACCACGATTTTACTGACGCTGCTGTACACGGTTCATACGCGGAAAAAAATCAAGCCCTACTCAAGTACTATTTAAAAAGTTCACAGGGGGGGGGGGGGGGTCACAGGAGTCGGTTATTTCTATTTTCTAAAGACGATTGACAGGAGGCAACAAATACCCAAGTCAATCATTTCGTGGGAAATCAAACAAACAAAACAAAAAAAAAAAATCAGCGGGAACATACGAATTTGAAACCTTTTTTTTTTATTAAATATGTTTTATTGTTAATTCTAGGCTTACGAGCACTTTAGTGCTATTTTACATTAAACAGCAACCTCCTTTTTTTGTATGTCAGACGTTAAAGAACTTGTCTTTAGTTTTAATTAAAAACACAAAAGAATTCACTCAGCAACAAAAAAAATCTAAGTAGCAGACCTTGACATCACAGGATATTGTGTTTTTGAAAGTGAATGTCCTAAAATTTGGTTGACTTATCGACTTTGGATGATCGATTTTTCAGAAAACAAAACCGTTAAAAAACTCGAGACACTGTTATAACTAGCAAATAGTACTAGGCTCTGAGGCTGGTTCACAAATCTGATCTGATCATAAGTAACTATAAAAGGAACACTAACCTACTGCGATTATGCAGCTACTTAGCAAATGTTACAAGTCATTGTTTGTGTTCGTGTAGATTGAGTTTAGTTTCTGCACGAATAAAAAAACTTTGATCCACATTTGGGACTGTTATTTCCAGAAACCATTGTTTGGAGTTAAAATTTTGATGAAAATATGGAAGCAATTGAAAAATATAAGTAGTAGTTGACAGGTATAAAATTATGTTTGTTAGTATTTTTTGAAAAATTTCAGGAATTTCAGGACAATTTGTGAAAATTAAGGACAATTCAGGACACACAAAAAAATTTCAGGATTTTCAGGAAATTCAGGACAACTACGACCCTGGGTATAACAGTTACCAAAGTTAGTAATTTCAAACAATTCGGGTACGAAATAAAATTTGTTTGTCCTCTTTCCATAATGCGCAGGGCTTCGATAGCAGACATTTTTTACTTCAAAACTTTTTTGGCCTCTTTTTTTTTTATCTGGTTTCAGAAACTGTCTTGCTTTCAATCCCTTTTCTACATCGTAGGTGATTAGAGCAAGAGAAATTTCTTCCTTGAAATCCTCTTTTTCAGTATCAGTCAAACGAGGAATAACAGGTGGCGACACCTTGATGACCCCTTGAAATTCATCTTTTTCTGTTGAGTAGAATTCTTCTAAAACAGAGATGTACAAGTTTGACTTGAACTGTTCAGTGTTAGGTCCATATCAAAATCATTAAATACATCAAAAGCACTCAAGGCCTCATTTGATGTTGCAAAAGCATTTGTTATTTCCTTTTTGAAGTCAACTATGAAATCGCTTAGGAAGTTTTCTTCAAATGATTTTACAGCATGCATGATTGTGCTCTTCCTTTATTGTTTCGTACGTCCTGCTCAACTGTGTGTGGTCTGAAGAGAATTGCAAAAATGTGTTAGCTTTCTTAAAGTTCTCCCCTGCTTGTAAATTTTGTGCCAAAGAATCTATGTCAGAACAAGTCCTTGAAACTTTTTCATTGATACAGTAAAACATAACAGTTGAGCTTTGCAGCCAAAGACTGAACTTGTTTACTACTTTTAAAAAATAAGCAAGAAACAAAATCTAAAGGAGAATGTCAGGATTTAACAATTACTCCCTTAGACCTTTAAGTTTAGGCTCCTTTGTTTTAGCAAACCAAGCATCTAGGGCTTCCACTAATTCTTCAAACGCTTGCTCACTCTTTCACATGCAAGGCCATGCGACAGCCATCGTTTCACCGAGACTTTTAGAATCTTAAGAACACTCAAGCAATAGACACCTCCTTGTATATCGATAAAAACTTGTTGTTTCAGTGGACTGTAGTGAAAGAGCTTCCATAAACTAACAAGAAGTGAGTCAACAGATTGCAGAAAAGGATACTTCTTTAAAAGATGGACAAAACCAATGCCAGTCTGCCGTATTCTTCTTTGAACACCAGAAATTTCGCCACCCATCAAGTTTGCACCGTCTAGGGCCACGAAAAGACAATAGGTTATTTTTAGTTCTTTGGCCATAACAAAATTTTCAATGGCTGATGTAATGCTTTCCGCTTTTACAGGTGCAAGGTTTACCAACCCTAAATATTCTTCTTTTATATCGGGTGAGCCTTGAGTTTTGTATTTGACCATTAGCCCAAGCTGCTCTCTTTGAGCTTCATCCGTCGTTTTGCCGGAGACCCCCGCTCTCCGTTACCGAGGCAAGCGTGGCAGAGCCTTTTTCAAAACTCAGGGGATTTGAGTTAAGGTTGCCGGACGCTTCTGTCGTTTTGCCTCATAATTTTGAATAAATTTAAAATGCCAAAATATTTGAGGTGTCGCCGCCACCCGGTGTATCATATAACACCACCACCTCAGTCTAGTATTAAAATTTGAAATAAATTTTAAAAGCCAAAAGTTTAAGGTCCCACCGCCACCCGATGTGCTTTTTAGGAAAACAACATCGCCTCACCTCCACACCAACACATTAACCTACATCATTCATCATCATCAACTGTAAAAGAAAACAGTCATAAGAAACTAATCTATAAAAATTTATGAATAAAAAAAATGAAATTATACTTACAGCGATACGGTAATATCCATAGGCATAAGATGTCACTCCATCGTCCCACAACCAACGCTTATCATCATATGGAGATAGAGCCCTCTTAGTCTGCTGGATGGTGTATAGATGATGTAGACTACTCCCAATCCTAGTTTGCTGTACTGTATTGGACTGCAGTTTCTCAAGAAATGCCGAATGTTTGAGAAACTTTTTTGCAACTGATTTTGAAATCCCCTTTGCAGCCATCTTGACTAATATCTCCGCTGACAATGTCCCCGCTAACAATGAGTACATTTTAGCTCGAAGGCCAACAAACTCTAGCCCGTGTATCCCATTCAGCTCATCTTTAAATTTTCCGATCACCTTTTTGTTAGTGGGGTCGAAAAGGCGGTGATTGGGAGGATAGTCGGAGAAGTCGAAATGTTCTTTCAATTCCAACATATCATTAGGGCTGGGGAGCCCAGTCGGTTAAGCACTCGCTTAGCATGCGGAAGGTCCCAGGTTCGGGTCCGGGCATCGCCAAAATAGCTGCCGACCTATAAACGGCCCGTGCAGCCAAAAATGTCCGACGAATAATACCCCGTGTAAGGGAGTGCACGTTAAATATCCTTCAAAGTCCTAACGCTGCGTACGATGTCGCCCTTAATGGTTGCGTTGGGTGCCTATTCAGGTGTGGCTCGTCACCTGACTGTGGTTCTAAAATACGGCGCCCGTCGCCAATAGCCCTCGTGTAGCTCTAGTGCGACGATAATTCAAACCAAACCAATCCAACATATCATTAATGAGATCTGAAGTGGTTACCCCTCATATGTGAGGGATTCAGTGTCAGTGAAGAGGAGTCTCACATTATTTTTGTACTTCGGGAGGATTATACGGTAATGGAATTGGTACATAAGCACCTTACTGATATCAGGTACCGTAAAACCAACCCCCACTGGACGAGATAATGTAAGAGTTCGGCAATTCCGTTGGATAGCAAACAAGTCCTCGTCAAACTCCGTGAAGGAGTAAAACTCGGGCTGTGCCGCCAACTTCCTCGCCTTCCTCGGATCGGTAACCATTTCCAAATTCATCCTATTCCTGAGGTTCTCCAAAGTCTTACCGAAAACCGCATTGTTCATTAATTTGAAAAAGTCCTTTTCAAAGGACGTGTTGGCGCGTGTTCGTTGTTCTGTATTAAAATCGATGTATGATTTAAGCCATGATCTTTGCGTAAATTTAAATATATTGTGTATTTCAGTTAATTCAAGACTAAGCTCTAGATATAACTTTAAGTTACGGTAGTGTAGGACATAGTGCTTTTTAGAATTTAAATTGGGAACAAGTTTAACGTTATTAGAGGATGGTTTCATACCCATTGTTGTTAATATATCAAGTGCCTTGGGTGATAGCATGTCTTTGGTGATGGTTAACCGTTCTGGCGCAAGGGGATAGTCATTATGCTTATCGTGGAGGTTATCAGGATAGTCCAAGTCCACCTAAAAAAATATGAATATAAGCATGATTTTTTATATTTTTATTACATACACTCAGCGGATGAAATGATATATACCTCTAGAATGTAGCCATTAACATCATCGTCAGCCCATCCCAGGATATCCTGCTTGGAGACACCAGGATCAATCCATTGGAAATTACCCACCGGAAGAGGTTGTGACATGGCCCAACCTAAAATTATAAAAAAAACATAGTTATTCCAAGTTATTAGTGTATTATCATTTTTGAAGTCGGTTGGAAGTATACATACCATAGAGGTTGTTGGCGTCCAGGTAAAGAATGTGTCTATTATCCTTCAGTGAGTTGTAACCAATTTTCCCTGGGATATTGGCCTTTGAATGACGATGCGTAATCATAGACACCCCTCCACGAGTCCCCTTCTCGATGAAGAGGTGGCCCTAAACCTAAAATTATATAGTAGGCGCCACAAGGATACAATCAGGGCGATTGGCGATTAGTCTCGTATTTTAGAAACGCGGATGGAGCCAACACCTAAACTAGCACCCTACACTGTAGATAACGACATTTTTAGCGTACACCGGTCTCATATAAAGTGCGCTATTTTACTCAGAAAATTGAGAAATGTATGCGGTCTAGAAGCGGTATGTGATATTAAAGGCGTTTCAATACTCCTTAGCGCATTATTTTTATATTTTTAAATCACTCATTTAAAACCAGTTGACTGAAACACCTAAAATATATTTTGACACCCGGTATCGAAATGGTATACAAGGATTAACATTTCAATGTTTCTTTATTAGTCATTAAAATAAAATTTATTGCATTTTAAAAGTGTAAAAAATATGTTTAACCCAAAATGTCTCATTCATGCCATCTCTCCCCTACTGCTTTAATTGGTACACAAAAGGCTTTCATAGTTGAAATGCGCTTTATAAACTATTTGCAGGGGTCTGTCCAGGAAATTTTTACAGGGTCCCTTTTTTGTGATTTTTTTTAGAATTTTGAACGTATGCTAATTTTGTGAAAATTAAGAACAAAAGCTCTCGATCAACAAGAAACCTTTAAAATACAAAAAGTTGATTTTCTTATTTTATCATACTTGCTTTCCCGATAAAAATTTGCATATTTTGAAGGTTTCCTGTTAAACAGGACTCTTTAGTAGACAAAACAGTCTTTAAAAATGTCAAGTTATATTTTATTATAGTATTTAATTATCTGAATACAAATTTCCACAATATTAGAGTACACATTTACTTTAAAAAAAAAGTTGCGTAGATAAAATACAAATGAAACATTTACAACTTTATCCTTCTGGCACAGATTTAAACATATCAATAATGCAAGAACATTGATCATCGGTCAAATTATCGGGGCCATTCCAAACGATTCTCAAATGTCTATCTAAAGTGTCTTGTTTCAAATTACTTCTCAATTCAGAACAAATGAGGTTCATTCGGGAAAAAAGCCTCTCAACAGAAGCTGTACTTGAAGGTATAACCAGGGGTAGTAGTGGGACAATACAAAATTTCAGGACAAAAATTTAAGAAAAAATCAGGACATTTTCAGGACATTATTTATGTAATAAAATACAGTAGAATTCGAACCACGATTTTACTGACGCTGCTGTACACGGTTCATACGCGGAAAAAAATCAAGCCCTACTCAAGTACTATTTAAAAAGTTCACAGGGGGGGGGGGGGTCACAGGAGTCGGTTATTTCTATTTTCTAAAGACCGATTGACAGGAGGCAACAAATACCCAAGTCAATCATTTCGTGGGAAATCAAACAAACAAAACAAAAAAAAAAAATCAGCGGGAACATACGAATTTGAAACCTTTTTTTTTTATTAAATATGTTTTATTGTTAATTCTAGGCTTACGAGCACTTTAGTGCTATTTTACATTAAACAGCAACCTCCTTTTTTTGTATGTCAGACGTTAAAGAACTTGTCTTTAGTTTTAATTAAAAACACAAAAGAATTCACTCAGCAACAAAAAAAATCTAAGTAGCAGACCTTGACATCACAGGATATTGTGTTTTTGAAAGTGAATGTCCTAAAATTTGGTTGACTTATCGACTTTGGATGATCGATTTTTCAGAAAACAAAACCGTTAAAAAACTCGAGACACTGTTATAACTAGCAAATAGTACTAGGCTCTGAGGCTGGTTCACAAATCTGATCTGATCATAAGTAACTATAAAAGGAACACTAACCTACTGCGATTATGCAGCTACTTAGCAAATGTTACAAGTCATTGTTTGTGTTCGTGTAGATTGAGTTTAGTTTCTGCACGAATAAAAAAACTTTGATCCACATTTGGGACTGTTATTTCCAGAAACCATTGTTTGGAGTTAAAATTTTGATGAAAATATGGAAGCAATTGAAAAATATAAGTAGTAGTTGACAGGTATAAAATTATGTTTGTTAGTATTTTTTGAAAAATTTCAGGAATTTCAGGACAATTTGTGAAAATTAAGGACAATTCAGGACACACAAAAAAATTTCAGGATTTTCAGGAAATTCAGGACAACTACGACCCCTGGGTATAACAGTTACCAAAGTTAGTAATTTCAAACAATTCGGGTACGAAATAAAATTTGTTTGTCCTCTTTCCATAATGCGCAGGGCTTCGATAGCAGACATTTTTTACTTCAAAACTTTTTTGGCCTCTTTTTTTTTTATCTGGTTTCAGAAACTGTCTTGCTTTCAATCCCTTTTCTACATCGTAGGTGATTAGAGCAAGAGAAATTTCTTCCTTGAAATCCTCTTTTTCAGTATCAGTCAAACGAGGAATAACAGGTGGCGACACCTTGATGACCCCTTGAAATTCATCTTTTTCTGTTGAGTAGAATTCTTCTAAAACAGAGATGTACAAGTTTGACTTGAACTGTTCAGTGTTAGGTCCATATCAAAATCATTAAATACATCAAAAGCACTCAAGGCCTCATTTGATGTTGCAAAAGCATTTGTTATTTCCTTTTTGAAGTCAACTATGAAATCGCTTAGGAAGTTTTCTTCAAATGATTTTACAGCATGCATGATTGTGCTCTTCCTTTATTGTTTCGTACGTCCTGCTCAACTGTGTGTGGTCTGAAGAGAATTGCAAAAATGTGTTAGCTTTCTTAAAGTTCTCCCCTGCTTGTAAATTTTGTGCCAAAGAATCTATGTCAGAACAAGTCCTTGAAACTTTTTCATTGATACAGTAAAACATAACAGTTGAGCTTTGCAGCCAAAGACTGAACTTGTTTACTACTTTTAAAAAATAAGCAAGAAACAAAATCTAAAGGAGAATGTCAGGATTTAACAATTACTCCCTTAGACCTTTAAGTTTAGGCTCCTTTGTTTTAGCAAACCAAGCATCTAGGGCTTCCACTAATTCTTCAAAACGCTTGCTCACTCTTTCACATGCAAGGCCATGCGACAGCCATCGTTTCACCGAGACTTTTAGAATCTTAAGAACACTCAAGCAATAGACACCTCCTTGTATATCGATAAAAACTTGTTGTTTCAGTGGACTGTAGTGAAAGAGCTTCCATAAACTAACAAGAAGTGAGTCAACAGATTGCAGAAAAGGATACTTCTTTAAAAGATGGACAAAACCAATGCCAGTCTGCCGTATTCTTCTTTGAACACCAGAAATTTCGCCACCCATCAAGTTTGCACCGTCTAGGGCCACGAAAAGACAATAGGTTATTTTTAGTTCTTTGGCCATAACAAAATTTTCAATGGCTGATGTAATGCTTTCCGCTTTTACAGGTGCAAGGTTTACCAACCCTAAATATTCTTCTTTTATATCGGGTGAGCCTTGAGTTTTGTATTTGACCATTAGCCCAAGCTGCTCTCTTTGAGCTTCATCCGTCGTTTTGCCGGAGACCCCCGCTCTCCGTTACCGAGGCAAGCGTGGCAGAGCCTTTTTCAAAACTCAGGGGATTTGAGTTAAGGTTGCCGGACGCTTCTGTCGTTTTGCCTCATAATTTTGAATAAATTTAAAATGCCAAAATATTTGAGGTGTCGCCGCCACCCGGTGTATCATATAACACCACCACCTCAGTCTAGTATTAAAATTTGAAATAAATTTTAAAAGCCAAAAGTTTAAGGTCCCACCGCCACCCGATGTGCTTTTTAGGAAAACAACATCGCCTCACCTCCACACCAACACATTAACCTACATCATTCATCATCATCAACTGTAAAAGAAAACAGTCATAAGAAACTAATCTATAAAAATTTATGAATAAAAAAAATGAAATTATACTTACAGCGATACGGTAATATCCATAGGCATAAGATGTCACTCCATCGTCCCACAACCAACGCTTATCATCATATGGAGATAGAGCCCTCTTAGTCTGCTGGATGGTGTATAGATGATGTAGACTACTCCCAATCCTAGTTTGCTGTACTGTATTGGACTGCAGTTTCTCAAGAAATGCCGAATGTTTGAGAAACTTTTTTGCAACTGATTTTGAAATCCCCTTTGCAGCCATCTTGACTAATATCTCCGCTGACAATGTCCCCGCTAACAATGAGTACATTTTAGCTCGAAGGCCAACAAACTCTAGCCCGTGTATCCCATTCAGCTCATCTTTAAATTTTCCGATCACCTTTTTGTTAGTGGGGTCGAAAAGGCGGTGATTGGGAGGATAGTCGGAGAAGTCGAAATGTTCTTTCAATTCCAACATATCATTAGGGCTGGGGAGCCCAGTCGGTTAAGCACTCGCTTAGCATGCGGAAGGTCCCAGGTTCGGGTCCGGGCATCGCCAAAATAGCTGCCGACCTATAAACGGCCCGTGCAGCCAAAAATGTCCGACGAATAATACCCCGTGTAAGGGAGTGCACGTTAAATATCCTTCAAAGTCCTAACGCTGCGTACGATGTCGCCCTTAATGGTTGCGTTGGGTGCCTATTCAGGTGTGGCTCGTCACCTGACTGTGGTTCTAAAATACGGCGCCCGTCGCCAATAGCCCTCGTGTAGCTCTAGTGCGACGATAATTCAAACCAAACCAATCCAACATATCATTAATGAGATCTGAAGTGGTTACCCCTCATATGTGAGGGATTCAGTGTCAGTGAAGAGGAGTCTCACATTATTTTTGTACTTCGGGAGGATTATACGGTAATGGAATTGGTACATAAGCACCTTACTGATATCAGGTACCGTAAAACCAACCCCCACTGGACGAGATAATGTAAGAGTTCGGCAATTCCGTTGGATAGCAAACAAGTCCTCGTCAAACTCCGTGAAGGAGTAAAACTCGGGCTGTGCCGCCAACTTCCTCGCCTTCCTCGGATCGGTAACCATTTCCAAATTCATCCTATTCCTGAGGTTCTCCAAAGTCTTACCGAAAACCGCATTGTTCATTAATTTGAAAAAGTCCTTTTCAAAGGACGTGTTGGCGCGTGTTCGTTGTTCTGTATTAAAATCGATGTATGATTTAAGCCATGATCTTTGCGTAAATTTAAATATATTGTGTATTTCAGTTAATTCAAGACTAAGCTCTAGATATAACTTTAAGTTACGGTAGTGTAGGACATAGTGCTTTTTAGAATTTAAATTGGGAACAAGTTTAACGTTATTAGAGGATGGTTTCATACCCATTGTTGTTAATATATCAAGTGCCTTGGGTGATAGCATGTCTTTGGTGATGGTTAACCGTTCTGGCGCAAGGGGATAGTCATTATGCTTATCGTGGAGGTTATCAGGATAGTCCAAGTCCACCTAAAAAAATATGAATATAAGCATGATTTTTTATATTTTTATTACATACACTCAGCGGATGAAATGATATATACCTCTAGAATGTAGCCATTAACATCATCGTCAGCCCATCCCAGGATATCCTGCTTGGAGACACCAGGATCAATCCATTGGAAATTACCCACCGGAAGAGGTTGTGACATGGCCCAACCTAAAATTATAAAAAAAACATAGTTATTCCAAGTTATTAGTGTATTATCATTTTTGAAGTCGGTTGGAAGTATACATACCATAGAGGTTGTTGGCGTCCAGGTAAAGAATGTGTCTATTATCCTTCAGTGAGTTGTAACCAATTTTCCCTGGGATATTGGCCTTTGAATGACGATGCGTAATCATAGACACCCCTCCACGAGTCCCCTTCTCGATGAAGAGGTGCATATCAATATCGGTGAATAAGTCCAGTTGAACTTGAGACATCTTCAGCGCAGCCTGCCAGGCCAGCCCAGGAGCAGTCATCATGTGCGCTGCATCCAAACCATAGTATTCGAGGGTAAGATTTCGGAAATTTTTGAATACGTCAGCCAGCAAGAGGACATCTGTCTTGACGTAAAGGTCATGGTATTCGCCAAGATTTCGGATGTTAAAAGCCCTCCATACTGACTGAGCTTGCTCGTACTCCTCGTCTGTGATGTTTTCATTGGTTAGGGAGCTATAAAATGCGTCTTTGGGTGGCAAGGCAGTTTCGGCAAACTTTGAGAAAGAGTTCATATATTCATATGGATAGATTCCTTTCTTCAGGAGCAGGTCGATGTCTGGTGTTTGAAAGTACTCTCTGAAGATTTTGAACTTGTCCTTCTCCAAGTTGGCAACGAGCTTCGCTAAAGATGTATTTAGAAAAGCCAAGGTGTCGATGAATTGTAGAGTCGTCGGATATTTTTCGGACTTCCTCGAGATTGAGAAGGAGATGTACTTCTCAGTGGTGTTTGGGATAACGGATATGTTATGAACTTTATGGCGTCCGAGAGCTTGCATAATGAGATGGCCGTCGAAATTCTTCAAATTGTGGAAAGCACAACCGACCATCTTGCGCTGTCGATGCGCCAAGTTGCATTTTTTATGAAGAACCTGGCGGAATTCCCCGGTGAGGTGGTCGTGGTCTCGAACACGGTCGTTGCCAAGCTCTTTCTTGCATAGCCCGCAATGAGTGGCGCTCCGAATCTTCACATGATCTGCAGCAGTGAGCCTCATTGGGACAACTTGATGGAGCTTGGCTGCTATGATGTCCTTCTCCGCGATGATGGCTTCCAGGAAATGTTCCACCACATCTCCGTTACCCCTATATACGACCATAGGCTTTGTTGGTTTCCCATCTGGACCAACCACGACGTAGGAATACCCACATGGTATGTGAGTTGCTGTCTTCACCGTAGTGCCGGGGAGTGTGTCGATCTTTGACACCAGCGTCTCGAAATCAGCGTAGATGATGTAGCTGAGACGCTGCATGTACTTATACTGGTTGAATGCCAGCTTGGCATTCTCCCCGGATTTCATCTTGATTCGCTGGGGGGCGTGTTCACCGCAGTAGGGTAGGTGATCATCCAGCAAATCCTGACGCATGAAACGATGAAGGCAGCGATAGCAGTAGTAGGTTGTGTGTTGATAATTGGTCAGATGGGACAGGAGGCGGCTTATACTCCTAATAAGGCAATAGTGTTGCCTTTCCCCGTCGGTGATGAGCAGGAGGTTGATGGTATTCTGATGATTCCTCTTGGAAATATGCAGTGGGAATAAGTCTTTGTCCTCATATCCATATACGTTTATTCTTAAACTAGGATTTAATTTCTCCACTGCATAGACTTTGGAGGAAGAGACGGGGTACTGAATACCATCCATGTTGATCTCCTGCTCATAGGGTTGGTACTTGGCAACACGGTTGGCATTGTGTTGTCGGTCGATGGGGTGAAGGGCAGCTAAAACAGACCAGAGGAAGCACTTCTGATCGTCATTTTGTATGTTTAACAACGCCTTCTTCTGCTTCAGCTCTTCGGGTAGGGGGATATAACTGTTGCCAGCCAAGGGATGGTATTCTGCCATCTTCAGTTCGATGTGGAGCACACGATCTAGAACCCAATCAGAGCCTGATTGGATGAACTCCTCCATCGAACCGTCGATTTTCGTGAAGGCCTCCTGGATATGTTGTGGTATGGTGGTGGTGTCTAGGTCAATGGTGACGAGGCTTCTGAAGTAAGGACTAGCATACTCCATTTCCCCGCTGGCATCCTTCCTGGACATCCTGGCATTCACGACGGCGTACCATTTCAGCCCGCCGCTGATCCGCAACTTCTCCTCTAGGGTGGTGGTTATTTCAGATCTCGCCTCCTCCAATGACTTTAACAAGTCTTCAGACATGTCGGGGGAGGGATATATGAAGCTCGAAGAGAAAACGTCAGACACCTTCACAGGTTTCTGACGCTTGGGGGCGGGGACTGGTCTTGGGATAGATGGCAGTGGACGTTTAACCTAAAAAAAAAAAAGAGAATTAGACTCACACATTTTAAACGTATAACAGTTCTCTCCTAAGCTACAAAATGAAACTTACCGGTTTGTTATGAGTTAACAGGTGGCGATTTAGCACATCTTTTCTATTAAATGTCTTTGGGCATTTGTAGCATACATATCAAATGAAAAACTATTCATATAAAATGTTTTTAGGAAAAATCAACAAGTTTTAATTAAAAAACTTAACTCACATTAGAAAATTCTAATTATAGAACTATTTTAAAATGTATCAGATTTAAAATTTCTTTACATAGATTTTTAGTAATTAAGAAAAAAGATTTTAAGTTTACTGATCAATATAAAATTTTATTTTAAATTAGAAATTGTAAAATATCCTTCATCGATATTTGAAACCAAATTGAATGTGTAGTTTACTCACAAACTCGACATTTTCATGAATTTTAGCGTGCCTTGCTAAGTTATCCGCGCGGGAATAACTCTTGTTACAATAGTCGCAAGGGTAACTGGCAGCAGCTTCGGTATGAGACTTTATATGACGGGTCAAATGACACTTCTGAATGAATGTCTTGTGACATTGTTCGCAGACCTGAAACGATAATGTTACATTTTAAAGTTCTATGCAATAATTAGAAAAAAAACAGTTATTTAGTAATAATGTATATTAATTACTGTTATTTGGAATAGTTAAATCTACATTAAGGATAAGTATTTAAGCTAGTTCTAAAAACATATATTTTATTTGAAGGGGCTGGGGAGCCCAGTCGGTTAAGCACTCGCTTAGCATGCGGAAGGTCCCAGGTTCGGGTCCGGGCATCACCAAAATAGCTGCCGACCTATAAACGGCCCGTGCAGCCAAAAATTCCGACGAATAATACCCCGTGTAAGGGAGTGCACGTTAAATATCCTTCAAAGTCCTAACGCTGCGTACGATGTCGCCCTTAACGGTTGCGTTGGGTGCCTATTCAGGTGTGGCTCGTCACCTGACTGTGGTTCTAAAATACGACGCCCGTCGCCAATAGCCCTCGTGTAGCTCTAGTGCGACGATAATTCAAACCTAACCTAACCTATATTTTATTTGAAAATTAAAACTTGCATGAGTGTCATAAAAAAATAGCACTATCTGGTTTTAGAAATGAAGTTAGCACATTATTAAGCGAAAAATACTGTAGTGAAGCAGAAACACACTAAGATATATTTTTAAAAATTGTTTAATATTTAGTAATAAATACTTTTATTTTTAAAATAGTCAATTCAATACAAAAAGAATGAATATTAGTATGAAATAATTATTTTTAGTATAACTATTATCTAAAACTTACATGAGCAAATGTAGATGTAGTCGACAAGACCTTTGATGGGGATGCGGTTCTGGTTGTCGGTAAAGCCTGAAATATTTGAGAATACTATAAACATGTTTTCAAACATTACTCTAAAATTATTAGTTGATTAAGCATTTTGTAATAATTAAGATCCATAAGGTACATTTTGCATTAATTGATTATTATAAAGGGGGAAAAATAATTAAACAATAAAACGAATTAACACTATTTTGGTTTTAGAAATTAAGTGAACATGTTATTAAGAGAAAAAATATTGGAAAGCAGAAAAATCTATATTAAGGTCAAACATTTAAGTCGATTCAATACATAAGAGTAAATAATTATTTTAGTTAGTTCTATATTATTTAAAAAACTTACCTGAAGAGGCGATGATGGTACAACCTCAGGGGTAGGGGACATGCAAGATGTGGTCGTTGACGTTGAAACCTAAAATATATAAGATAACCTTTTTGAAGTATTATTAAAAATATATATCACATGTTTACAAATGTTGTGAGTTGTTAAATTACATAGATTTTAAAATGATTTAGAATTTTAAAAATGGATTGAGCGTAAATTACTTTTCAGTGTAACAAATTATATAATTTTTTTAAAGTTTTTAGAATCATTGCAAACTATGAAATTTAAAACATACTATTTCTTACAAGTTTTTGAATAGAGCAAAAAAAAAAAAAAAACACTCTGAACATTTTTACAAGTTCTAAATCTGAGAATATTTATGATTGTACCTACGGGAGCTATGGGTCGAGTTTTTTGTTTGGGCGGGACGACCACAGGGTTGATCGGTATGATGGCTGGTCTCAGGATACTTCGTTGATGTCCCACGATGACGTGTCGTTGGGGTGTCTGGGTGGCGGCTCTTGGCGTAACGACTGGTGTTTCGGCTCTTGGCACAGCGACTTCAACTATGGGTGACTGGAAATGAATTGACAAATTTCAGAATGTTATGTATTTTCTTAACTGTATCAATAAAAGCTGGAAGGTAATGATCTCCGCAAAAAATTATTATGAAACTATAATTTAAAATGAGGATAGGGAACGATAAAAAATTTCAATTGTAGATTTTGTTGAAATAGAACAAAATAAATCGACGAATTCACTCAGTTTTATGCTATTCCTTAACTAGATAATAAAATTAGGATATTACTATAGGGGAAAAAACAATAAAATTATTCTGAAGCTATAATTTGAAATATATGTTGAAGAAACAAAACTTAGAGATACATACATTAGCCAAAACATGGCTGTACAAACGGGCTCCAGTAAAAACGTTCTGTAACGATAATGAAATTTCTTTTTAATAGAGAAAAATTACTCTTGTAACAATGAATAATAAGTATAAATTCATATTAACTCTTTTAAATAGTGAAAAAAAAGCTTACCTTTGGATTCATCTTGAAATATAAGTTGTCGGTAAATATCCTACGCGAAAAAAAAAAGTTCTTGCTTAGAAAATTGGGGGATGTTTCTAGTTCAGAGACCGGTAGACTAATAATATGAATAGATGGTTTTCCTAAATATTTATACCAAGCAAGAAACTTCTCGAATGTTCGAATAGATATAATCTGAAAAAGAATTTACTAAAAGCATCTAAAGTTAACTGCATTGATTGAAAAATCCCGACATAAGAGCTTTGCTGAAGGGGGGCACTTAAGCCCCAATTACTTCGTGGTCCCCCTTATGAGTTATCGATAGAGATAATTACTATTCGCATTTTGACTCTGTATAGCACTTAAAATTATAGGCGCCCCTCACCCCTAAAGCAACCAACATAGTGATATTTTTTCTAAAGTAGGCACTTAGCACGTAGATCTTTATCTGATCTCGTATTACTTAAGCAATGTTACTACCTGTGTTGAGAGAGAGAGATTTCGAGGTGCCATCAACGTCGTAAATCTCCCCTTGGGGTCACTATGTTATTTAGTTATCGTTATTGCAAATCTATTTTGGTTATATTACGTTAAAACGCATGCTTGTTATCATAGATGACTTTATGTCTACACTTTGGAGTGATATAGATAAAATCAAAGGGGGGCCGTGAAGTAATGGTAGCTTAAGTACTTTTTTGAAAGTGTTACTTTTAACGGTGATATGGAAATGTTTTGGAGACTTAATGCATTACTCTGGAATTCTTCTGAGTTGAAATGCGGTTTGAAAAAATTGTATTTTCAGGAAATTCCTTATATATACTTTTTTCATTTTTAAAATAAATACGTATTAATAGAGGTTGATAATTATATATTTAATTACTATTGTTTGGGTAATATAATCTCGACAAGTAGTTTTAGTTACTAATGATTATAGTATATTTTCCTCGTGAATTTTTAACTGTTATAGTATCTAAAGTATTATAATATTTGCAGGTTTTTGAAGTTTTAGTTACTAATAACCTTCATAGAAGACATATGTAGAAGTTATTAACTGTTGTCTTTGATAGTATTCAAAGTATAATAATATTAGTACTAAACACAAATAAATTATAGTTCAAGAATATTAGTTTTTCTAGACATAATTTTCCCCATAACTAATGTAGAAAATAATTTTAAAATCTATCTAGTAGTTTTTCTAGTTATTATTATCTGAATTAGAATTTAATCATAGTTGAAATTATACAAATGAAAACACAGTGATGAGGTGACATCAATATTTATTATTACTAATATAAATTTTTTATATTATTATATGGAATTATACACAAAACAAGATGATGTCAAGTATTAAACATATTAAAGAAATGATTATTCAGGCATTTCCATAAGTTGGGATTTAATACGTACGAAACACAGTAATTCGAAAAATCTCTTTGAGAAACATTCCAAAATACCCATAGCTTTCAAATCTTCAACAACACGTTCCACATTTAGCATTAAAAATGCATCTGTACCTTTAGAATCAAGCTGATGTTTATAATCTACTGTCTTACAAATGTGATTGAAGTGCGATGGATCTGTGATTTCACATCCTGGGCACTTGAAAAGGGTTTTGACATTACGAGCTACTTCTCGTTGCAAAGACAGGATATATCCATCCATTAAATCAGGAAAGTGAGTTGGTAATGGGTCAGATTGTTCCAAAAAATTTGCTGGTAAAACGTTTTCTATTAATGCTTCGCGTATAGCTCTATCAATATCATAAATAATGTCGCGAATTTTTAAGAGAGTAGAATAAGTAATTTTAAGTGGATTTGACTTTAATTTAAACTCACCGCGATGAAAAATCTGATGCATTATCAACTCACTTTTTCTGGAAAATATTATTAGTTGACTGTTGCAGACCACAGATGAAGTTGGATCTGCACTGTTGACATGTTCAATTTTATCCTTGAAGTCAATGTAAGTAGGAATGTTCATTAATACAAAGGTGCTGTCCGTAAGCGAGCACTTTTGTAGATGTATATAAAGTTTATAGTCTATTTGTATGAGAGAGACTTGTAAACATCCATCTGTTGGGTTCTGTTACGGGTTCGGGGTGTTGATCCGCACTGGGCACCCCTAGCCGCAAAACTAACCCTTTTCCGGAGCGAAAAACCAAATGGCAGTGGTGTCCGGCAGCTCAAACGCCGGACAGCAGTGCGGGGGTGGGGAGCCCAGTCGGTTAAGGACTCGCTTAGCATGCGGAAGGTCCCAGGTTCGGGTCAGGGCATCGCCAAAATAGCTGCCGACCTATAAACGGCCCGTGCAGCCAAAAATGTCCGACTAATAATACCCCGTGTAAGGGAGTGCACGTTAAATATCCTTCAAAGTCCTAAAGCTGAGGACGATGTCGCCCTTAACGGTCGCGTTGGGTGCCTATTCAGGTGTTGGCTCGTCACCTGACTGTGGTTCTAAAATACGACGCCCGTCGCCAATAGCCCTCGCGTAGCTCTAGTGCGACGATAATTCAAATCCTAACCTAACCGGACAGCAGTGCCATTAGGCGAGCCGATTGCCAGAGGCGGGCTCCCCCCTGGCACCCGTCAACCAGTGAAGCATGGACCAAAGGGCACGCAACAGTGGCCTCAGGAAACTAACACCTGTCCTATGGGAGGCCACTGCAGGAACCCCAGGACTCCACTTTCCCCCGGTTCAGTCGGTCGCAGCACACGGCAAACGTGCTGGTCAGAAATGTCTGACAACAATGAAATAATATAAAACAAATATTTAAAAGTCCAAATTAAAGCTGTTCACTTGGTAACCGTGGTATTTTAAATAAAATTATAAAATAATCAAAGGAGATTATAAATTAAATTCGGGAATAATAAATAACGCAAGAAAAATAAGTTGGGGATTAAGTCTGCAACTGAGATTCTCAAAACAGTAAAAAAAACCAGAGTCAACACAAAACAGGACCTTTGCAGGGAGGAAAGAAAGAAGAATGCAAAGGCCCAGCTAGGGAACCTAGGGGTCGCCACTCCCGTGCTCACAAGAAATGAGCTCCCTGAGAGGCTAGGGACCTCGGGATTGTCACACCCGTACCAACCGAAGTGGGCCCCCTGGGGGTTGTAAATGGTCTGTGTCCAGCAGGGCTTCATATTCAATTTGGTAAGTATTGAACGTTCTATTTTGCTTACGACCGGTTTCATTCAACCGTATACTGTTTGACACCTGAAAAAAAATAACACAATTTTAAAAAATGAATTCACCGAATATTATTCATTAGTACCAAAAATAATTCACTTGCAATTACATAAAGAACTATACTTACAGCACGTAAGTGTGATACTGGAAGTCATGACCAAAACTCTCCAGGCAAATCCACATTCCCTTCCCCAATCTGATTTGGTATAGGAATTTCCTCAAAGTATTGCGTAAGCTCGCCTATTATCTACAAGAAATTAATATAACTATAGTACACATCCTTTCAAATACTTGCACAACTTGAAATAAAATAAAGTGTTATAGAAAAGATAATTACCTTATCATCATCAGCATATAGCCATTACTCTTCCTCAACAACACCCAATGGCTCTTCCTCTAATAACACCGGGATTTCACTCCGTGGTTCATCCGCATCATCTAACTAATAAGAATAACACAATTAAAAACAAGTTGCAAGAAAAACTAGTACGCCTTCAAGAAAAACAAATATAACTATCTAACAGATTAAAATTAGAGTCAGAAAAAAAAATGGCTAAGTAATGTTTAGACTTTGCAGTTTCAAAATGCTAAAATAACAAATTATTTAGAGTAAGAAAAAATGGCTTTGTAAGGTTTAGACCTTGCAGTTTCAAAATGCTAAAATAACAAATTATTTAGAGTAAGAAAAAATGGCTTTGTAAGGTTTAGACCTTGCAGTTTCAAAATGCTAAAATAACAAATTATTTAGAGTAAGAAAAAAATGGCTTAGTAATGTTTAGACCTTGCAGTTTCAAAATGCTAAAATAACAGATTATTTAGAGTAAGAAAAAAATGGCTTAGTAATGTTTAGACCTTGCAGTTTCAAAATGCTAAAATAACAAATTATTTAGAGTAAGAAAAAAATGGCTTAGTAATGATCTAACGATAAAACATAGTTTACCAAATACTCAATGCATACAACTACACTGATCTATAATCAATGAATATACAGTATCACATGTACTAAAATTAAATGTAAGAAATTTTCCCTAACAAATATTTTAAAATTAAAACTTGTTTTTAAATAGTATTAATAATAAAATAATATAATATAAAATAGTGTAAAAACAACACTTGTCAAACATTAATCGCGTTCAACCGACGCTAAACCATATTCAATACAAATTAACACATAGACAAATAAAAAACAGTATCATTTTAATTAATTTCTAAAGATTAATAAATTATTTATTATGCGAGTGTAAAAGTTATATAAAAATACGTAGCAACACTTAAGCAAAATTATGTAACCTAAAAAAACTAATATTGATAAATATTTAATAAACATCAGAATATGTACATACAAATGTAGAATTTAAAATACAAATATATTTGAAAACAAATATTAAATAAAAGTTAAGAAAAATAAAAAAATAAGTTCTTACGCACGTGGTAAAACACTGACAATTTATTCTAGAGTTTCCTTGGAAGTTTACCCTAACTTAATAATTATGCATAATGCACGTGTATAAAAGTTATGTCTCTTAAATAAGAGTGTAAAAACACATGTGCATTTCAAAACTAACCCTAACACATGTTTAATAAACATCTAAAAATGCACACACACAATAAAGAATTTTTGAAAATACATATGAATCGGAATAATCATTAAAAGAAAGTTTGCAAAGGGCTTAAAAATTAACTTAATAAAGTAGGCATGAACATATTTTACTAAACAGAGCTATGGTGTAAAAATGGCATTACACAGATAATTTTAATAACTAAATCGAATAAAATAACTTGCGTCTTCAAACTTCCGCTTGGGCATCTTTGTCAGGTACTCACAAATAGAATAAAATACTGTCGTATAATTCACAAGTATAAACGCGTACACACTATCCGAAAATAAATGTAGCAATGGAGGTCCGTCTCCCACCTTTTATCTATGCGGAGATCTCAGGTAATGCAATCATACCTGATAACACAGTGTTGCCAATCCGTCAAGTCAATGTTTCCCTCGCAGCATTGCCAGATTCTCCGTGCTAACTGTTTCCCCGTTCGTGACGTATTCCCCTCCGAGAATGTATCGGCCAATCACAGGCGCCGGAAACACGTCACAGCCAATAGGGTGGAGGAACGAGTTGGTACCTGTTCTAACAAGGTAATGATCCGTAGTTGCCACTCCGTGGTATGAAAGTTTCTTCCTCCTGTATCAATGCCAGATTCTGTCTCGCTGTCCGAGACGTATGGATATGAGTTTGGTTTGTACAATTGAGTTTCGTTTTTTAACTTATACTTTAAAACGAGAATGTACGTTAGGAATTCGTGGCATGGAGGTAAGAGTACATAGAAAATAACCATGCCACGAATTTCTTTTGTCAGTTCGATTCCCACGCAAGGTTAAAGTGATAAGAAAAATTATAAAAAAAATTACTAATACGTTATTATTTATTTATTTATTAATCTGCTATACAGAAAGACAATTTCCAATTATATAGCAGTAAAGAACATACAAGATAAAAGAACACTAAAATCGAATAAAAAACACGAACAAACATATAAATATGTTATGATAAATATGTATAAACTTATAAATAAAACTTAAATTAAATCCGAATAAACATAATTAAATGAATTATAAAATATTCTATGTTGTATCAGCGCCATCTAGCGGTCACTTATTGAAACTCTGCCCTTAACCGCCGTCTTTTTGTCACTGGTAAAGGTGGTAAGGGTGGAGAGAGGATGTAATTCTTCAGAGCTGCACTTTATTAAATGGATATTTCTACTTTAAGAGTTGCTTTCTTCTTTACTGCCCCTCCTCCTTACTAGACATGGGGGCTCACCGTCGCCTTGCCACCCGCCTCTCGTCGCAAAAATCGATATATTTAAAAAAAAATTTAATTTAAACTTTTACAAAACGAAAGTTCAAGTCCCACGAGGTTCAGACATAAAGTTCCTCCCCACGGTGGGCAATCACGAACTCATGCACAAAAACGAACTTTTATCTACACTGCAATAAATCAGCGATGCCAAAGTCTCCATCGTCACGAAAAAGTGAAAACTCCTGCTTCAAAAGGAACTTCCTACGCCATCGTCAAGCAATTCCTTATTCAGCCGCCAAGCCGAAGTCGCCATCGTCAACCCCATCGTAAAGTGGTGTTTTCTCCCGCCATCAAGCATCAGAAGACGACACACGGCGACGAGGTCCACAGCACGTCAATCCGAAAAACAAAAGTACCCTCCATAAAACGGAATACATCGTCTACGGAGCACGTAAGAAATTCCACATCGCCGACGTTACATCGCCGACGAAACAAAACCAAAATCGACTACAAAGGTAAAAGTTTTCTTATTTTTTTATTCAAGATGTATAAAAATACTAAAAAAGATTTAGTGAAAGTTGCTTTTGAACTAGACATCGTACTTCCAGAAAATTCCACGTTAACTAAAATTAAAGAGCTAATTGAGTCCAGTGAGACCTACACGAAAGATAACGAATTCGTTAAAAATTTAATTGCACAAACGGTAGATGAAAGAAATGTTAAACTAGAAATCGAAAGAAATAAAGTAGAAGTCGAAAGAAATAAATTAGAAGTCGAAAAAGTAAAACTCGCACAAATAGAACGAAATGTAGAACTAGCTACCCTTCAAAACAATACCGAAACTCAACATAATATTTCGAAAAGTTCCGAAACCGATGATTCACCTAACATCGAAAATCTCATTCGTTCTGTAAAAACTCTTTCAATGCCAATCCCTAGCCGTCCAGAAAATTACAGCTTATTTTTCGCATCGTTAGAACGAGCATTTAATACGAAGAATATTTCGGATGAGTTATTGAAGTCAGAAATACTTATAAATATGTTAGGCGAAAAAGCAAATCACATTTTATTAAATATTTCGGATAATGATATCCAAGACTACGAAAAAGTCCAAAAATACAGTGCTACGTCAGTTCCAACCAACCGCACATGATTGCCTAATTAATTTTCGCCGTATGCAAAGAATTACAGATGAGTCACATACGCAGTTCGCGTCAAGATTACAAACCACGTTCGCATATTATTGCAAGATTAGAAAAGTCAGCGACTTTGACTCTTTATGCCAGTTAATGGTTTTAGATAAATTGTATTCTACACTTGACCGAGAGACTCAGTCATACATAGCTGTCACACAAGACGAAGAATGGCTAAAGCCTAATGATCTTGCACAAAAAGTTTACATATATTTTACATCACAGCGTAAATCTCTAAGCGAAGTAAACCGTCGCCAACACAACAATAACACCTATCAACAACAACAAAACAACCGACCACCATACAATAATCGGCAACCATACAATAACTTCCGTAGACCACAAAATCAAAATTCCCGTGGAACAAATAGTAATCGCTTCAATCAACGCAATGTAAACAATCAACGATCTGAAAACGAGTCACACGAGAATAACAGTCCAGTATTACAAATAGCTCCTACAACACCCAAACCACGTGATCACGGTTCCCTCCAATACAAAAATGTACTACTCAACAATAAAAATACGCGCGCTATTATTGACAGTGGATGCACTCATATTTGTGTCAAAGCCGATTGGTTAGGTTAGGTTTGAATTATCGTCGCACTAGAGCTGCACGAGGCTATTGGCGACGGGCGTCGTATTTTAGAACCACAGTTATCAAAGCCGATTGTTTACCCAAAACAACAACATATGATGATGAAAATATCACATTAGAATCTGCATTTGGCGACAAATACACAGTCAAATGCGCCAAGGTTAAACTCTCGTTGCCACAAAGACAACCGAAAACATACGATGCCGCTGTCTGTGAAAGTTTATTTTCAAATCTAATAATCCCACCTTCAATTTTCCAAGATTTAAAAAGATCACAAAATGAAAATGCAGTCGACACTCCAAAAACAAATAATACCACGCAACCCGAAATCAAAGAAACAAATATCAAAATACAATCCACACCGCTTCGAACCAAGGCTCCGAAATGTCTACTGCGCCAAAATTCATCACCGCCTCTGTGTCGCCGGAGCTAGAAGCACTGCCTCTAGAAAGCGTAGAAAGTGACGCGTCAATCACCTGTCAACCAGACATTAAGGTGGAGCCTCAAGCATGCCAGAACCAATCAGAGACAATTAAGGAGGAGCATTCGAGGAGAAATTCGCTCACACTCGGGAACCAAGAGAGAAGTTTTTTTTTTATCGGAACAAGATGATGTGTCGAACCGATTAAATTTTGATAACGCCACCGGTAAAAGTTTCGCCTCTTTTCCCGTAAAACACGCTTCGGCGAATGATTTTACGTCCGCAATGGATTGTGACTACGGTAATGACTTATATTTACACACGTTCATAATACGGATATGAAGAAACGTTTTTCACATTTAATTGAAGAATATAATTCGAACAAATTAACAGATTTAGGAACTTACGAACATCAAATTTTCGCTTCAGACGTACAAGGGGACAAACCCATATTGCAAAATGTAAACAAACCATTAGACACTACGGGGACCAACCCAATATTGAGTATTGTAAGTGATGATACGCTTTTTGAAGATGAATTTTCTCACATATCTGATTCGAATATACGAAACACTATTATGAAGATGGTTAAAACTTATAAACCGAATAAAATTAAAAGTACTAATTATCAAATGAAATTAATTCTGTCTGATGACACACCTATATTTCAAAGACCACGCCGTCTTGCATTGCCAGAAAAAATTGAGGTAAATAAACAAATTAAGGAAATGTTACAAAGTGGAATAATTCGAGAAAGTTTTTCAGATTTCTGTGCACCAATCGTTTTGTGTAAGAAGAAAGAGGGTTCAACAAGAATTGCAATCGACTATTAGGTTAGGTTAGGTTTTAATTATCGTCGCACTAGAGCAACACGAGGGCTATTGGCGACGGGCGTCGTATTTTAGAACCACAGTCAAGTGACGAGCCAACACCTGAATAGGCACCCATTGCAGCCGTTAAGGGCGACATCGTACGCAGCGTTAGGACTTTGAAGGATATTTAACGTGCACTCCCTTACAAGGGGTACAAAAATTACAAGTACATCTTCACTGTGGTAGACGCCTTTACAAAGTTCCTTTAGATATATCCAGTCAAGTCAACATCCGCAAAAGATGCTTTGGACAAACTAAAACTTCAGCAAGGGGGCTGGGGAGCCCAGTCGGTTAAGCACTCGCTTAGCATGCGACAGGTCCCAGGTTCGGGTCCGGGCATCGCCAAAATAGCTGCCGACCTATAAACGGCCCGTGCAGCCAATAAAATGTCCGACGAATAATACCCCGTGTAAGGGAGTGCACGTTAAATATCCTTCAAAGTCCTAACGCTGCGTACGATGTCGCCCTTAACGGTTGCGTTGGGTGCCTATTCAGGTGTGGCTCGTCACCTGACTGTGGTTCTAAAATACGACGCCCGTCGCCAATAGCCCTCGTGCAGCTCTAGTGCGACGATAATTCAAACCAAACCAACTTCAGCAAGCCACCTTTTGGAAATCCTAGAAGAATAATTTCTGATCGTGGATCATCTTTCCCTGCAACAGAATTTAAGAAATACTGCGAAGATGAGAAGATTGAACAAATCACAATCACTACAGGTCAGCCAAGAGGAAACGGTCAGGTTGAAAAATTCCATGGAACGTTAATTCCAGTTATCTCCAAGTTATCCCTTGATGATCCGAACAAATGGTTCAAGCACATACCATCTGTACAACGTGTAATTAACAGCACTATTTCTTCAGCTACTAAGTACACACCCTTCGAGCTTCTAACAGGAGTTAAAATGAAAAATAAAGAAGATCTTAACATCAAGAAATTTTTAGAAGAACAACATGTGCACTCAGTCGTCCAACATCAACAACAAATGCGCAAAGAACCCAAAGCAAATATATTGCAACAACAAGAACAGAGCAGACACAACTATAACACTCGTCGCAAGACTGCCACCAAATGCAAACGTACTCAGTTCGGGACAGACTTAAAACTTCGTCAAAAGTTTTTTGGCCCATACGTCGTGACTAAAGTTCGCCCAAACGACAGATATGATGTACGCAAGACCGGTACAGGTGAAGGACCAACATGCACATCCACATCTGCCGACCAAATGAAGTTTGGTTTGAATTATCGTCCTACTAGAGCTACACGAGGGCTATTGGTGACGGGCGTCGTATTTTAGAACCCCAGTCAGGTGACGAGCCAACACCTGAATAGACACCCAACGCAACCGTTAAAAGCGACATCGTACGCAACGTCAGGACTTTGAAGGATATTTAACGTGCACTCCCTTACACGGGGTATTATTCGTCGGACATTTTTGGCTGCACGGAGCGTTTATAGGTCGGCAGCTATTTTGGCGATGCCCGGACCCGAACCTGGGACCTTCCGCATGCTAAGCGAGTGCTTAACCGACTGGGCTCCCCAGCCCCTGCCGACCAAATGAAGAGTTGGGCAAAAACCTGAACTTTGACTTTTATTTTACAAACTTTCTGAAGTCCAGAACTTTATTTTTTTTTCTCCCTAATTGTGCTAAGAACTTTTTGCACAGACTTTAAAATTTATTTTTACTTACATGCAAAGTTAATGTTATATGTGTTTTCTTCTATTTCATACTTTTCAAAAGAGAAGTTTAAAGTGATTTTAGAATAATTTTCTAGAGAAATACTTGAAAGTGTTTTATTTGTTTACGTTAATTTTTATTGTTCTTTTCAGTATTAGTAGTGATTTTAAGTGTATTATTTTCTAAGTGTTTACGTTTAATTTTTATCTTGCTACATGTTTACTTTTAATATTTAGATAGCATTTTTTTATTTTATCCAATTGCTATTTGTCGGGACGACAAACGTCAGGATAGCAGAGTGTTGTATCAGCGCAATCTAGCGGCCACTTATTGAAACTCTGCCCTTAACCGCCATCTTTTTGTCACTAGTAAAGGCGGTAAGGGTGGAGAGAGGATGTAATTCTTCAGAGCTGCACTTTATTAAATGGATATTTCTACTTTAAGAGTTGCTTTCTTCTTTACTGCCCCTCCTCCTTACTAGACATTCTATTTACTTTTCTTTACGGAAATACAAAGTACATACAACTTATAAAGTAACGTGTATTGTTAGTCGTATAATATTATAAATCCTAAATATCAAATTAAGAAACCATTTCTATCGCGCCTTATAGATGGCGTAACGATCGGCTAAAACCAAGACATTACGAGTTTAAACAAGTAAACATGACGTCACAACCAGTAATAAGCAACTCAACTGTCGTCACTATACCAACGCAACTGGACATTCCGAAATTGAAACAGGAAACAAAACATCTCAACTCCAGTCAATATCTTGTGCTATTTCCATGTCATCATCTCCCTTCAGGGGGCCCACTTTGGTGGGTACGGGTGTGGCGATCCCGAGGTCCCTTGCCTCTCAGGGAGCTTACTTCTTGTGAGCACGGGAGTGGCGACCCCGTGGTTCCCGCTGGGCCTTTTGCATTCTTCTTTCTTTCCTTCGCTGCAAAGGTCCGGTTTTGTGTTGATTCTGGTTTTCTTTACTGTTTTAATCTTAGTTACAGAAGAATTTCTTAGTTTTAGAATTTATCCCCAACCTTTTTTCTTGCGTTATTTATTTCGGCTGAGTTTAATTCTTTATTCTCCTTTATATATTTCTATTTTAACCTATACATTTAAAATACCCAGTGAACTGCTTTGATTTGGACCTTTAAATATTTGTTTTTTATTATTTCATTGTTGTCGGACATTTCCGACCAGCACGTTTGCCGTGAGCTGCGACCGGCTGAACCGGACGAAGGTGGAGTCCTGGGGTTCCTGCAGTGGCATCCCATAGGACAGGTGTTAGTTTCCTGAGGCCACTGTTGCTTGCCCTTTGGTCCATGCTTCACTGGTTGACGGGTGCCAGGGGGGAGCCCACCCCTGGCAATCGGCTCGCCTAATGGCACTGCTGTCCGGCGTTTGAGCTGCCGGACACCACTGCCATTTGGTTTTTTCGCTTCGGAAAAGGGTTAGTGTTACATACTCTGAACAGAGGAGGACGGGTTGTTAACACAACATACTTTAATGAGATCAGAATACAGAATGATCAAGAATACCAGGGAGAATTAATTGTATATCAAGAACATGGAGTTAAGTTGAGTTGCTACAAAATTACTGGTGTTTAAACTATTGTTCTTATTGTCTTTTTACCACTGACGTCGTTCGTGTAAATGTCTCAGATCACAACACTCCTCCCCATCAACTTTGAGGTTTCCGCGGTCGTAAGTTGTAGGAATGTCTAGGAGGTTCAGGAGCAAAGTCCGGGAGATGCGTGATGGATCGCTTAGGCTCTTCACTGGAACTTTGCACTGCAGGAACGGACTGTTGCTCTGCAGGACCCATCGGATCTGGTGGACTTGTCGAAGAAGGTGGTTCATCCGAGGCAGGATTGTCCGAAGTTACTGGAACTGGTGGTTCGGCTTTCCTCCTTAACATCTGATCCACATGGCATCGCTTGATCTGTCCATCTTCGGTGCGAGCCCGGTAAGAGACAGGACCGGTGGCTTCTATCACTGTGGCTGGAATCCAACGTGGGCCGGGATTGTAGTTTCTCAGCAAGATAGAGTCATTCTCTAGAAAATGTCGTAGGCCACGATCTTCACAACCCTGTCGATAGACCATCTCCTGCTTAGCTCTCCGCTCTTCTGTTAGATCCGGATGGAGGCTATCCAAAACCGTGCGAACCCTCCTCCCCATCAACAGCTCTGCAGGACTGGTTCCCGTAGTTGTGGTTGGCGTGCAGTGCTGCTGCAGGAGAAAATTTGCCAATCTTTTCTTCCAAGATCCTTGAATTATCCGACGCAGGGAGTCTTTAACTGTTTGAACAGTTCTTTCTGCTTGGCCATTGGCAGCTGGTCGTCTTGGAGCGATCAAAACTTGGCGAATAGCGTTTCGTTCCAGAAAAGATTTGAACTCAGCAGAGGTAAACTGAGGGCCATTGTCGGAGACTACCACCTCTGGAAGACCATGAGTAGCGAAGATTTCTCGGAGAACATCAATGGTCGCACCAGCGGTCGTAGAAGGCATTCGTTTAACTTCCACCCATTTGGAGAAGGAATCAACGAGTATGAAAAAATCTTGACCCTGGAATGGTCCCGCAAAATCCACATGCAGACGGGACCAAGGACGACTCGTGATTTCCCAAGGGTGCACAGGTGCTCGTGGAGGCAAGTGACGAGAGGATTCACAGTCTGTGCAGTTCTTGACAAAGGAGTCGATGTCAAGATCCATGCCTGGCCACCATACATAGGATCTGGCAAGCATTTTCATTCTCTCGATGCCAGGATGACCAAGGTGTAGAGCTCTTAGGACACGGAACCTTCCCGATGCTGGAATTATCACCCTATTTCCCCAAAGCAAACAGTTCCTGTGAACTGATAGCTCGTTCTTTTTAGAAAAATATATTTGGAATTCTGAATCGGGTGGTTTATTGGGCCAACCCTTCAAAACGAAATTTAGGATTCTAGAGAGTATTTGGTCACGCAATGTCATTTTTGCAATGTCCGCAGCATAAAGTGGCGGGTTCTCTAGTTCCTCAGTAAAGAGAACTTCAAGAGGAGATGGAACCTCAAAATCCTTACTTTTCATGGGTAGCCTACTTAACGCGTCAGCATTTTGAATCTTTTTTCCTGGTTTGTGAATAATCGAATAGTCGTACGCGTTTAGAAGTAAACACCACCTCAGCATTCTAGGGGACATTATCTCTTTGGTAGGTTTAGTATTATTGAATATTCCTAAAATCGGTTGGTGGTCCGTAATAATGGTGAATTTATGACCGAATAAGAAATGATGGAATTTCTTTACTCCAAACACAATTCCCAATGCTTCCATATCTATGTGGGCGTAGTTTCGTTCGGCAGACGTTAAAGTACGAGAAGCAAACGCAATGGGCATTTCTTTCCCATCGGGAAGAATATGACTCAAAACGGCCCCTAATCCGAAAGGAGACGCGTCGCAGGTTAGTACAATTGGTAGTTTTTCATCAAAAGGAACCAGAACGCTGTCTGAACTGAGTAGATTTTGTAGGGTTTTAAAAGCCTCGTCATGCTTTTTTGTCCATTTCCACTCAGAGTTTTGATCAAGTAGTCGATGAAGTACTTCTGCTACTGTTGCCTTATCCTTCAAGAATCCATTATAAAAAATCAACAACCCCAAAAACGCTTGTAGTTGCGTTTTATTCTCGGGCACAGGGAACTCCTGAATCGCGGTTACTTTTGACCTAGAAGGGTGAATTCCTTTCCTATCTATCCGGTACCCCAAGAAATCAACTTCACGAACTCCAAAAAGACATTTGTCTCGATTGGCTTTTAACCCGTACTCCATTAATTTAGCCAAAACTTTTTCTAATCGCGAGACCAGCTCTTCAGTTGAATTTGCCACAATTAACAAATCGTCAAAATATGGGACTACTCCTTCCATATTCTGGAACAAGTTCTCGATCAGATTTTGGAAAATTCCAGGAGCAACTTTTATACCAAATTGGAGACGTTTTACCTTGTACGCGCCTTTATGGGTAATAATTGTTTGGGCCTCAGCCGATTTTTCATCAACTGGTAGTTGTAGGTACGCCTGCGCTAAATCTATTTTTGCGTAAAATCCCCCTCCTTTTAAGTTTGAAATCAAATGGTT
Organism: Hylyphantes graminicola; assembly: GCA_023701765.1. Lineage (NCBI taxonomy): Eukaryota > Metazoa > Arthropoda > Arachnida > Araneae > Linyphiidae > Hylyphantes > Hylyphantes graminicola. The sequence goes on along the minus strand of CM043112.1, from coordinate 6,580,707 downwards.
CACAGCAGGAACGGGGTAGGGGTGGTCAGCCATAGCCTTATTCAACGTCACTTTATAATCACCACACAGCCTTACTTCCCCTGACGGTTTAATAACTGGGACAACAGGCGTGGTCCACTTAGGATCTGCTATTGGCTCTATTACCCCTTCTTTAAGCAACTTATCTAAAGCATTTTCAATTTTAGGTTTCATAGCGAGCGGAACGTTTCTTGATTTGAATCGAATTGGGGGACATTCCGGATTCAACGGCAAAGAAATAGGTTTTCCCAAATAAGAACCCAGTCCCTCACTAAATACATCACGATACTTGTTAAGTAAATCGTTGATGCTGTCAGATTTGGTCTCGTTTATTCCACCTAAATAAATTCCCAAACCTTCAAACCAAGAATATCCCAGAATATTGGTGCAACGCTCCTTTGAAACCAATAATTCTAGATTCGCTTTACGGTCTTTAAAAGCCACTAAAACTTCGCAAAACCCCGCAAGTGGAATTTTGTTTCCCTGAAAATCCCGCAATTGTACACGAGTTTCGCGAATTTCCGGTTTTTCATCCTGAAACACACTTTGAAAAGTGCTCATAGAAATTATCGAATAATAAGAACCCGAATCAATCTCTAAACTTAATTTTTTCCCTTTTATTTGTACCTCGATTTTTTGCTTAAACGACGAACTCTGTAAAGAATTAACGTATTCCTCCGGTATCTGAATTTCATTTGTACGAAACGAATTAGAATTCCTTTTCCGACATACTTTTTGAATATGACCTTTACCCTTGCAAAAATGACATATTGCGTTACGGAATTTGCATTCTGCACGAACATGATTTGATCCGCAGCTAAAACAAACTTTGGCATTCTCAATTTTAGAATTTTGCTGTTTACCCTTCGCGGGTTTTTTATGCTTTAAAAAATCCACTGCCTGCTGCGAATTTCTTGTAAACGAATTTTCCGAACGCATCAGCCGCGACTGAGCAGCAGCAGATTCAGCGGCCAAAGCCATTGAAATAGCCATGTCAAGGGTTAACGTAGACTCAGAGAGTAAACGTCTTTGAACCTCTTCGTCATTTATCCCGCACACAATTTGATCTCTTATCCTATTTGATAAAGTATTCTCGAAATTACACCCGTCAGCTAATTTTCTAAGTTCAGCAACATACGAATTAAACGGCTCATTCCTTTCTTGAACTCGCTTATGAAATTTGAATCGTTTAAAAATTTCATTCGATTTAGGTGAAAAATGAGTTTTAAGTTTTTCTATTATGGTCTCATACGTAACCTCACTAAGTTTATTCGGAACAACAAGATTACGAATAACACTAAGTGTTTTCATACCACACACTGCTAACAGCGTAGCGCGTTTTTTAGAATCATCACGAACATTGTTTGCTTCCAAATAAAAACCTAGCTGTTCTAAATACAACTCAATATTTTGCGGTTTAGAAACATCGAACTCTGAAATAGTTCCGACGGAACCAAAATATTGCACGGTAGTAGTCTGTTCTGCCATTTTAAAAACCGTTTTAAAATTGACAATATAGAATTCTTAATAGAACTAGTTAAAAGCAATGAAAATACAGAAAAGTAACTGAATCTAAAAAAAGCTTACGCATGACCCATTCCAGCAATCGGGAATACGAACACAGTGTCCAGGTGTCCTTCAGCCCAGCAGAAACTTGGCTAACACGCTAGCCGTTGAAGTCGCCCTTTTTAGTCATCTTGATTTGAAGAAACATTGTAAAAAATTTAACTGCATTAAATTTACTTTCTTTAGTATATAGAATCGTGGGCGAACCGCCTCGTCGCCAGAAATGTTACATACTCTGAACAGAGGAGGACGGGTTGTTAACACAACATACTTTAATGAGATCAGAATACAGAATGATCAAGAATACCAGGGAGAATTAATTGTATATCAAGAACATGGAGTTAAGTTGAGTTGCTACAAAATTACTGGTGTTTAAACTATTGTTCTTATTGTCTTTTTACCACTGACGTCGTTCGTGTAAATGTCTCAGATCACAACAGTTAGTTTTGCGGCTAGGGGTGCCCAGTGCGGATCCACACCCCGAACCCGTAACGCTATGTCCCCGTAGTACTGCCTAGGGACCCTGCCAAAGGCTGGGCTTATATTTTTTATTTGCGACAGTTCGCACCATCATTATTTTAAGTTGCCCAGAGCTGGTAAGCCTCTGCCGTATCCCGGCCACTCCAGCGTGGGTGAGAAAGGGTATCCGGAGCTACCTGCGGACTACGGGGATGAACCCCTTCTTTATTAATCATGGCTCTCAATCCAAGCCCAGGCGGAGGGTTGAATCCGCCAAAAATAACACCAGAATCTGAGAAAACAAAACAAATACTTGACATAAACACATTGTATCCCAAATTTCTTGTAATAAGCTCGGCCACCCAACAGTTATCAAAAATTTCACCGTTTGCTGTACAGAAAGGACTTTTACGAATCGGAGGAAACCCAAAATCAGTCAAAAAATTAAAATCTGGAGACTTGCTTATTGAAACTAACACTTACGTTCAATTAAGATCATTCACAAACTCTAAACTGTTATGTAACATACCAATTACTGTCACACCCCACAACTCTTTAAACTCTTGCCACGGTGTCATCTCTGAAAGAGATCTGCTCAACATTTCTGAGCAAGAAATACTTAAAGGACTGAAACATCAAAATGTTTCTCAAGTGAAAAGAATTACCATAAAATAAGGAGATGAAATCATCAACACCCAGCATGTGATTTTGACTTTCGGAACACCAAACTTACCAAAACATATATTAGCAGGGTATCTCAACTGTCCCGTCCGTCCATATATCCCAAACCCATTGCGATGCTTTCATTGCCAAAAGTACGGCCACACAAAAGCAACTTGCAGATCCCAAGAAGAATATTGCTCCAACTGTTCAGCTAAAGGCCATTCTTTCTCTTCTTGCCAGCTTCCACCAAAGTGCTTGAACTGCGAAGGCGACCACACTGCCAACTTTAGAGGTTGTCCTAGGTGGAAAGAAGAGAAAGACATTCAATATATCAAAGTAACTAAAAATGTATCTTATCAAGAAGCTAGCAACCAAGTATAAATAACAATGCCAAAACCTAACGTATATTACGCATCTGCAGCTAAAGTAACCACATCTTCAATAGCCATTCAATGTAATATCTTTAGAGAGCAATACCTACAGGACTCTAAATCTATCAATACAATAGCAGCAACTTCTGTTACTAAAAACACTACATCATCCTCCAGTTCACAAACCCAACCCAGTAATACTACTGTAAAACCTAGCACACTCAAACCACTCCAGATTAAATAAATCTCCAGTAACAGTGAAACGTTTGGAAAAGTCGCCTAAAAAGCAAAAAACAAAATCTAGAAGTAGATATTTAACCAATCACTCTAAATAGCTCTAACTCCTCCGATTCCCCAGAAATGGACGTCGAGACGGGACTAGAGGCGCCACAACATCTGAGGCCTCTAGATAAATCGGTGACGAAACACCCACCGATAAACTTCCCTAAATGACCCGAATAGTCTTGTGGAATTGTCGTGGTTTCCGACACAATAAGGAGGGTGTCAAGTCGTCTGTGACGTAGTCTGCCTGCATGAAACATTCTTAAAACCAGGCGAGGTCACAAAATTAACATCTTGTGATATTTTAAGAAAAGACTACTCAGACGGTGGAAGGGCTTGTGGTGGAGTTGCAATCGTGTATTCAAACCGATTGCCCACCAGCGTTTTGAACATCAATACTAATATTCAAGCCATTGCCATTCAGATACAAATTTCCAACCTGGTGACTATCTGTTGCATATATTTACCACCAAACCATTATGTTAATATAGGAGATTTGGAAAATGTAGTTCAGCAGCTGCCTGCCCCATTTATTCTCATGGGTGACTTTAACGGCCATCACCCAATGTGGGGCACTGGTGAACATAACAGCCGAGGAACAATAATGGAAAACCTAATACACGGGCAAAATCTGTTTCTGCTTAATGACGGAAGTCCTACTCTCTTTCACTCGCCTTCAAGGACATTCCATGCTGTTGACCTCGCCATTTGTTCTCCTTCACTCTCTTTCGACTGGTCTTTCGGGGTTGGAAGTGACCTGTACGATAGTGATCATTTTAACATCGATTTTTCCAATCATTTTAACATCGAGGAGCCCACCACCTCAATGCGAAGGACCAAAAATTTTTTTAATTTAATAAAGCGAATTGGGATCTTTTCATGGCCCATGCTGAGTTGACGGACGACATGGTTGAAACAGGGGATATTGACTCGGCTGTAAATGTCATCACTGAAGCCATATTAAAGGCTGCTTTTTTTGCCATTCCCATGACACAAGGCAGACTTCGAAAATCTCCTAAGCCTTGGTGGAACCACGACTGTTCACAGGCTGAAAAACGAAAGAAGCGTGCTTGGGGTATTTTCCGTCGGTATCCTACTGAGGCAAATCTTATTGAATTTAAGAGGGCTCGGTTCCAGGCCCGTAGGATACGACGCGAAAGCCAAAGGTCATCTTGGCAGCAATACCTCAATACTATCCGTGGTCACGTAACATCAAAAACAGTATTGAAGAAAGTTAAAAGACGCTCGTTACGCTGACGCACAGCCGCTATCTATTCTAAAGAATAAGGGTGTTTTAATTACTTCCTAAAAAGATATTGCAGATCAGCTCGGAGCAGCCTTTTCAGCTGTCTCCAATGGTAGTAACTACAATGCTGATTTTTTAAAGATTAAACGTCAAGAAGAGCTTTTAAAATTAAACTTTGCACCTTTTCGGGTTAATGGTTATAATTGCAATTTCACCCTAAAAGAGCTACAGTGTGCCTTAAAAAATGCCACCCATCAGCCCCCGGTCATGATAACATTCATAATGAAATGTTGCAACACCTAAATAACAATAGCCTACAAACCCTTTTAAAACTTTACAATAGAATCAGGAATGTAAAGGTTTTCCCGACTCCCTGGCAAAGAGCAATTATCATCCCTATTGTTTAGCCAGGAAAAGACCCTCAAGATGCTGGTAACTACCGTCCTATTGCCCTGACGAGTTGCCTGTGTAAACTGATGGAACGGATGGTCAATGCCCGCCTCGTCTATAGCTTAGAAGAAAAAGGGGCCTTCTCCCCGTTTCAGAGCGGTTTCCGACACCATAGGAGCACTGTAGACAATATCTTGCTTCTGGAAACCTCAATTCGTGAAGCCTTTGTTCGTAATCAGCACCTGGTCTCTATATTTTTTGACATGGAGAAGGCTTATGATCGAACATGGAGGTACGGAATTCTGAAAGACCTACACCATCTTGGTTTTCGTGGTAATATACCAGTCTTCATTCAGAATTTCTTTAAGACCCGTGTTTTTCAAGTTCGTGTCGGATCCACTCTGTCACGAGACTTTTACCAACGAAAAGGTGTCCCTCAAGGCAGCGTCCTCAGCGTAGAGCCCTACATCACTACTGCGTCTATAAGAGAAGCGACATATTGGCAGCCGTTCCTGATTGGTCGAGGTCCAAAATTGTCCCCCTCCGGCAGTTTTCGTTTCGTTTGGTTTGGTTTGAATTATCGTCGCACTAGAGCTACACGAGGGCTATTAGTTTTCGTTTCGTCCCTCATAGAGTTAGCATAGGGAAAAAAAGTGGCCTTTGCAATCGTCAACAATCCATAAAATTTAGGAAAGTACAACTATTTTATGTTTATTTATAGCTTCCTAAATGTGTAAAGAATATTCTCAAACCATAATTTTCTTCAAAAATACTTTAGTAGTTAGAAAAAAGACAGTTTTCCTTTAACAGTACGCTTTCTGAATGTATTTATGATGGCTATTAAACATATTATGCATAAAATATTGCTTCATTTCGTTTTAAAAAACTGTATTTATTCACTTTATGTGTGTAGAAATCTTTTCAGCGTTTAAATATCCAAAGAATCTTCGTATTTTCTTGAAATACGAGTATAAACATTGATTCGCCTGCTTTTCTACTTGGCTACTTCTTGGCGAAGATTCTTTTTGTAAACAGACTCGTCTGCTCAAAACCTAAACATATCGTGTCACTTATTAATAGTATTGGTAAATATTGAATTTTTGTTTTGAGTAATTTTTTATTTTGTGATTTATTAATAAAAGAATATTAACTAGTATTTTGCCAGCTTGTTAGTGTTGCGTATTTTCCAAAATGTTGACAAGCATTGTGATTTTTTTAGCACTCTTGTTGAACATTCAGTAGTATTTATCTTGATTTAGAAAGAGGTACTCATTAGATTAACGTCTAGTTAGATACATTGTTAATAATTTGAACTAATTTCATAGGGAAGAGAGACTCTAAAGCTTGAACAAGATATCAATGTGTGTAAAGTGGCGGTAGAGTAATACTAATATTAAAATAAATGTCAATTACCAATTTTTATTACCATTTAGTTTCAATAATTATTAAATAAGGGTTTAAATAAAATAATTTAATTCATTTTAAACATTCAAATCTTGCACTTAATTTCGAAAATCAGTAGCTGCAGAAGTTAAAGCGAAACTAAATAGTCTTCCCGGGAAGGATTCGTAAGATACGTACGAAAAGCGATAAACCGCCAAGCTCAAGCAAGCCTGACCAGTTTCTCCCCGGCGGTTTCGCCGTGGCAACCCGGCTTGGACAATTTTGGGCCTTATTGTCGCAGCTCTTTCTATACAGTAGGGATAGAGGGCTCTATCCTCAGCGTGGTGTTGTTAATATTAAAAATCAATGGAATAGTCGAGCAGCTTCCACCAGCTGTCAATCTCACTTTGTTTGTGGACGACTTTCAGATCTCCTGTGCTTCGACTAACATGAGTACAGTAGAGAGACAGCTGCAGATTGCAATCCGCAAGATCACGGATTGGACTAATAATAATGGTTTCGTCATATCTAACCAGAAAACAATCTGCATGCACTTCTGCAGGAAGCGTGGGCTGCATCCTGACCCAGAAATTACTTTAAATGGTGTGGCTCTGCCTGTTAGATCAGAGGCAAAATTTCTGGGTATCTTTTTTGACAGGAAGCTCACCTTCTTGCCACACATTCAACATCTACGGCAGAATTGCAATAAGTCGTTGAACAGATTGAAAGTATTATGCAACAGAACATATGGTGCTGATACAACATCCATGCTGAGAATTTACCGTGTTTCGATAAGATCCAAGCTCGATTACGGTGTCGCTGCCTATGGTTCTGCCAGAAAATCGGCCCTCAAGTATTTAGACAACATTCATCACCAGGGTCCGAGATTGGCTTCTGGGGCTTTTCGTACATCTCCTGTACAAAGCCTATACGTTCTGTGCCAGGAGCCATCTCTGCAGCATCGTCGGGAAAAACTTTCATTAACTGCTTACTTCAATATCAAAAGTAACTAATCACCCTCTATATCCCCAAATTTTAAATCCGAAATTCCAGCAGTTCTTTTCTGTTAAAAAGTCATTTATTCCCACATTCTTCATTCGAATTAAAGAGCTCTTGGATGATCTAGATCTTGACGATTTGTAGGGTTTTTAATTTTAATGACAATTTTTCACCTTGGGAAGAATCACCTGTACATTTTCATAATATCATTAAATTTAAAAAGTCATCATTGCCCGACTCTGCCTTCTTACAAATGTTTAATGAGCACCGTTTTTTTAATTTCTCTTCTTAACCAGTATTTACTGATGGTTCTAAGTCTCTCTCACATGTTGGGTCTGCGGCAGTTTTTGATGACATAACAATAGCAGAAACACTTAATCCTTCTTGCTCGGTTTTTACTTCAGAAATTTATTCAATTTATCTCGCCCTCCAACACATAGCAGATCAAAATTTTAAATCATGGATAATCTATTCAGATTCGAAAAGTGTTTTAGATGCCCTCAGGAACTTCTCATATAAATCCCACCCATTAATCTCAATAGTTGTGAAGCTTCTTTTTAAACTCAAACACAATAGTTTCAAAATAAGTTTCTGCTGGGTGCCGAGCCATGTTGGTATTCCGGGCAATGAGGAGGCGGACCGCGCTGCGAAGACTGCTAGTCAAAGCAGCGGCGCCCCCCTCAATCTGCCCGATGCCAGGCTGGCTTGTGCCCATGCAATCAAAATAGTTTGGCAAAACGAATGGGACCTCCAAACAGAAAATAAGTTTCATAAGATGTCACCTTCAATAACCTGGCCATTTTTACCCTCACCGAGCAGAAGGCAGGAGGTTATGCTAGCACGCCTCCGGATTGGGCATACGAGACTCACACATGTACTCACACCTTCTGCTGGCAGAAGATCAGCCCAGATGTGTCATGTGTGATGTCCCGCTAAGTGTATACCACATTTTAGTCGACTGTCCAGCTTTTACTCTGAGCAGGCTTAAATATTTTAACATTCTAAATCAATCTATTCATGACATTCTATCTCATCCCCCATATCATGCCTTGTTTTCCTTTTTAGTTGATATTGGATTTTATTCTTTGATATAAATGTGTCACTGTCTTTAAATGTTATGTACTGCTGTTAATAACCATTTAAACCATTTATTTGAAAATCCTTGTTTTTTAATTTTAGATGTTGAATCGTTTTTAAATGTTTTGTGTCGCTTTTATGAATTATTTCGACCCGTTTTAAAATTTAAACCTAGTGTTTGGCGCAGTATGGCCTCGGATGCCCTTGCGCCATAACACCCAAACATCCATGTCATCATCTAAACTGTCATGTAATGAAAATGGCCTTTCACTATTACTGGATTCATAACTGAAAGGTAATTTTCTTTGGTGGCCGTTTGTTTGCAGGACTGGGAGACAAAATGTGAGATGAGCATGGCATTCTAAAATTGATATTAACAGGATTGTGAGGTGGGTTATGTTTTGAAAGAAGGCAACTACTTATCATTATTTACTAGCATCAGACGGTCTGTAACATATGACGTCAAAAACTCGTCACCTCCAAAAGGCTCACTATTAAATGGATATATTCCAGGTTTTTTTAATTCTTACGTAATATTTTTTGGTGTGAATGATATTCTTCCAAGTTCCGACTTTTATTGATTTAATTCGACGGACCGTTTGATTCTTAACTCACCATCATTAAACAAGGCACTTTCAAGACAACACTTCACTTATGAAAACCACAATAAGGGTAAAAACATAGTGGAGCGGCGAGTCAAGAGCCAAGCGGCGAGTCAGACGGCGCGTTTTTTTATTCAAGATGCTAGCGTCGCTTCACATGCACATAGTAGAGCGGCGGGAATTGCTGTGAAGAGAGCTTCATGTCATGAATCTAGTCAACAAGATGCTGTCTTTTTTACATTAATTAAAGTTTACTTGATAGAAAACTTGTTTTCTGTCCTACCTAAATGCTAAGAATATTATACAGTACAAAAAAAAACGTATCTGTGCAATTATTTTCTACTCCTACTTCCTTAAATAGTTTGTCCAATGTATACCGATTGTGATGGTCATTCAGCTGTTGAATCACGATTCCGTATCGACAGAATGAGCAACTTCACGTTCATTTTGTGATATTAAAAACTTTCACCTTAAAATCAAGAAAAATTCACAAACAGACAGTACCACCTGCACTGGAAGCCCCAAGTCGACTGGAGCAGCGCTTCAAAGAAATCGTTGGTGATTTTACGAGCGACGAGTCAAGATTCATGTCGATGCATGCAGCGCTGCTTGCCGCCCCACTATGTGCGCGTCAACTTGAATGTGTGGAAGATTTAAAAACGCGCCGCTTGACTCACCGCTTGACTCTTGACTCGCCGCTCCACTATGTTTTTACCCTAAGCAGACATTAGTAACTTCGGTAAGGAGAATGACTACCCCCGCAGCCACGTTAAGCTAAACACACACTTTCAAAAAAAAAACTAACTTCACTGTTGCCAGGTACGAAAACGTCACTGATACACAGCGACCTGATATTCTAAACCACGCGGCGTAAACATTCTCCCCCCGTTGCAATGTTATAAACATTCAATACATAAACAATATAAATTTCTCAAAATTTCAATAAAACAAGTTGCATTAAAGTCAATATACAGAAAATTTCCTGGAACAATAAAATTCACATCTATAAAACATCAGCAAACGCATTTAATCTGCTATAGGTAGTAACAGGCATCAAAGCCAAATTTAAAAAAAAAATATAGGAAAAATAGGAGTCTTCGGTTTAAAAAAAAAGGAAAAAAATAGGAAACTTAAATAAAACAATTTTCAAACTCCAAATTCTATTAATCTAAAAACATTTTGTAAAGCAGTCTCAAATAAAGTTATTAAACTAGTTCAAAGATAAACAATTATTAATAATGATAAGATAGTATTAATTAGTGTTATATAAATAGTTAAAAAATAAAAAGTAGTACTTAATTTTTTTTAAACGTAATTAAAGATATTTTATTTAATGAAAATTCTACAAATGACTACTTTTTGCTGCTCAAGTTAAATAATTTAGCATTTAAAGAGGATTGCAATTTAGTTGCTTTGTCTTGTTCTGCATTTAACAGCTCCGTGTTCTGCTTTAACTGTTTTGAAGCAGCATCAATCATAGTCGAAGCAATTTTCATGTCGTGAAAATTTTTGTTCTTTATGGCTGATTGCAATCGCTCATTTCCTTCATTTAAACAACTCTGTGCTGCTGCTATGTCATCTTGAATTGTTTTGAATCTTTTATTTGCAGCCTTAATGCTCTCTTCTGTTTCAATTTTTTGGATTTATTTTCTAACATCTTATCATCAAGGGCTCGCTTCTTACTCTCTTCCACCAATTTTTTTCAGCCTCTATTGCTGCTGCGTATACTGAATGCGATTTTGCTACAGAGTTTAGAAGTTTGCCTGATATGGGAACCTTGCATACACCCCCATATCGTTTTACCGCATCTTTTACATGCCTAATAGCAATGATTGTAGCTTCAGAAAGTTTTGCACGGGCGTTAGTTACAAGCAACTTATTTGTGGAAAAACCTCTTTCTACATCAGCGTTACCATGTGCTAAAGTCAAACAATTTATAACAAACAATTTATAACAAGTATCTTCAGGTTTGCATATTTTGGTTGGCCACTAATTTTGTCCTTTATATCAAAGACATCTTTCCAAAAACTGTCTATTCGTGTAGGGCTTTTATTTTGCTCTAGGAATCTTTTGCTATAAACATCCACATCTGGATCGATTTTGTATACTTGAAACTCTTGAAGAATTCTTCTATCTATTAACTGAGTGTCCATTTTTAAGGGCTTTAATTCTATACATAAACGACGGATTCCCTCATTGCTTTCAACGGACCGCATCGCAGGATGGAGCTTTTCCATATACTTCAGTGATGGATTTGTTAAGGGGAGAGCATCTTTAAGTAAGTCGCAAAGCTTCATCAAAAACGAGCGCATTGCCATTCTGGCTTCTTTGGCATCATTAAGCTGGGATAATGCCCTTTTTGTGGCTTCCCCAACATTAATGCGCTTGAGTGGGAGAAAAGTTTTTTTTTCTATTAAATTTCTAATTCCGATCTATTGAAGACTAAAGTTATAATTCTTCGTCTCAGAGGCAATACAATTCACATTATCGACACGTAAACATACATAGGAGAAAAAAAAACAAAGATGAACACAATAGCTTTAGCATGCATTCACCTCTATTTTAAATCGTATTCCTTATAATATAGTTGCAAAATACATGGAAACGCTTCATTTAAAAATTAAAATAAAAAGTTGTCATATTTGGAAAAAATACACACAAAAAAATTATCAGGAGAACCCAAATGATTATACATTTAGATCGTACATTTAAGAATACTGCATAACTAAATTGAATCAAAGCTGAATAAAAATGTTGACACTTACCTTTATCTTATGAACTAATCCACATTTGCGAATGGTAACAATATTTATCTATAAACAGAAAACTTCCAAATTAATTTTTCCTGAATTCACATTTACACGCGGTATTACCATTCCATGCTGAAAACGAAATTGTAGGTTGGTACATGTATCTTCTAGTTTGTGCGCTTGATTGGAGACAAGTAAAGCAGACACAGACAGAATTTGTTAACACAGAGAAAGTACACCCAGTACAAAATCGAAAGTTGAGCCCGCTCCCGGTACAGCACGCAGGCTGTTAGTGTATTGGGCTGTGATCAAATCCACTAGGCCTAAACCACCTGGCCCCAACATTTTTGTTTTGCTACGTCTTACAGTCGAGTTGAGTTGTTACTCCACTTCTCGCCGCTCAACCGGCGAAAATATACATGTTTTGTTAGTGCGGCGTGTGTGGGATGGAAAAAAAGGGAAAATACACAAAATTCAAATAAAATAGGAAAAAAAGGAGCCTTTCTCAAAATAAAGGAAATATAGGAAAAAAGGAGCTCTGCGATGTCTGTAGTAAACATACGCGGGAAATTGCTCTTTTATACACTCCAGACTGGGTTTTTACCTTTACAGCTCGCACCAAGTTATCATTACCACTATATTGTCGGGTAGGCAGTGGATCGTACTAAGATAACTAGCTTAGTTATAGTAACACCAAACATCCTTTATTAAGTGTTTAAGAACATTTCTTAAGAGTTAGCACGTAGAGACATTTACAAAACATGTCATTTCAAGTTAGTACAGCTACGTTATAAGAATCACATCACACACACATAGAGGGCGCTCCCGTCACGCAGGACGGGCTCATTTGTGAAAAGGTAAAAGGGGTAATATTGACTTACACCAATACTCCCCCGCAATGTTAACCCTTACCCTTTTCGAAATAGTTCTCTACATCGTTCATGCCCAATAAACTGAGACATTTGTGATGTTTGACTGCGGGTAACGGCTTTGTCAACACATCAGCCGCCATTTCCTCAGTGGGTACGTGGCTGATATCAATCTCTCAATTTTTGAGAGCGTCTCTAACAAAGTGATGGCGGATGTCTATGTGTTTCGTTCTCTTATGAAACACTGGGTTTTCAGCAAGTTTGATTGCACCCATGTTGTCGACCAAAATTTGAACTTTTTCCAACTTCTCAGGGAAAAGTTCATTTAGAAGCCTTTTAAGGTATATGGCCTCTTTTGTCCCATCTGTTAAAGCCATGTACTCACTTTCTGTAGAGGAAAGGGCAACTGTGTTCTGTTTATGGCTATCATATGAAATCACAGCACCGGCCAGGGCGCGTATAGCCATTCTGTACCCCTCGGTACGACTTACTCAAGCCAATCACAGTCAGACGTCGCTTGTGCCACGAGACGTGTCTGCGATGAGCGTTTCCCCCCGATGTTTTCGCCTTCTTCGGTTTCGGATTACAAAACAAACGAAATTCTCTGTGATAAAAAAAAAGCATTGCGTTTATCGCAATGGGGCTACCGAAATCTTTTAGCAAACATTTAGTTGAAGGGGGAAAAATGATATAATTATACTTCGGGTAAATTTAAAAGATTCGGAAGATGTAAAAAAAAAGTGGCCCAAGATAATAAAAAAGCAATTCAAAAAATTCTTGTTGCCCAGCGTCAATGCACATTAAAATTAAATAGGATACAATCGAGACTATGAAAAGTGGCAGTTTTGTAAAAGTTTGTATTTTTTTAAAGATTTTGTTTAAAGTACAAGTAGGACATCTAAAATAAATAAGTTGATGTTCTATATTTTGGAAAGTCATTAAAAACAAAAAACTTATTAAAAAATAAACATTTAATTATTTAGCTATTTTCACAAATTGAAAACTTCAAAAGTAAATATACAAATATATTGTTATTACTACTTTTTTTAAAGTCTCCTATAGTCTTTTTTTAGATACTTAGTTTAGAATATAATAAAAATTAGCATTTTAAATATAATTTTCTTTTATTTATTAATTGTTATAGTCAGATAGTGCTGTGATAAAGTGAGACTTAAATATTATAAATATACTATATAAATACTCTAAAATAAATAAGTTGATGTTCCATATTTTAGAAAGTTATTAAAAACAAAAAATATTTAATAAAAAATAAACATTTAGTTATTTAGTTACGTTCACAAATTGAAAACTTCAAAAGTAAATGCATTATAATTAGCATTTTTTAAAGCCTCCTGTAGTCTTTTTTTTTTTAGATACTTAGATAAGAATATTATAAAAAAATTAATATTTAAAATATTATTTTTCTTCAATTTATTAATTGTGATTGTCAGATAGTGCTGTGATAAAGTGAGATTTAAATATAATAAATATAAATAAATACACATGGAATAGTTTTTTCAAAGTTACGATTTTATTTAAAATTTAACTAGTACACAATATTTTATTTGATTTTGGCATATACATGACATGTAGAAAACATATACAACATAGAGGAGAGAAGGGTTATATGGAATACCATTTATATTTCAAAGAATAACTCTTTTGATTTTAAGAAAATATCCACACAATCATTTCCAGTACATACTATAACAAATGACAATGAAGTGCCAATGGTGAAACAAAAGAGTATTTTTTTGTAATGAAAAAATTGACTTTAACCTTTAATTTCATTCATCTTTGGAAACTTTTCCGTTATCAGGCGGAACGGTCGTTCCGCCCGCCAATCTCAAAATGACGCCAAGGGCTAAACGGCAGTTATGTATATATACAGAAAACATTTCGCTATGTTAACAGCGAAATTGATTTTATTTTCTACCAGACAAACTAAACATCATGGAACAATAAAAAAAATACAGTAGAGAGGTTTTGCAGATTACTTTAAATAAAAAAAAATTGGATATTCTAGAACAAAAAGCAGCGGAGAAAAAAATTATGGAAATTTTCGAAAATGAAATCTTTCGAGCAGTTTTAGTCAAATTTTGACCTAATTTTTGAAGAGACCTACAGCCATTACTAGACCATGATTATCGAAGCTGTTTTTACTAAACGATTAAGAATGCCGCAATTCAGCCCCTTTCATAGGTTTGAAGTTTCAAAAATATATCTTTCTATTTTTAATTAATTAAAATCTATATTACTATTGGCGGTATGAATGCGCGATAAACAAGCCGTCCTAACGGCCAAGTACCTCCAAAAACGAGGCCAAACGAGGTTTGCTATATTTTCATCAAAGAGCGTCAGAGTTGAAAAACACAACGAATAAGCCGCCATTACAGCTTTTAAATATATGGTTAATCAAATATCTGAATCAACAGATTTAAAAAAAAACTTTAGAATTCTAATTAATAAACGGAATGCACCATTTAATTTTTTTGGCGTTTTAATTTAAAGAAAATATATCAACAACGATAATGGAATAACTGTAAACATACATATTTGGTTGCCAGATTCAGTTCATATTAATATTCAAACTTTTTAAACACTTTGCTTTTTCTATGAAGAGTAAGAAATAATATTTTTTGGTTCTCGGAAATTATATAACTCTCAATAAACGAATGTGAATGAATATCACACTCGTCTCAATAATGAAAATTAACGTATTTTTTCTTTTAGTAAGCTTGCATGCTAGAAAAAGTTGCTATGGGAGAACTATTAAAGATACATCATTACTTTTTTTCTCAAACACTCAAAAAATCATGTAGATTATTAAACTTGCCCCACCATATCTCTACCAGTTATGTGTAAAAATATATTAGGGGGTGGTCCACTTACCCCACCTTGCGGGGCAAATGGGCCACTCGGATGACCAAAAAAAAAAACACATTATTAAAATTTATTATTTACCAATTTGTGTTAAGGTTGCCATGGTACAGTAATAACATATGAGAGAATGGACCACACCAAAAAATTAGTTGCTAGGCCGATTATATCCAGTGGTATGAGGGTCGAAAGTCGAGTTATGCCAAAAAGGGGGCTCACTTAGCCCACCTTACCCTAATTGATCCAAGTATCTGTACGATATAATCTATTAAGGACAATAAAATTTTGTTAATATTCCTACTCGTTACAAAGTATAAAATACTGTTACTTATATTACCTTAAAAATCCAAAATAAAAACATACGCTATAAAATGCACACATAAAAGTCATTGTAATTTCGCTAATAACATATAAAATCTTTTAACTCATTTGGTGCGTTTTTGGTAAGAATTTGGCGAGAAAAGATAGATAACTACAAACACTCTTATTATACAGCTATAGCACAGTGGTCTTCGAACAACAAACAAGCTTATAATTTTTTTTAAAAATGATCATTTGGTGTGTATATAAAAAAATGAAAACAAAACCATAATATGTAGCTCTAGTATGATGACCTTAAACAACCATGACAGTTTTAATTCATGGAAATAGCTTAAATATGCATATTTGCAATTAACAGAACCATCAATGAAGAAAGCACCTAAGGAATATTTTACTTAAGGCAAAATATTATTTATTTTCTTTTAAATTCTTGTAAAAGGATAGTCTGCTGTCGGCAATTTTGATTTCAAGTTTGTCATGATATGTCCTTTTCAAGACAACATAAGGTTGAGATTTTCTGTAAAATAACCATTTCTCTCTCTCGCTGGGGCCTGGATGGCCGAGTGGTAAGCATCGCAGGCCAGCAGTCTGCGTGCTGTAACGGGCGCGGGTTCGATTCCCGCCTTCGCCCTGGGTGTATTTCCTCTCCTTGTGACAGTAAAAAATCTTTCTGTGTCTGTCTTACTTGACGAAGACTTATAAGCGGCTCACTGAGCAATCACACAAGTCGGAATATATATGTAAAATACCCTACCCTCTCTCTCTCCCCCCCATGTTGAAGTCCAATTCTGGTTCACAAAACGTTGACTACCCGTAACTTAATATAGGGGAGACCGGGGTTAGTTGGCATAAGGGGTTAGTTGGCATTGTGCCTTTAAAAAATTTCACTGTTTATTAAGAGCGCTACTGAGCCTGTCACATGATCGTCATTTAAACGTCCATCTTGCATGAGAACGCCAGTTGGATCCAGGCATTGCCTTTAGAGGACGGATGGAAAACGTGATTTTCATATAAGAAAGTAAAATTTTAATTATTCAGTAATTGTCGTTTTGTACAGTAGTACAGTCATTCAGGAATAACATTCACAAGTTTTTAGTATCTTTGGGCATTTAGCTAAAAGGTTATAAGTCTATTTCTGCTGAAGTTCATAAACATTTTTTTTTGGTCGCCATGTTTATTTTACTTGCTCGATTGGGGTTAGTTGGCATAGGGACTCGGGGGCTAGTTGACATAAGCTGGCTGGGTATGCCAACTAACCCCGCAACAACGGGTAAGTTGACATAAGTATGCCAACATTCATAGCGACCTAATTTTAGTTAGGTATAGGCTACTTCATAATAATAAATTATTATTATTTTTATCTATACATATATAAATGCGGAAGGCGTTCTCTTTTCACAGTCATAACTCAATAACGGCTGGACAGATAATAACTTTTACTTTAGATACTTTTACGTAGATTTGCCATACTCAGAGTTTTAAAAATGGCATAATTTAAGACTATACAAATTTCAGCTCGATTTCAAGCAAACGGTTATCTAGTTATTATTATGTAATAAACGGAAACTGCAAGTTCACTTTTTCTGCCTTACCTATCTATGATAATGTAAATATTTTTTGTTCAGATTATGAGTACCTATAAATGAAAAACTGAGAGGGCTACAATGACAGCATATCATCGAAAGAGAGTTGTTGAGGCACACTTACTTGAAAAAAAAAGTTTGATAAAAGTAGCGGATGAATTAAAGATCTCTGCTAGAAGTCTTGCATGGCAAAATTTAAAATGAATTCTCTCTGCCTAAAGGGTACCAGAGGGTATAGGAGGATATGGGATAGTGCGGCAGGTGTTCACTCCTGAACAAGAATTTGCTTTGAGTGAATACCTTGTGAAGGCAAGTGACATATACTTCGGCCTGAGCCCAAAAGAGGCAAGAAAGTTGGCATATCAATATGCAGTTGCTAATGGCACTGCGCATCCTAGTAGTTGGGACTCAAAAGAATCAGCAAGTGTTGACTGGTTTTCTTTTTTCCTAAAACGTCACCCACAACTTTCAATACGTACCCCCGCGGCAACGAGTTTGACTCGAACGTCCAGTTTCAACCCACATAATGTTCAAAGATTTTTCAACTTCCTATAATCAGTAATGAACCAACATTCATTTACCGCCCAGGACATATGGAATGTTTAATTTTAAGCTGATTAACATTCATTATAATTACACCTTACATAAAGACGAGTAAAAACGCTTGCCTCACTTATGCCAACTTACCCCACTACCTATGCCAACTAACCCCGATACCGGGGTAGGTTGGCATAGTTTGACTGGACAAGGAAAAACATTTTTCACACGAAGTGGCAACAATATATTTATTCAATTGTATGTGTGATTTGTAGCCAAAATGTTTACCTACATTACCAACATTTTACATTTCAAATATCTTCAAACCAAAAAATTAGAAAAATTTTGAAGTGAAAAGTGTGCCAACTAACCCCGGTCTCCCCTATACAATATACATTGTTGCAAAATTTAATTTATATGGATAAGTGCTAAGAAGCAATAATTTTTAATTGGAGACAGTACTACAAGGAAAGTAAAAAAAAACGACAACCATGATTGCATTGTTGCAATTGAAATATTTACTCCGTTAATAAAATTATTATGTTTACTTACTTGTGGTTTTCCCAATTTGACAAATGTCTTGCGATGGTTTAGTACCTTTTTCGTTCATGAACCTGCATACTTTGCCCAAATCAGACGCATCCTTACAAAATGCAGTAGGTCTTCCTAGAATGTGTAATTGCAATATATGATAAAAGCATTAAAATTTTTAAAAATGATGCAATATTGGTTTGAATAATCTAACTATGTTTTGAAAGTGTTAAGTGCTCTTCGAAAATGTGCCAGCTACTTAAGAATTACTTTAGTATTCAGTGATTTGCAATTGTCGTGGAGATAATTATAACTTATTTTTGTCGGAAAAGGTATATTTATTACCACTGTTAAATTAGTAGCCTATTTGAAAGATAAACAGAGAAATAAACAGTATCACACCAAGAAGTAATAGAACTTAAAAACCAAGTTTAAACCTTAGTCTTAGATAAATGAATTAACTAAGTTTCCATTCAAATATTGATCTTGCTTAAGCTTGCCAATGTTCAACTTATCAAGCAGATGTTTTATTTTGATTTATAAACAATAATTTTTTTTTAACTAATACCCTCCCCATCGCAATATTATTACAAGACTAAATTTAATTACAAGCATGAAATTTCAATATTGTAAAAAAGACAATACCGAGATGAGTAGAATTATCCTTATTGCTTCATAAAATACCTACATTACAAACTTAAAACAAGCTCTTATAGTAAAAAGTATTTTTAAAATAAATAAGGAGAGCATTGGATACCAACATGCATAATACAAATATAAAATGAGTCAAATTACATATAATGGATTTTTAATCAATTAAACAACAAACTTAAAATCTATTTCTAGTGTATCTGTATTCGCACTTTACCAATGCCATAAAGGGTACAGCTATGATATAATGGTCAGTCAATTCATTGGCAACTTTTGGCTTATAAGAAAAGCGACTTCAACATATCCGTAGCAAGAAAAAAAATGCAAATAAATCCCATTTAACTGTGGATATCGCTGATTTAATTTTAAAAGATAGAAAGACTTGAAGTTCTATGTTAAATACTAATAATCCTCGATATTTAAATTGAAAAAGTACAGCTAAGACTTTTAATTACGCCGCACGATGAAGTAAACGAAAACAATCGTAACACGAATGATTTTTTTTGTAAGTATGAATATGTGCTAGAAACAAGATATAATAACATTCAAAATATGCGATATACGTTCGTGCTAAAACAAAAATATTAACTAACACATCACATTTAAATTTATTATTTTTAAGACAAAATCACTTACTTACCTCAATAGACATGTTAAAACTTCATCGACTCCGATCACCGCTAGCTAAAATGTAAACAAAGCAGGCGCGCTATCTCTTTTGATCACATGGGGTCGAGAATGCGTTGCCCAGGTAAGGGAATCAACGTATTATTGAAATGACATAAATTCGAAAC
Source organism: Hylyphantes graminicola (assembly GCA_023701765.1). NCBI lineage: Eukaryota > Metazoa > Arthropoda > Arachnida > Araneae > Linyphiidae > Hylyphantes > Hylyphantes graminicola. The sequence goes on along the minus strand of CM043112.1, from coordinate 6,560,735 downwards.
GAAAATGTTATTTAGTTATTTAATTATATAGTTTTGAAATTTAAAAATGTCAAAAATATACAGCAGATGGCGCCACTAATTAAAAACTTTATTAATTAATAATTAAATAACCGGATGTGATTTTCTTTTCAATTTTGTGTTAAATTGATGTTATGATGATTCTAATACCTTGTGAAAATGGAATAACATGGCAAACCAATTCTTTTGCATAAGTTGCGATTTCAAAACTTATGAATTAGCTCTATGGGACTGCCAGTACCCTCCTCCCTCCACACTGAAACCGCTTTAAAATTTGAAGGAAAATAGATAAAATAGTAAAATAAGATATATTATTGAAAAGAATTAAATTATCTCCCACTCTAGGGCCAAAATTTAGTGTTACGGAGCATTATTGAAGAATTATCCGGTCAAAAAAGAGGAAAAATGTGGGGGGTGAAGTGTTTTCTCCAAAATTACTGACTTTCAAGAGCGGATATCTCGAAAACTATACAAGATATTAAAACACTTGAAGTATAGGAAAGTATAGGAAAACAGAACGTTCGAACAAGCAATATAAAAAGGAAAAAGACCCTTTGAAATTAAGACAAAGAAACCATGCAATAAATATCTATATTAAGAATCAAATGAAATTAAATAATATATAAAATACTGAATTATAAGAACTTCCACGTGCGTAAATCAGCGAGATAACAAATTACGATGCGAACGAGAACATGCGGAGCTTGTTTACTTATAAACAAAACATAAGGCGGGGAGCCTCTATGGGCGGAGTGTCAGGAAACCAACCAATAGAGATCAATGTTAACATGCTACGTCAGATTGTCCTTTTCGTGTGGGGAGTAAAATTCTCAACATTCGTGTTGTGTTTGTTTTCGAAATTCCAACGTGTGTTTTTTCAACAATATTTTTTAAAGCTTTTTGATTAGTGTTTTGGTTTCTTGTTGCTTGGTTTTTGTTTACGAGATGTACAATTTTGTATTCTAATGGATGTAATTGGTTTGGAAGCCGAAAGGTCGTCCAAATATAAAAAAAGACATGTGCTGCAAATGATTGAAAATTATGTTAGTCATCTGAAGATGCCAATAGCATTGTAATTGCGAATCAAAACTCTGATTACGTAGTAACTTTAGAAAATGGTGCAAGTGATTATGTTATTATGTGCGTGTGAAAAAGCTTAATTTTTTATGATAAAATTATGTCTACAAAGTTTTGGTACTCTGTAGTAGTTAATAGTTCTGATAACAATTTTAAATTAACTACCACAATATATAGTGACCTATTTTCACAAATATTGTCAAATTTTAACTGTTAATTAGGATTAATTGTTAATAGAGCTAATAGATTTTTACTCTGATCTAAGGTCAGTCTGCCAAGAGTCTATACTGTAGTTTTTGTTTTTATTTGCATTAGAATGAATAATTTGGTAACAATACAGTACATACTCTAAAACTATTTATTTTTTATACTTATACCTCACGTATTTATACTTTTTCTTGATTGAATGGAAATTGTTGCTCTCGCGCGTGCGCGGGCGTATCGAAGATACGAGCAACAATTTCCATTCAATCAAGAAAAAGTATAAATACTTGTAATTTTTTCGTTTTAAAAGTCAATTAATCTTTAAGAATTAAATCTAATATATTATTTATTTGATAAATTTTACATCCTGTATTCAAAAGCACATAATATTCCTTTTTAAAATTATTCAATGTACTAAAAAACGTATTTTAAATGTATTTTGTACGCTTTAAGAACTATATCTATATTTTTTTAAAAATAATTCAGTGTTTAACGACTAATAAAGTTTAAAGGTTTGTAGGTTTTTTTTAAAAATATTATTTCGTCTCCTTAAAGAACTGGAATGGTTGAGATTTACCCCTTAAAAGAGGAATGTAATAAGGATATTGTCAATAATCGATTCGAACGGGCTGAAACAGGGCTTCTTGGTATGATAGAATATTATGATTGATAGAGATCTGGCTTTGTCATGGACGTAGACGTTATGAAGTGCCTTAATAAGTATAGTTCCAGGCGTCATAAAGAAACAGCTCAAAATATTGCTAAATTTTTAAAGAATCATTCAACCATTTTGTCTTGGAATAATCATGGTGAATTGATTTACAAAGGAAATGCGTTGCCTGAAACTAATATTGCTATTTTGATTAATGATGCATTGAGAGAGAGGAAGAAAGCGCCTCGTGGAAAGTGAAACATTTTATAAAACTTTAAAAGAGGTTAACATGTCTTCTGAATATATTGTGAATAAGAAAAGGTTTTACCCTAAAGATAATGGCATGTATGCTAAAATGAATAATTGGCTACCTTATTAATTGTATTCTACTTTATTGTAAATGATTTTGTCATTATTTATACGTATTGTAAATGATTTTGTCATTATTTATGTGTATTGTAGCTAAAGTAATTAATAAATAATGGTTTGGTTTTTTGTTTGGTTTGGTTTGAATTATCGTCGCACTAGAGCTACACGAGGGCTATTATTGGTTTTTTTGTTAAAAAAAAAAAGGATTCCTTGTCATTTTATTTAACAAGTTTTTTTTTTCTTCATGTGAAATTTTCTTTAAATGTATTTAAAAATATTTGTGTACAAATAATAAAATATTTTTTTTAAATAATAATAAAAATATTTTTCAACTTGAATTTTGTTTTAGAAACTTTTTTCAGAAAGAACAAATTTTAAAAACTTTTTTAGAAAGAAAAAAATTTAAAAATTAATTTACTGTATTTTAGTTTTAAGTTTAATAACACTTAAAGTATTTTAACTTTAAAAGTTTTTTTTTTTTTTAAATAAAAGTTTGTACTTTTTTCTTAAATTTTATTTTTAGTCTATTTTCAGAAATTTTGTCTATTTTCAGAAAACCACGAATTAGAATCTTTAACTATACACAGCTTTCTTAAAGTATCAAAAATGTTTTGAAAATTCAATTTATCAAAAAATTGGTTGGTGAAAAATTGTGCATTTCCTTCATTTTCAGCAACAAATTTCAAAGCTAACTCCTTAATATCGATTTTACAAACGGCTTTTGCAAAATACGTATCAAATTGAAATTCATATGAAAAGTTAATACAATCGTGTCCAAGCTGGTTTGCACAAGTCAGTACACATCCTTCACAGTCTTCTGTCACGAGTTCTAAAATGTTCTTTTGTACATTATCATTCAAAAGTTCAGTTAAAGAAGTTAATAACTTTTCCTCACCGACGTGTACATCCAATTTAGACTTTTGCATAGCAGACTTCTTGAAATTTGAAAACGCTAATTTTCTAAAGAGTACTTCAAACATGATGGTAAAAAGGCTTTTTCGAATATCTTCGAGATAATTATCCAATTTGTCCCATTGCTGTTCATTCATTTGTACCACACATGGTATAAATTGTCGTGGACTATCTATTTTAGAAATAACTTTTTGAAAACACAGCGTATTTCTGTCGATTTGTGAAATGAATAGTTCACCATTGATTAGGGTCTCCTTTCGTGGTCGGGCGTAGTAGTAGAAGTTTTGTGACGGCATGCTGTCAACAAATTCTTGCCAAGTCAGGGGTTGTAAGGTTATCCCTTCTTTGGTTGGAGTCATCCAATCTGCTTCAACTTGGTACTTTCGGTAATGGATGAGAACTTTACCACAAAATTCATTAACGATGAGAAAATAATTATCACCTAGATGATAGTGATGAGCAGGTATATTAGACATCTTGAATAAAACTCGTCTTGCTTTTCGGTTGACGGGTGGCTCGTCTCTGATCCCGGGACCTGCTGATCGGGTGATCTCGTTGAGGGTTGGTGTTGATGACTCCATAGGAAGGGGCTCCGACGTGTCGATGGTTAGCTGCGGGGAAGTATCAGAAGTCACATCAATGGTCGGAACTTCGCCTAGAGACTGGCATATAGCAGTTAGCCAATCTCTCTCTGGAATTCCGTCGGAAAGCAGCTCATCCGCTGCATTTGAAGAAGTAGGCTGTTTCACAGGAACTTTGTTGGTAGGAGTATCTGCATTCTGTAATTTAACCATTTTGGCTGCTGGGTACCAGTTATTCGATCGTTTACGTGAACTCTATTTTAGAGACAATGAGAGCAGGCAGAAGTTAGTGGTAGAATGATTTTTGAAGTCCAGAAACTATGATAAGTTAGACGTGGAAGCGCCCTCTATCTGCATTTTTCATTGGTTGCTAAGAAAAACAACGCCATCTACAATGATGTTCATTGGAGGATATCCATTATGTCATCGGTTTTGTGTACAAAACCTTTGGTTCTGGCTTTCTGAGAACGTGATGATTATCTTGCTTGCTCGGTAAACATGAAATCGTCCCAATCCATGATACTTATCTAAAGTATTCAGACTATATGTCGACAATCCGTCAATATTGAATCTTCTAGAAAAGTTTCAGTTCAGGTTTAGTTTTTAATAAATAAATGAACTATAACCTCTTCATACACACTAGAGGGCAGCATTAACTTAAAACTATTCTATTTTTTATATTTATTTCTATCATCGATAGATGGCTCCACTATTTGACATTCGTTAAAACCCTCTACGTCACATAAACATATCCCCACTTTTTATAGAGTTTGAATATACTCGATTTTTTAATATTTATTTTTCATGGTAATTTCACATTAAAATCATTACTTTTCTCGCCGGTAGTTGGCTCTATTACATGGTATTTCTTAAAATTCTTTTAATTATCCTTATATGGTATTCCATATGGATCTCCCATATGGATGAGTATAGAAACTGGAATTGAACGTTAATTCTTCTTATAGTGCTGGGTGGGCATGGTCGAGTCAGTAAAATCGTAGAGAAACTCATTCGGCCATGCTCACTTTTGAAGATCGTAGGTTCGAATCTTGTTAAATAAACTCTATTTTTTAATATTTTTTCACATTAAAATGTTTCGTGGTAATTCCACATTAAAATCAATAATTTTTCTGTCGAAAGATGTCAGCACCAACTTAAAACTATTCTTTTTTAAATAAATATATTCTATTTCTAGTAAATGAATGAACTATAATCTCTATTCATACACACTAGATGGCAGCTCTAACTTAAAACTATTCGATTTTTAATAAATATATTCTATTTTTAAATGAACTATAACCTCTATTCACACACACTAGAGGGCAGCACTAACTTAAAATTCGCCCTTTTTATTATATTTATTTTTCTCACCGATAGAAAGCGCCATGATTTGATATAGAACCGTGACGTCATATAAACCTATCAGCACTCAAACAACTCAACAATCAACATCCAAACAACTCAACTCCACTTACGTCATAACCGTAATCAACAAATTACTGTTCTTTTACTATAACCGATCCGTTGCCATTCCGAAACAATTATATTTCCTAACTACGTCACGCAAAACACCTCAAACCAAAATCAGCACACCTACAACTCAACTTTCAGCCAAAAAAAACAACTAAATACAGTAAGGCTATACGTCACGCAAATCACCTTCAAATTAAATCAGCAACCCTACAACTCAACTTTCAGCCAAAAAACAACTCAATACAGTAAGACTATACGTCACGCCAAACACCTTAATCCTAAAACAGCAACACTACAACTCAACTTTCATAAAAAAAAAGCTCAACTCCACTGCGAATAAGTTATGCAATAAAGATTACAAATAACTGTTCTTTTACTATAACCGATCCGTTGCCATTCCGAAACTCTTTTACTATAACCGACCCGTTGCCATTCCGAAACTATTATATTTCCTAACTACGTCACGCAAAACAAATCAGTACACCTACAACTCAACTTTCGACCAAAAAACAATACAGTAAGGTTATACGTCACGCCAAACAAACCAGCAACCCTACAACTCAACTAAAACAACTCAACTCCACCAAACTATTATATTTCCTAACTACGTCACACAAAACAAACCAGCACACCTACAACTCAACTTCCAGCCAAAAAAAATACAGTAAGGTTATACGTCACGCCAAACAAACCAGCAACCCTACAACTCAACTAAAACAACTCAACTCCACCGAACACCTAGAGACCACACGACTCCCACGCCACTTCCGGTCACGTGACTTCCGAGCCACTAGAGAGCACCCAACTCCTTCCCTGATGACTTGACCTTTTGACTTCCGGCGCTATAGTGCCATTACTTCTACTTATGTGTGTACCATATAACCTGTTATAAGATCATAAACTTAAGTTATTCTTCCCGCTCGTTATCAAGTATGAAATCCCGTTTCATAACTTTATAATTCCAAAATCAAAAATACGGTGTAAAATGCACTCATAAATGAAGAGTACACGGGAAAAACCGATTGATTTTTCAGAGAAGTTTCCTTAGCAGGCCACTTTGGCGATGATAGCGAGTGATCGCCCAAACTTGTGTAAGGAAACCAGTTCCTACCATAGATATCATAGTTAACCCGGCAGCACTCGCCTGGGGTCTAATGGACCCCAGAGAGATTAAATACACTTCTAGATCTGAAACTCTGATTGGATTACCATTATAATGATTTTTTATATTAAAATTGACTTAGACACTAACTCCCCCAATTGTGTCTAAGAGAACTAATGTAATGGTTCACGGCTGCCTTTTTCTAGCCTCCTTTAGGAGCTTTAGCACAGTCAATTGAGCCTCGTAATTTAGAACCCTGGTCAAGAGACAAGTTTCTTCTTTTTCTAAAAAGAATGGAATCATAAAAAGAAACTTGTTTCTTGACCAAGGTTTTAAATTACGAGGCATAGCCAATTATGGCCAATTACGACCAGCACATCCAATTACGCCTCATAATTTAGAACCCTGGTCAAGTGACGAGTTTTTTTTTTATGATTCTATTCTCCCCCCCCCCCCTTCTTGATTAGTAAGTGTCTCAAAGTTTTTTTGCGTTTGGATTATTCATTCAAGCTACAGGCCACTCAGAATAGCGAGCGTTATTTTATAACCACCCTGTACATTTCGAAGAAATAGATTTGCAATCGGAAAGTTCAATTATATGCCAATCACAAATCAATCATTAATAGTGTATTAGTTCCGTTCGACACTTTGGGGGCACTAGGCATCAGATTGAGTTCTCGGTTTAGAAGATTCTTCGTCTATGGCAAGTTGGCGCGAGTGCTGCCGGGTTAAAGTAATATAGTGACATATCACGTGACCTCCAATGCTATCGACGGGAAGCGCAAGCAATGAAGTCAGTGTTGTAGGTCACGTGATATGCCAGTGTAGTACTATCTCTGTGGTTCCTAGCTACCAAGTTCAGGCGATTGGCGATCCCGACGCTTGGACCAAGCGAAGAAGAAGCCAGAAGAGAGAAACCGGTTTTATGCCGCCAAGCAGGCAGTTGCGGCCGTCCGCCTAATAAATCAATCGCTTCTTCCCGTGTACTCTTCAAATGTCATCACAATTCCCTCATAAATACATAAAACCTTTTAACTCTTTTGGCATGTTTTGGGAAATAATTTGGCGAAAAAATAGATATAGCTACAAACACACCCATTACGCAGCTCTAACACAATGATCTTAGCACAACCAACCAGCTTATAAATTATTTTTTTAAAACATTTTGCCCATTTGGCGGGTTTTTAAAAAATAATTTGGCGAGATTGGCATCATATTTGGCGGAAAAAAAATAATCCCTGATATGCAGCTGTAGTGCGATGGCCTGAATTAGCTATCACAGTTCAGTAATAATAGATTAACAAACATTTCGCCCACTTGGCGAGATTGGCAACGTATTTGGCGAAAGAATAAAGACATAATATCGTTATATGCAGGTCTAGTGCGATGGCCTTTATTAACCATCAGAGTTCATTAATAGCTTAACAAAACATTTTGCCCATTTGGCGAGTTTTAATTAATAATTTGGCGAGATTGACAACATCTTTGGCGAAAAAGTAAAGACATAAAACCCTTATATGCAGCTCTAATGCCATGGCCTTTATTAACCATCACATTTCAGTAATAGCTTAACTATACATTTATTGCTTGAATACGCATATTTGCAATCAACAGAACCATCAATGAAGAAATCATCAACTAAAACCACAATACATCCTGGAATGAAGACTATTCGGAAATACGTCACTTGAAACATATAAATTATTTTCAAATGATGAATTTAGTTTCTGAAAGTAATGGCAACACAAAAATAAAAAATTTTCCATTTTATTTATTTTCGTTGAAAGTTTTATTTAATTTGTTCAGCAGATGGCATCAGAAAAGTAAAAAAAAAATGATCGGATTTGAGCGAAAGTGGTGTAGTTTTTCCAGTAAATTCAAATTTTCTCTAAAAATAGAACATTTTGAGCTCTGAAAGTTCTTATTTTGCAACTCAAGTATGAACTACGCATTTGTGCCAAGTTACGAGTCAAACAAATGTCTAGTTTGTGAGTTTCAGAGAGACATACATATATACATACATACATACAAAACTTCATTTTTATTATTATAGATTAAACTCAAAATTAATTTTTTTAAAGAATATTTTTGACTTTTTGACGCTTTTTTGGGGAAAAATGGTATTTAAACTTAATTTTACTCAAAAATAAACTTTTTTGGTTTGTTGATGTATCCAATTTTCAATGAAGCACATTCAAATTACATAAAACTGGAGAAAAATATTTATATTTTTAAAAACTAAGACGCAGGGAGCATTTTTAAAAATTTTAAAATTGGACACTTAAAAATTTAATATCTTAAAATGTTGTCAATATTTTTTCAAAATAATTTATATTTCAATTCTTACTTAATATATTGTACTGTGGATAAAAAATTTGACTTCTAACTGTAAAATTAAAAAAAAAAGATTTTTAAACTCCATTGTATCCTTGAAATAATATAAATGAATTTGCAAAAGAAAATGAATAAAAACAATTTGACCAGTAACATTTTTTAATGCATACACATAAAATTCAACTTAAACTACTCATCAGTAAAGTCCTACAGTAGATCACAAAACTAACTTTAAAAAAACTTCTCATCAGTAAAGTCCTACAGTTGATCACAAACACTAACTTAAAAATTTAGTTAACTTAAAATTTTGAGTCTGGCCAAAAACAATTATTAAAGAGTCCTAATACAATACCAACAGTCTATTCTTTGAATTATCCAAAAGTTTTACATAAAAACAGCTTTTCTACTTTGTGTTAGAAATAGGCTTCAATACTTAATTTACAGAGTCCAAACAAACATCAAAATACGTATTCCATACTAACGGTTAATTCCTTAATTAGGTATCACATACGTTGTACACAAGAACAGTCTTCTACTTCCTGCTGGAAAAATCCTTTGGCTTGACTCCTTTGCCTAGAAATATAACGATGAACAATTAACAGCAGGGTGGTTACAAAATTCCAGAAAAAACAAGCAATACACACAATTTAATCCTGAAATCGTAGGTATTTTGATTTCTTATATTTACTTCCATCCCTAATAATTTTAGGCATATGCCTTACATCTTTATTTGTCGAAGAATCATAGAATACAAGAAATCCTTCGATTATCTGGCGATTCGGTGACTTCCTTTGATTAGATAGGATGGGCTAATTAGAAGAATTTATAAACTGATAATGTAATACTAGTTTATGTTTGGTATTATTTTAATGAACTAAAATTATGCACAACATTGATGATTAGCATAAATCTTACAAATTAGGGACTATAATAAATTGATGAATAATAACAAATGTCAGTAGTGTCCCATTTGGGATCTAAAGTATCACAAACATATACTATTTATCACAATCTTAATCATGGCCATATATCCTAAATTAAAACCCATTTCCTTAAATGAACTGTATTTGGCTGATAAATTATAAAACATAAAATAATAAATAAAATTGTTTTTAACATGTTTTTTATTACTATGTTTTAAACATGTTTAAAACATTTGTTTTAAACAAAATGTTAAACATTTCGAATCTTAGTTAATATGAACAAAAAATTTCTTACCTTTCTTGAAATTTCTAATTCCATCAACTAGAAAATCCTTTACTCGGCCCAGGTCTTCTTCAGGTATGAAGTTACGAAGAGTCTGGCCGATTAGTTCACCAGTTAAGCTGTAAAGATCGGTAACTGTTACTAAATTTTCTTCTACACCAAAAATTTCATCCGAAGACGATTCATCGATTTCAATAACAGATATGTCGGTCTCTTTGATAGAGTCTTGCTTCAATGTAACTTTCGTCTCCAGAGAATTAATGGAACTTTCGTCTTTCGCTGGCTCAGCAACTCCAGATGTGCCGGACTCTTTGATAGAGGCTTTTGTTTCAATACTTTCGTCTCCAGAGAATTAATGGAACTTTCGTCTTTCGCTGGCTCAGCAACTCCAGATGTGCCGGACTCTTTGATAGAGGCTTGTTTCAATACTTTCGTCTCCAGAGAATTAATGGAACTTTCGTCTTTCGCTGGCTCAGCAACTCCAGATGTGCCGGACTCTTTGATAGAGGCTTGTTTCAATACTTTAGTCTCAAGAGAATTAATGGAACTTTCGTCTTTCGCTGGCTCAGCAACTCCAGATGTGCCGGACTCTTTGATAGAGGCTTGTTTCAATACTTTCGTCTCAAGAGAATTAATGGAACTTTCGTCTTTCGCTGGCTCAGCAACTCCAGATGTGCCGGACTCTTTGATAGAGGCTTGTTTCAATACTTTCGTCTCAAGAGAATTAATGGAACTTTCGTCTTTCGCTGGCTCAGCAACTCCAGATGTGCCGGACTCTTTGATAGAGGCTTGTTTCAATACTTTCGTCTCAAGAGAATTAATGGAACTTTCGTCTTTCGCTGGCTCAGCAACTCCAGATGTGCCGGACTCTTTGATAGAGGCTTTTGTTTCAATACTTTCGTCTCAAGAGAATTAATGGAACTTTCGTCTTTCGCTGGCTCAGCAACTCCAGATGTGCCGGACTCTTTGATAGAGGCTTTTGTTTCAATACTTTCGTCTCCAGAGAATTAATGGAACTTTCGTCTTTCGCTGGCTCAGCAACTCCAGATGTGCCGGACTCTTTGATAGAGGCTTGTTTCAATACTTTCGTCTCAAGAGAATTAATGGAACTTTCGTCTTTCGCTGGCTCAGCAACTCCAGATGTGCCGGACTCTTTGATAGAGGCTTGTTTCAATACTTTCGTCTCAAGAGAATTAATGGAACTTTCGTCTTTCGCTGGCTCAGCAACTCCAGATGTGCCGGACTCTTTGATAGAGGCTTGTTTCAATACTTTCGTCTCAAGAGAATCGATGGAACTTTCGTCTTTCGCTGTCTCAATAACTCCAGTTGTGGCTGACGCAGAAACGGTACGCATATTAGCTGTAGTGGATGGTCCGGCGTCGCTTTTCAGATTCGGTGTAACATTCATGGATTCGGTTTCCTCGTCGTCCATCATTATCATCTTGGAATAGAACTTAAAGGAAATTCAAATGTAGAAAATACGGCCAGTGCACCATTTCGCCGTTGAAATTCTTCTCTCTATTTATAGAACAGTACCGTTTCAGGTGCGCTATTTTATGTTTCACTTGGTCAGGGGTTATGCCGAATTGAGTAGCCAATCTTGCCAGTTTTTCTTTCTTCTTTTCATTCGCCGTTATGATGGCATGTGGGTTCCAAAGATGCGGTATGTTGCGTACTTGATTGATGAAGTAGACTATCGTGTGATAGTCGTTTCGTCGAAACTTATTTTTCAGGCTATTAGCCATAACTTCCACTCTTTTATACAATATACAATACTTTTATACAATATACGATTATACAACTTTCGAAAACTGTTCTTGGGAAAACGGTGGCTTTTGTTGGTTGGTTGGTTGACATATATTTTCAGGTTCGTGTGCTTGGTCGCGGGGTGCGACTTCAAAGGAAAAACTCGAGCCAATCGCAACGCATTCTCGACCCCATGTGATCAAAAGAGATAGCTTGCCTGCTTTGTTTACGTTTTAGCTGGCGGTGATCGGAGCCGATGAAGTTTTAACATGTCTATTGAGGTAAGTAAGTGATTTTGTCTTAAAAATAATAAATTTAAATGTGATGTGCTAGTTAATAATTTTGTTTTAGCACGAACGTATATCGCATATTTTGAATGTTATTATATCTTGTTTCTAGCACATATTCATACTTACAAAAAAATCATTCGTCTTACGATTGCGGTTTGAATTTTTAACTAAATATATACTATGACATTATAAGAAAAATTATACATACATCTTTGTTCTTAAATACCCTTAAAATTTTTGGTCCCTTAAAGTCCTTTTTGTGGAAAAAAGTCCCTTTTTTCCCTAGGGACAAAGTAAAATTTTGTTGCAAGGCCTGCTAGTTACATTAGGCTCCGATTAATTCCCGGTACGGTAGTGTGCTTTCACAGTTTTTCGCCTTTTCCAATTTAACACTAATATCAACAGGAACACTAACTGGTTTTGCTTTTGGCATGTTAAAACGTTCCAATAACTCATCTATGTATGTAGATTGGCTAATAGTTACAATACCTTTCTTTTGTTGGAAGTTAATCCCTAAGCAATATTTTGCCAAACCTGCATATTTCGCTTCTACATATTTACCTAAATGAGTTTAAAATCTGTTAAGCATGGAGGGGTTCTCAGACATATAAAGGATATCATCTACATATACACAGATTACAGTTAAGCCTTCATCATCATTAACGTAATAAACACATGGATCGGATTGTGATTGTTTTGCACCAAAGTCAGTCAATATATCATTTATCTTCACATTGCAGCATATTCCTGCTGGTTTTAAACCATATAAAGACTTTTTTAACCAACATATAACATTTTCATTATTCATAGCACTTAACATATCTTTTGCCTTTTGGCATAGCACTTCGCCATTTTCATTTTCAATTAAATATTTTAAACCAACATCAAAATACTTTGGTAATTTCATATAAACATTTTCATCCAAAATACCATTTAAGTATGCACAAGTAATATCAAATTGATGTATATCAACATTTAACAATAAAGCAATTGAACAAAGTAATCTAATTGATGACATTCTTGCCACAGGGCTATATGTTTGACTCTGAAAATAATTTGATATAAATATCAATTAATTAAGCAGAAATCATAAGAGGCAGCTAAGAACAATAACAACAGCGGGACGGATTTATTTTCAAGGACAAGTAGAAGTTTAGTTGTTTCATGTCTTCTCCTCAACACTTCCTTCACATGTCACAACTAACACTTAATGAAGACATATAAAAACACATTAAGACATAGAAAAATACATTAAGACATAGAAATCAGTCCCAACATTTTTCTCAGTTTATTGAACCTCGCAGCAGGCAAGGATTTTGTCATTATGTCCGCGATTTGCTCTTCTCCTGGAACATGAACGATGTTGAGTTCACCCCCAAGAACATTTTCTCGAACAAAATGGTATCGGACTTCAATGTGCTTTGATCTCTTGTGAAAGTCAGGATTTCGAGCTAACTTCACAGCACTGGCACTGTCAACGAAAAGAGAAGGACAGCCTTCGATGTCAATGATGTCCTTAAACAGTCGTTTCAGCCAAAAGCTTCCTCCGCAGCTTCATTTGCAGCAATGTATTCTGCTTCGGTAGTTGATAGAACAACACTTCTTTGCTTTTGGCTTAACCAACTCACAGCGGCACCCGAATACTTGGACACTACTCCTGACCTCGAACGTCTTGTTTTGGTATCTCCAGCAAAGTCAGCATCACTGTATGCTTCCAACTCCTCTGACTGCTTATCTGCCTGATAGAGCATCCCAAATTGAACAGTTCCCTTTAAGTACTTGAAAATCCTTTTCACAGCACACCAATCTGAAGCCTTTGGATTTTCCAGACTCTCAGACACAATACTCACAGCATATGCCAGGTCTGGTCTCGTGAATGTAGCCAAGTACATCAGACTGCCTACGGCTTGACGATAAGGAACTTCATGTCCAATGACAGGATCATCTTTATCACTAGATATGTAACTTTGTCAGACGGTGTTGACACAGGATTACAACTATCCATGTTGAATTTCGAAAGCACCTTTTTGGCATAGACACTCTGATTCACAAAAACTGAACCATCACTCAGTCTGGATATGTTCATTCCGAGAAATTGACTTAAGTCGCTTGTTGTGATTTTGAATGACTGATGAAGTTGATTCATAAACTCCTCCACTTCAACCTCGTTAGTCCCGGCAACTAATCCATCATCAACATAGATAACAACGATTAGTTTTGTTCCTTCGTGTTGTCTCACAAACAAAAATGGATCCGCTTCACTGGCTTTCAATCCTTGCTTCTTCATAAAGTCGACAAAACACCGATTCCAGCAACGGGGTGCTTGTTTAAGACCATACAAGCTCTTTTGAAGCTTGCACACTTTCCTACTACCGTCATCAAATCCTTCTGGTTGCAGCATATACACTTCTTCCTGAAGAGTGCCATACAGGAATGCAGTTTTCACTTCAAACTGTTGTAGATGCAACCCTTCCTTTGCAGTTATAGACAGAACAGACCTCACTGTGTCATATCGAGCTACTGAACTGAATGTCTCGTCATAGTCGAAACCAGCTTTCTGTGCATAGCCTTTTGCAACCAGACGAGCACGATACCGATCAACATTTCCATCAGGTTTGAATTTCTTTCTAAGCACCCACCTACAGTTGATGACTTTAGAACCATTTGGTTGGTCGACCAGTTCCCAAGTTTTATTCTCATGCAAAGCATCCATTTCTTCTCTCATGGCAGCTAGCCACAAGTTCTTTTCATCAGAGGAAACAGCTTCTGAGTATGTAGATGGATTTTCTGATTTTTCTACAGTAGCAGCACTTGCCAAAAGAAATTCTCCTGTCTTCATCCAAGCAGGTACATCTCGCTTTCTTTCAGATTGTCGAACTGTTGCCTCATCTTCGAGAACATCCGACGATCCGTCTTCAACCACATCATCTTCTGCATTCGAGTCTTCCTCCACTCCAGCTGAACTTCTCGTGTCTTCCTCCACTTCGGTTGACCCTCGGAAGTTTACCTCCACTGAAACATTAGTCGTGCACAGTCGTTCTGGCTTGAAATCCATATCTCGTGATTTGATTACCTTATTCATAGATGGTACATATACTTGATACCCATCCTTTTTATTTACATAGCCCACAAAATGACCTGGAACACTTTTGTTGTCGAACTTGCGTCTAAAGTTCTTAGGTATGTGAGCGTAGCACTGTGTTCCAAACACTCGTACATGATTCAAGCTGGGAATCAACTTGCCAGTCCAGAGCTCTTGTGGACTAGCACCTTCTTCTGAAGATACACCAGTTCGGTTAAGCAGATAAGCTGCTGTTTCACATGCATGAGCCCACAGGGATCGAGGAAGCTCAGACACTGAGAGCATAGAGCGAGCAAGTTCCACAATCGATCTATTTTCCCTCTCCGCAGCCCCATTCTGCTCTGGTGTATATGGTACGCTTAGGGTTAGAGCAATACCTTTTTCAGCAAGAACTTGGCGAACTTCACTACAGTCAAACTCTCTTCCACCATCACAACGCAAGGTTTTCACAACATGGCCAAGATTAGAAGCTTCATTGGAAACATGCGCAGGCAAGAACTGACTTCATTTTTCTGTTTAAGAAAGAAAATTTTTTTCGAAATTTGCTGTAGTCATCTTTAAAGCACACAAAATATTTTGCACCATTCAAAGACTCAACTGACATGGGTCCATTTACATTAGCATTTATTACTTCACCCACTGACTCAGCTTGGTATGGTCGGGGTTTGAAAGGTTTTCTATGAGCTTTACCAAGAGCACATCCATCACAAAAGTCACTTGTTGAAGCATAGGGCACACGAATGTCCATTTTATCCAACATTTTTCGAACATGACGTTTGTTCTGATGACCCAGACGCTCGTGCCACAGTTGCAAAGTTTCAGATGCTGTTGCTACACTTATTTCAGCTGGACATGTAGGTACCACAACACGCATGGCCATCACGTATGTGCCATCCTTCCAGGAACCGACTGCAACAAGTTCTCCATTTCGATGAAATTCAACAGTTTTGTCATTCATTCTCACGTCAACATCATGCTTCGATGCTTGTTGAACAGAAAAGAGATGTCTTCGAACATCCGGAACATACCAAACATTTTCCATGTGAGCTTCATACCATTTTCCGTGGATATATATTCCGATGTTTATTCTTCCTGATCCATATGCATAGATCTTGTTTACATCAGCAAGAGAAATTTCTACTGGTACGGGAAAGTGTTCATAGGTAACAAAGTACTGCTTGTTTGCTGTCATATGATGTGAAGCACCAGAGTCGCAAATCCATATGTCTGACTGAGTACCTTTGACAAAAGCCGAAAAAGCTCCCTTGTCGTTTCTTGAAGGAAAGTACTCATTTTGTGGCTTCTTCTTCTTTGGACAATCTTTACAAAAATGTCCCCCACCGCATTTGAAGCATTTTACCTTCTTGGTTCCTTCACCTCCAAGGTTACCCTTTGGAGGAGCACCACGACTAGGTTCATTCTTCTTCACAGCAGGAGCTCGAGCTGCAAATGCACCATAGTCCACAGTGGCAGAAGATGTAACACGTTGTTCGATCGTACACAGTTTTTCAACTAAATTATTGGTTGTGCGTTTTTCAGAATCTGAGGATTCCCAGACATTGTTGAATTCTTGGTATTCTTGACCAACAGTGAGCAGAATTTTTCCATGTAACAGTTCAACTGGAATTGAATCCGAACCAATGCGTTTTAGTTCATTGTTCATATCCGTAAAAATTCTCTCAACTTTGGCAGCATGTGTTGCGACGTTATCTGCATCATCTTTACTCACTTGAAAGAACTGTGTCATGAGAAGATTCAGTCTCTGAATACTACTCTGCTCATACACACTAACAAGCTTGTCCCAAATTTCTTTAGCACTTGAATAATTTATTACAAGATCAGCTACTGCGGAACTTAAGGAGGAAGCCTATCAACGCCGCCGCTTTGGCGTTATCGCGGCGCCATTCGCTCACCTTCTTCTGTTCTGCTTCCGTCGTGTTTTCTTCGGGACACTTTCGACTTCCTTGTACAATCGCTGTCAAGTCATATTGTTCAAATTCAAGTCAATTGTCAAAGTTATAATTCTTCGTCTCAGAGGCAATACAATTCACATTATCGACACGTAAACATACATAGGAGAAAAAAAAACAAAGATGAACACAATAGCTTTAGCATGCATTCACCTCTATTTTAAATCGTATTCCTTATAATATAGTTGCAAAATACATGGAAACGCTTCATTTAAAAATTAAAATAAAAAGTTGTCATATTTGGAAAAAATACACACAAAAAAATTATCAGGAGAACCCAAATGATTATACATTTAGATCGTACATTTAAGAATACTGCATAACTAAATTGAATCAAAGCTGAATAAAAATGTTGACACTTACCTTTATCTTATGAACTAATCCACATTTGCGAATGGTAACAATATTTATCTATAAACAGAAAACTTCCAAATTAATTTTTCCTGAATTCACATTTACACGCGGTATTACCATTCCATGCTGAAAACGAAATTGTAGGTTGGTACATGTATCTTCTAGTTTGTGCGCTTGATTGGAGACAAGTAAAGCAGACACAGACAGAATTTGTTAACACAGAGAAAGTACACCCAGTACAAAATCGAAAGTTGAGCCCGCTCCCGGTACAGCACGCAGGCTGTTAGTGTATTGGGCTGTGATCAAATCCACTAGGCCTAAACCACCTGGCCCCAACATTTTTGTTTTGCTACGTCTTACAGTCGAGTTGAGTTGTTACTCCACTTCTCGCCGCTCAACCGGCGAAAATATACATGTTTTGTTAGTGCGGCGTGTGTGGGATGGAAAAAAAGGGAAAATACACAAAATTCAAATAAAATAGGAAAAAAAGGAGCCTTTCTCAAAATAAAGGAAATATAGGAAAAAAGGAGCTCTGCGATGTCTGTAGTAAACATACGCGGGAAATTGCTCTTTTATACACTCCAGACTGGGTTTTTACCTTTACAGCTCGCACCAAGTTATCATTACCACTATATTGTCGGGTAGGCAGTGGATCGTACTAAGATAACTAGCTTAGTTATAGTAACACCAAACATCCTTTATTAAGAGTTTAAGAACATTTCTTAAGAGTTAGCACGTAGAGACATTTACAAAACATGTCATTTCAAGTTAGTACAGCTACGTTATAAGAATCACATCACACACACACATAGAGGGCGCTCCCGTCACGCAGGACGGGCTCCTTTGTGAAAAGGTAAAAGGGGTAATATTGACTTACACCAATACTCCCCCGCAATGTTAACCCTTACCCTTTTCGAAATAGTTCTCTACATCGTTCATGCCCAATAAACTGAGACATTTGTGATGTTTGACTGCGGGTAACGGCTTTGTCAACACATCAGCCGCCATTTCCTCAGTGGGTACGTGGCTGATATCAATCTCTCAATTTTTGAGAGCGTCTCTAACAAAGTGATGGCGGATGTCTATGTGTTTCGTTCTCTTATGAAACACTGGGTTTTCAGCAAGTTTGATTGCACCCATGTTGTCGACCAAAATTTGAACTTTTTCCAACTTCTCAGGGAAAAGTTCATTTAGAAGCCTTTTAAGGTATATGGCCTCTTTTGTCCCATCTGTTAAAGCCATGTACTCACTTTCTGTAGAGGAAAGGGCAACTGTGTTCTGTTTATGGCTATCATATGAAATCACAGCACCGGCCAGGGCGCGTATAGCCATTCTGTACCCCTCGGTACGACTTACTCAAGCCAATCACAGTCAGACGTCGCTTGTGCCACGAGACGTGTCTGCGATGAGCGTTTCCCCCCGATGTTTTCGCCTTCTTCGGTTTCGGATTACAAAACAAACGAAATTCTCTGTGATAAAAAAAAAGCATTGCGTTTATCGCAATGGGGCTACCGAAATCTTTTAGCAAACATTTAGTTGAAGGGGGAAAAATGATATAATTATACTTCGGGTAAATTTAAAAGATTCGGAAGATGTAAAAAAAAAGTGGCCCAAGATAATAAAAAAGCAATTCAAAAAATTCTTGTTGCCCAGCGTCAATGCACATTAAAATTAAATAGGATACAATCGAGACTATGAAAAGTGGCAGTTTTGTAAAAGTTTGTATTTTTTTAAAGATTTTGTTTAAAGTACAAGTAGGACATCTAAAATAAATAAGTTGATGTTCTATATTTTGGAAAGTCATTAAAAACAAAAAACTTATTAAAAAATAAACATTTAATTATTTAGCTATTTTCACAAATTGAAAACTTCAAAAGTAAATATACAAATATATTGTTATTACTACTTTTTTTAAAGTCTCCTATAGTCTTTTTTTAGATACTTAGTTTAGAATATAATAAAAATTAGCATTTTAAATATAATTTTCTTTTATTTATTAATTGTTATAGTCAGATAGTGCTGTGATAAAGTGAGACTTAAATATTATAAATATACTATATAAATACTCTAAAATAAATAAGTTGATGTTCCATATTTTAGAAAGTTATTAAAAACAAAAAATATTTAATAAAAAATAAACATTTAGTTATTTAGTTACGTTCACAAATTGAAAACTTCAAAAGTAAATGCATTATAATTAGCATTTTTTAAAGCCTCCTGTAGTCTTTTTTTTTTAGATACTTAGATAAGAATATTATAAAAAAATTAATATTTAAAATATTATTTTTCTTCAATTTATTAATTGTGATTGTCAGATAGTGCTGTGATAAAGTGAGATTTAAATATAATAAATATAAATAAATACACATGGAATAGTTTTTTCAAAGTTACGATTTTATTTAAAATTTAACTAGTACACAATATTTTATTTGATTTTGGCATATACATGACATGTAGAAAACATATACAACATAGAGGAGAGAAGGGTTATATGGAATACCATTTATATTTCAAAGAATAACTCTTTTGATTTTAAGAAAATATCCACACAATCATTTCCAGTACATACTATAACAAATGACAATGAAGTGCCAATGGTGAAACAAAAGAGTATTTTTTTGTAATGAAAAAATTGACTTTAACCTTTAATTTCATTCATCTTTGGAAACTTTTCCGTTATCAGGCGGAACGGTCGTTCCGCCCGCCAATCTCAAAATGACGCCAAGGGCTAAACGGCAGTTATGTATATATACAGAAAACATTTCGCTATGTTAACAGCGAAATTGATTTTATTTTCTACCAGACAAACTAAACATCATGGAACAATAAAAAAAATACAGTAGAGAGGTTTTGCAGATTACTTTAAATAAAAAAAAATTGGATATTCTAGAACAAAAAGCAGCGGAGAAAAAAATTATGGAAATTTTCGAAAATGAAATCTTTCGAGCAGTTTTAGTCAAATTTTGACCTAATTTTTGAAGAGACCTACAGCCATTACTAGACCATGATTATCGAAGCTGTTTTTACTAAACGATTAAGAATGCCGCAATTCAGCCCCTTTCATAGGTTTGAAGTTTCAAAAATATATCTTTCTATTTTTAATTAATTAAAATCTATATTACTATTGGCGGTATGAATGCGCGATAAACAAGCCGTCCTAACGGCCAAGTACCTCCAAAAACGAGGCCAAACGAGGTTTGCTATATTTTCATCAAAGAGCGTCAGAGTTGAAAAACACAACGAATAAGCCGCCATTACAGCTTTTAAATATATGGTTAATCAAATATCTGAATCAACAGATTTAAAAAAAAACTTTAGAATTCTAATTAATAAACGGAATGCACCATTTAATTTTTTTGGCGTTTTAATTTAAAGAAAATATATCAACAACGATAATGGAATAACTGTAAACATACATATTTGGTTGCCAGATTCAGTTCATATTAATATTCAAACTTTTTAAACACTTTGCTTTTTCTATGAAGAGTAAGAAATAATATTTTTTGGTTCTCGGAAATTATATAACTCTCAATAAACGAATGTGAATGAATATCACACTCGTCTCAATAATGAAAATTAACGTATTTTTTCTTTTAGTAAGCTTGCATGCTAGAAAAAGTTGCTATGGGAGAACTATTAAAGATACATCATTACTTTTTTTCTCAAACACTCAAAAAATCATGTAGATTATTAAACTTGCCCCACCATATCTCTACCAGTTATGTGTAAAAATATATTAGGGGGTGGTCCACTTACCCCACCTTGCGGGGCAAATGGGCCACTCGGATGACCAAAAAAAAAAACACATTATTAAAATTTATTATTTACCAATTTGTGTTAAGGTTGCCATGGTACAGTAATAACATATGAGAGAATGGACCACACCAAAAAATTAGTTGCTAGGCCGATTATATCCAGTGGTATGAGGGTCGAAAGTCGAGTTATGCCAAAAAGGGGGCTCACTTAGCCCACCTTACCCTAATTGATCCAAGTATCTGTACGATATAATCTATTAAGGACAATAAAATTTTGTTAATATTCCTACTCGTTACAAAGTATAAAATACTGTTACTTATATTACCTTAAAAATCCAAAATAAAAACATACGCTATAAAATGCACACATAAAAGTCATTGTAATTTCGCTAATAACATATAAAATCTTTTAACTCATTTGGTGCGTTTTTGGTAAGAATTTGGCGAGAAAAGATAGATAACTACAAACACTCTTATTATACAGCTATAGCACAGTGGTCTTCGAACAACAAACAAGCTTATAATTTTTTTAAAAATGATCATTTGGTGTGTATATAAAAAAATGAAAACAAAACCATAATATGTAGCTCTAGTATGATGACCTTAAACAACCATGACAGTTTTAATTCATGGAAATAGCTTAAATATGCATATTTGCAATTAACAGAACCATCAATGAAGAAAGCACCTAAGGAATATTTTACTTAAGGCAAAATATTATTTATTTTCTTTTAAATTCTTGTAAAAGGATAGTCTGCTGTCGGCAATTTTGATTTCAAGTTTGTCATGATATGTCCTTTTCAAGACAACATAAGGTTGAGATTTTCTGTAAAATAACCATTTCTCTCTCTCGCTGGGGCCTGGATGGCCGAGTGGTAAGCATCGCAGGCCAGCAGTCTGCGTGCTGTAACGGGCGCGGGTTCGATTCCCGCCTTCGCCCTGGGTGTATTTCCTCTCCTTGTGACAGTAAAAAATCTTTCTGTGTCTGTCTTACTTGACGAAGACTTATAAGCGGCTCACTGAGCAATCACACAAGTCGGAATATATATGTAAAATACCCTACCCTCTCTCTCTCCCCCCCATGTTGAAGTCCAATTCTGGTTCACAAAACGTTGACTACCCGTAACTTAATATAGGGGAGACCGGGGTTAGTTGGCATAAGGGGTTAGTTGGCATTGTGCCTTTAAAAAATTTCACTGTTTATTAAGAGCGCTACTGAGCCTGTCACATGATCGTCATTTAAACGTCCATCTTGCATGAGAACGCCAGTTGGATCCAGGCATTGCCTTTAGAGGACGGATGGAAAACGTGATTTTCATATAAGAAAGTAAAATTTTAATTATTCAGTAATTGTCGTTTTGTACAGTAGTACAGTCATTCAGGAATAACATTCACAAGTTTTTAGTATCTTTGGGCATTTAGCTAAAAGGTTATAAGTCTATTTCTGCTGAAGTTCATAAACATTTTTTTTTGGTCGCCATGTTTATTTTACTTGCTCGATTGGGGTTAGTTGGCATAGGGACTCGGGGGCTAGTTGACATAAGCTGGCTGGGTATGCCAACTAACCCCGCAACAACGGGTAAGTTGACATAAGTATGCCAACATTCATAGCGACCTAATTTTAGTTAGGTATAGGCTACTTCATAATAATAAATTATTATTATTTTTATCTATACATATATAAATGCGGAAGGCGTTCTCTTTTCACAGTCATAACTCAATAACGGCTGGACAGATAATAACTTTTACTTTAGATACTTTTACGTAGATTTGCCATACTCAGAGTTTTAAAAATGGCATAATTTAAGACTATACAAATTTCAGCTCGATTTCAAGCAAACGGTTATCTAGTTATTATTATGTAATAAACGGAAACTGCAAGTTCACTTTTTCTGCCTTACCTATCTATGATAATGTAAATATTTTTTGTTCAGATTATGAGTACCTATAAATGAAAAACTGAGAGGGCTACAATGACAGCATATCATCGAAAGAGAGTTGTTGAGGCACACTTACTTGAAAAAAAAAGTTTGATAAAAGTAGCGGATGAATTAAAGATCTCTGCTAGAAGTCTTGCATGGCAAAATTTAAAATGAATTCTCTCTGCCTAAAGGGTACCAGAGGGTATAGGAGGATATGGGATAGTGCGGCAGGTGTTCACTCCTGAACAAGAATTTGCTTTGAGTGAATACCTTGTGAAGGCAAGTGACATATACTTCGGCCTGAGCCCAAAAGAGGCAAGAAAGTTGGCATATCAATATGCAGTTGCTAATGGCACTGCGCATCCTAGTAGTTGGGACTCAAAAGAATCAGCAAGTGTTGACTGGTTTTCTTTTTTCCTAAAACGTCACCCACAACTTTCAATACGTACCCCCGCGGCAACGAGTTTGACTCGAACGTCCAGTTTCAACCCACATAATGTTCAAAGATTTTTCAACTTCCTATAATCAGTAATGAACCAACATTCATTTACCGCCCAGGACATATGGAATGTTTAATTTTAAGCTGATTAACATTCATTATAATTACACCTTACATAAAGACGAGTAAAAACGCTTGCCTCACTTATGCCAACTTACCCCACTACCTATGCCAACTAACCCCGATACCGGGGTAGGTTGGCATAGTTTGACTGGACAAGGAAAAACATTTTTCACACGAAGTGGCAACAATATATTTATTCAATTGTATGTGTGATTTGTAGCCAAAATGTTTACCTACATTACCAACATTTTACATTTCAAATATCTTCAAACCAAAAAATTAGAAAAATTTTGAAGTGAAAAGTGTGCCAACTAACCCCGGTCTCCCCTATACAATATACATTGTTGCAAAATTTAATTTATATGGATAAGTGCTAAGAAGCAATAATTTTTAATTGGAGACAGTACTACAAGGAAAGTAAAAAAAACGACAACCATGATTGCATTGTTGCAATTGAAATATTTACTCCGTTAATAAAATTATTATGTTTACTTACTTGTGGTTTTCCCAATTTGACAAATGTCTTGCGATGGTTTAGTACCTTTTTCGTTCATGAACCTGCATACTTTGCCCAAATCAGACGCATCCTTACAAAATGCAGTAGGTCTTCCTAGAATGTGTAATTGCAATATATGATAAAAGCATTAAAATTTTTAAAAATGATGCAATATTGGTTTGAATAATCTAACTATGTTTTGAAAGTGTTAAGTGCTCTTCGAAAATGTGCCAGCTACTTAAGAATTACTTTAGTATTCAGTGATTTGCAATTGTCGTGGAGATAATTATAACTTATTTTTGTCGGAAAAGGTATATTTATTACCACTGTTAAATTAGTAGCCTATTTGAAAGATAAACAGAGAAATAAACAGTATCACACCAAGAAGTAATAGAACTTAAAAACCAAGTTTAAACCTTAGTCTTAGATAAATGAATTAACTAAGTTTCCATTCAAATATTGATCTTGCTTAAGCTTGCCAATGTTCAACTTATCAAGCAGATGTTTTATTTTGATTTATAAACAATAATTTTTTTTTAACTAATACCCTCCCCATCGCAATATTATTACAAGACTAAATTTAATTACAAGCATGAAATTTCAATATTGTAAAAAAGACAATACCGAGATGAGTAGAATTATCCTTATTGCTTCATAAAATACCTACATTACAAACTTAAAACAAGCTCTTATAGTAAAAAGTATTTTTAAAATAAATAAGGAGAGCATTGGATACCAACATGCATAATACAAATATAAAATGAGTCAAATTACATATAATGGATTTTTAATCAATTAAACAACAAACTTAAAATCTATTTCTAGTGTATCTGTATTCGCACTTTACCAATGCCATAAAGGGTACAGCTATGATATAATGGTCAGTCAATTCATTGGCAACTTTTGGCTTATAAGAAAAGCGACTTCAACATATCCGTAGCAAGAAAAAAAATGCAAATAAATCCCATTTAACTGTGGATATCGCTGATTTAATTTTAAAAGATAGAAAGACTTGAAGTTCTATGTTAAATACTAATAATCCTCGATATTTAAATTGAAAAAGTACAGCTAAGACTTTTAATTACGCCGCACGATGAAGTAAACGAAAACAATCGTAACACGAATGATTTTTTTTGTAAGTATGAATATGTGCTAGAAACAAGATATAATAACATTCAAAATATGCGATATACGTTCGTGCTAAAACAAAAATATTAACTAACACATCACATTTAAATTTATTATTTTTAAGACAAAATCACTTACTTACCTCAATAGACATGTTAAAACTTCATCGACTCCGATCACCGCTAGCTAAAATGTAAACAAAGCAGGCGCGCTATCTCTTTTGATCACATGGGGTCGAGAATGCGTTGCCCAGGTAAGGGAATCAACGTATTATTGAAATGACATAAATTCGAAACGAAAATGTTATTTAGTTATTTAATTATATAGTTTTGAAATTTAAAAATGTCAAAAATATACAGCAGATGGCGCCACTAATTAAAAACTTTATTAATTAATAATTAAATAACCGGATGTGATTTTCTTTTCAATTTTGTGTTAAATTGATGTTATGATGATTCTAATACCTTGTGAAAATGGAATAACATGGCAAACCAATTCTTTTGCATAAGTTGCGATTTCAAAACTTATGAATTAGCTCTATGGGACTGCCAGTACCCTCCTCCCTCCACACTGAAACCGCTTTAAAATTTGAAGGAAAATAGATAAAATAGTAAAATAAGATATATTATTGAAAAGAATTAAATTATCTACCACTCTAGGGCCAAAATTTAGTGTTACGGAGCATTATTGAAGAATTATCCGGTCAAAAAAGAGGAAAAATGTGGGGGGTGAAGTGTTTTCTCCAAAATTACTGACTTTCAAGAGCGGATATCTCGAAAACTATACAAGATATTAAAACACTTGAAGTATAGGAAAGTATAGGAAAACAGAACGTTCGAACAAGCAATATAAAAAGGAAAAAGACCCTTTGAAATTAAGACAAAGAAACCATGCAATAAATATCTATATTAAGAATCAAATGAAATTAAATAATATATAAAATACTGAATTATAAGAACTTCCACGTGCGTAAATCAGCGAGATAACAAATTACGATGCGAACGAGAACATGCGGAGCTTGTTTACTTATAAACAAAACATAAGGCGGGGAGCCTCTATGGGCGGAGTGTCAGGAAACCAACCAATAGAGATCAATGTTAACATGCTACGTCAGATTGTCCTTTTCGTGTGGGGAGTAAAATTCTCAACATTCGTGTTGTGTTTGTTTTCGAAATTCCAACGTGTGTTTTTTCAACAATATTTTTTAAAGCTTTTTGATTAGTGTTTTGGTTTCTTGTTGCTTGGTTTTTGTTTACGAGATGTACAATTTTGTATTCTAATGGATGTAATTGGTTTGGAAGCCGAAAGGTCGTCCAAATATAAAAAAAGACATGTGCTGCAAATGATTGAAAATTATGTTAGTCATCTGAAGATGCCAATAGCATTGTAATTGCGAATCAAAACTCTGATTACGTAGTAACTTTAGAAAATGGTGCAAGTGATTATGTTATTATGTGCGTGTGAAAAAGCTTAATTTTTTATGATAAAATTATGTCTACAAAGTTTTGGTACTCTGTAGTAGTTAATAGTTCTGATAACAATTTTAAATTAACTACCACAATATATAGTGACCTATTTTCACAAATATTGTCAAATTTTAACTGTTAATTAGGATTAATTGTTAATAGAGCTAATAGATTTTTACTCTGATCTAAGGTCAGTCTGCCAAGAGTCTATACTGTAGTTTTTGTTTTTATTTGCATTAGAATGAATAATTTGGTAACAATACAGTACATACTCTAAAACTATTTATTTTTTATACTTATACCTCACGTATTTATACTTTTTCTTGATTGAATGGAAATTGTTGCTCTCGCGCGTGCGCGGGCGTATCGAAGATACGAGCAACAATTTCCATTCAATCAAGAAAAAGTATAAATACTTGTAATTTTTTCGTTTTAAAAGTCAATTAATCTTTAAGAATTAAATCTAATATATTATTTATTTGATAAATTTTACATCCTGTATTCAAAAGCACATAATATTCCTTTTTAAAATTATTCAATGTACTAAAAAACGTATTTTAAATGTATTTTGTACGCTTTAAGAACTATATCTATATTTTTTTAAAAATAATTCAGTGTTTAACGACTAATAAAGTTTAAAGGTTTGTAGGTTTTTTTTAAAAATATTATTTCGTCTCCTTAAAGAACTGGAATGGTTGAGATTTACCCCTTAAAAGAGGAATGTAATAAGGATATTGTCAATAATCGATTCGAACGGGCTGAAACAGGGCTTCTTGGTATGATAGAATATTATGATTGATAGAGATCTGGCTTTGTCATGGACGTAGACGTTATGAAGTGCCTTAATAAGTATAGTTCCAGGCGTCATAAAGAAACAGCTCAAAATATTGCTAAATTTTTAAAGAATCATTCAACCATTTTGTCTTGGAATAATCATGGTGAATTGATTTACAAAGGAAATGCGTTGCCTGAAACTAATATTGCTATTTTGATTAATGATGCATTGAGAGAGAGGAAGAAAGCGCCTCGTGGAAAGTGAAACATTTTATAAAACTTTAAAAGAGGTTAACATGTCTTCTGAATATATTGTGAATAAGAAAAGGTTTTACCCTAAAGATAATGGCATGTATGCTAAAATGAATAATTGGCTACCTTATTAATTGTATTCTACTTTATTGTAAATGATTTTGTCATTATTTATACGTATTGTAAATGATTTTGTCATTATTTATGTGTATTGTAGCTAAAGTAATTAATAAATAATGGTTTGGTTTTTTGTTTGGTTTGGTTTGAATTATCGTCGCACTAGAGCTACACGAGGGCTATTATTGGTTTTTTTGTTAAAAAAAAAAAGGATTCCTTGTCATTTTATTTAACAAGTTTTTTTTTTCTTCATGTGAAATTTTCTTTAAATGTATTTAAAAATATTTGTGTACAAATAATAAAATATTTTTTTTAAATAATAATAAAAATATTTTTCAACTTGAATTTTGTTTTAGAAACTTTTTTCAGAAAGAACAAATTTTAAAAACTTTTTTAGAAAGAAAAAAATTTAAAAATTAATTTACTGTATTTTAGTTTTAAGTTTAATAACACTTAAAGTATTTTAACTTTAAAAGTTTTTTTTTTTTTTAAATAAAAGTTTGTACTTTTTTCTTAAATTTTATTTTTAGTCTATTTTCAGAAATTTTGTCTATTTTCAGAAAACCACGAATTAGAATCTTTAACTATACACAGCTTTCTTAAAGTATCAAAAATGTTTTGAAAATTCAATTTATCAAAAAATTGGTTGGTGAAAAATTGTGCATTTCCTTCATTTTCAGCAACAAATTTCAAAGCTAACTCCTTAATATCGATTTTACAAACGGCTTTTGCAAAATACGTATCAAATTGAAATTCATATGAAAAGTTAATACAATCGTGTCCAAGCTGGTTTGCACAAGTCAGTACACATCCTTCACAGTCTTCTGTCACGAGTTCTAAAATGTTCTTTTGTACATTATCATTCAAAAGTTCAGTTAAAGAAGTTAATAACTTTTCCTCACCGACGTGTACATCCAATTTAGACTTTTGCATAGCAGACTTCTTGAAATTTGAAAACGCTAATTTTCTAAAGAGTACTTCAAACATGATGGTAAAAAGGCTTTTTCGAATATCTTCGAGATAATTATCCAATTTGTCCCATTGCTGTTCATTCATTTGTACCACACATGGTATAAATTGTCGTGGACTATCTATTTTAGAAATAACTTTTTGAAAACACAGCGTATTTCTGTCGATTTGTGAAATGAATAGTTCACCATTGATTAGGGTCTCCTTTCGTGGTCGGGCGTAGTAGTAGAAGTTTTGTGACGGCATGCTGTCAACAAATTCTTGCCAAGTCAGGGGTTGTAAGGTTATCCCTTCTTTGGTTGGAGTCATCCAATCTGCTTCAACTTGGTACTTTCGGTAATGGATGAGAACTTTACCACAAAATTCATTAACGATGAGAAAATAATTATCACCTAGATGATAGTGATGAGCAGGTATATTAGACATCTTGAATAAAACTCGTCTTGCTTTTCGGTTGACGGGTGGCTCGTCTCTGATCCCGGGACCTGCTGATCGGGTGATCTCGTTGAGGGTTGGTGTTGATGACTCCATAGGAAGGGGCTCCGACGTGTCGATGGTTAGCTGCGGGGAAGTATCAGAAGTCACATCAATGGTCGGAACTTCGCCTAGAGACTGGCATATAGCAGTTAGCCAATCTCTCTCTGGAATTCCGTCGGAAAGCAGCTCATCCGCTGCATTTGAAGAAGTAGGCTGTTTCACAGGAACTTTGTTGGTAGGAGTATCTGCATTCTGTAATTTAACCATTTTGGCTGCTGGGTACCAGTTATTCGATCGTTTACGTGAACTCTATTTTAGAGACAATGAGAGCAGGCAGAAGTTAGTGGTAGAATGATTTTTGAAGTCCAGAAACTATGATAAGTTAGACGTGGAAGCGCCCTCTATCTGCATTTTTCATTGGTTGCTAAGAAAAACAACGCCATCTACAATGATGTTCATTGGAGGATATCCATTATGTCATCGGTTTTGTGTACAAAACCTTTGGTTCTGGCTTTCTGAGAACGTGATGATTATCTTGCTTGCTCGGTAAACATGAAATCGTCCCAATCCATGATACTTATCTAAAGTATTCAGACTATATGTCGACAATCCGTCAATATTGAATCTTCTAGAAAAGTTTCAGTTCAGGTTTAGTTTTTAATAAATAAATGAACTATAACCTCTTCATACACACTAGAGGGCAGCATTAACTTAAAACTATTCTATTTTTTATATTTATTTCTATCATCGATAGATGGCTCCACTATTTGACATTCGTTAAAACCCTCTACGTCACATAAACATATCCCCACTTTTTATAGAGTTTGAATATACTCGATTTTTTAATATTTATTTTTCATGGTAATTTCACATTAAAATCATTACTTTTCTCGCCGGTAGTTGGCTCTATTACATGGTATTTCTTAAAATTCTTTTAATTATCCTTATATGGTATTCCATATGGATCTCCCATATGGATGAGTATAGAAACTGGAATTGAACGTTAATTCTTCTTATAGTGCTGGGTGGGCATGGTCGAGTCAGTAAAATCGTAGAGAAACTCATTCGGCCATGCTCACTTTTGAAGATCGTAGGTTCGAATCTTGTTAAATAAACTCTATTTTTTAATATTTTTTCACATTAAAATGTTTCGTGGTAATTCCACATTAAAATCAATAATTTTTCTGTCGAAAGATGTCAGCACCAACTTAAAACTATTCTTTTTTAAATAAATATATTCTATTTCTAGTAAATGAATGAACTATAATCTCTATTCATACACACTAGATGGCAGCTCTAACTTAAAACTATTCGATTTTTAATAAATATATTCTATTTTTAAATGAACTATAACCTCTATTCACACACACTAGAGGGCAGCACTAACTTAAAATTCGCCCTTTTTATTATATTTATTTTTCTCACCGATAGAAAGCGCCATGATTTGATATAGAACCGTGACGTCATATAAACCTATCAGCACTCAAACAACTCAACAATCAACATCCAAACAACTCAACTCCACTTACGTCATAACCGTAATCAACAAATTACTGTTCTTTTACTATAACCGATCCGTTGCCATTCCGAAACAATTATATTTCCTAACTACGTCACGCAAAACACCTCAAACCAAAATCAGCACACCTACAACTCAACTTTCAGCCAAAAAAAACAACTAAATACAGTAAGGCTATACGTCACGCAAATCACCTTCAAATTAAATCAGCAACCCTACAACTCAACTTTCAGCCAAAAAACAACTCAATACAGTAAGACTATACGTCACGCCAAACACCTTAATCCTAAAACAGCAACACTACAACTCAACTTTCATAAAAAAAAAGCTCAACTCCACTGCGAATAAGTTATGCAATAAAGATTACAAATAACTGTTCTTTTACTATAACCGATCCGTTGCCATTCCGAAACTCTTTTACTATAACCGACCCGTTGCCATTCCGAAACTATTATATTTCCTAACTACGTCACGCAAAACAAATCAGTACACCTACAACTCAACTTTCGACCAAAAAACAATACAGTAAGGTTATACGTCACGCCAAACAAACCAGCAACCCTACAACTCAACTAAAACAACTCAACTCCACCAAACTATTATATTTCCTAACTACGTCACACAAAACAAACCAGCACACCTACAACTCAACTTCCAGCCAAAAAAAATACAGTAAGGTTATACGTCACGCCAAACAAACCAGCAACCCTACAACTCAACTAAAACAACTCAACTCCACCGAACACCTAGAGACCACACGACTCCCACGCCACTTCCGGTCACGTGACTTCCGAGCCACTAGAGAGCACCCAACTCCTTCCCTGATGACTTGACCTTTTGACTTCCGGCGCTATAGTGCCATTACTTCTACTTATGTGTGTACCATATAACCTGTTATAAGATCATAAACTTAAGTTATTCTTCCCGCTCGTTATCAAGTATGAAATCCCGTTTCATAACTTTATAATTCCAAAATCAAAAATACGGTGTAAAATGCACTCATAAATGAAGAGTACACGGGAAAAACCGATTGATTTTTCAGAGAAGTTTCCTTAGCAGGCCACTTTGGCGATGATAGCGAGTGATCGCCCAAACTTGTGTAAGGAAACCAGTTCCTACCATAGATATCATAGTTAACCCGGCAGCACTCGCCTGGGGTCTAATGGACCCCAGAGAGATTAAATACACTTCTAGATCTGAAACTCTGATTGGATTACCATTATAATGATTTTTTATATTAAAATTGACTTAGACACTAACTCCCCCAATTGTGTCTAAGAGAACTAATGTAATGGTTCACGGCTGCCTTTTTCTAGCCTCCTTTAGGAGCTTTAGCACAGTCAATTGAGCCTCGTAATTTAGAACCCTGGTCAAGAGACAAGTTTCTTCTTTTTCTAAAAAGAATGGAATCATAAAAAGAAACTTGTTTCTTGACCAAGGTTTTAAATTACGAGGCATAGCCAATTATGGCCAATTACGACCAGCACATCCAATTACGCCTCATAATTTAGAACCCTGGTCAAGTGACGAGTTTTTTTTTTATGATTCTATTCTCCCCCCCCCCCCTTCTTGATTAGTAAGTGTCTCAAAGTTTTTTTGCGTTTGGATTATTCATTCAAGCTACAGGCCACTCAGAATAGCGAGCGTTATTTTATAACCACCCTGTACATTTCGAAGAAATAGATTTGCAATCGGAAAGTTCAATTATATGCCAATCACAAATCAATCATTAATAGTGTATTAGTTCCGTTCGACACTTTGGGGGCACTAGGCATCAGATTGAGTTCTCGGTTTAGAAGATTCTTCGTCTATGGCAAGTTGGCGCGAGTGCTGCCGGGTTAAAGTAATATAGTGACATATCACGTGACCTCCAATGCTATCGACGGGAAGCGCAAGCAATGAAGTCAGTGTTGTAGGTCACGTGATATGCCAGTGTAGTACTATCTCTGTGGTTCCTAGCTACCAAGTTCAGGCGATTGGCGATCCCGACGCTTGGACCAAGCGAAGAAGAAGCCAGAAGAGAGAAACCGGTTTTATGCCGCCAAGCAGGCAGTTGCGGCCGTCCGCCTAATAAATCAATCGCTTCTTCCCGTGTACTCTTCAAATGTCATCACAATTCCCTCATAAATACATAAAACCTTTTAACTCTTTTGGCATGTTTTGGGAAATAATTTGGCGAAAAAATAGATATAGCTACAAACACACCCATTACGCAGCTCTAACACAATGATCTTAGCACAACCAACCAGCTTATAAATTATTTTTTTAAAACATTTTGCCCATTTGGCGGGTTTTTAAAAAATAATTTGGCGAGATTGGCATCATATTTGGCGGAAAAAAAATAATCCCTGATATGCAGCTGTAGTGCGATGGCCTGAATTAGCTATCACAGTTCAGTAATAATAGATTAACAAACATTTCGCCCACTTGGCGAGATTGGCAACGTATTTGGCGAAAGAATAAAGACATAATATCGTTATATGCAGGTCTAGTGCGATGGCCTTTATTAACCATCAGAGTTCATTAATAGCTTAACAAAACATTTTGCCCATTTGGCGAGTTTTAATTAATAATTTGGCGAGATTGACAACATCTTTGGCGAAAAAGTAAAGACATAAAACCCTTATATGCAGCTCTAATGCCATGGCCTTTATTAACCATCACATTTCAGTAATAGCTTAACTATACATTTATTGCTTGAATACGCATATTTGCAATCAACAGAACCATCAATGAAGAAATCATCAACTAAAACCACAATACATCCTGGAATGAAGACTATTCGGAAATACGTCACTTGAAACATATAAATTATTTTCAAATGATGAATTTAGTTTCTGAAAGTAATGGCAACACAAAAATAAAAAATTTTCCATTTTATTTATTTTCGTTGAAAGTTTTATTTAATTTGTTCAGCAGATGGCATCAGAAAAGTAAAAAAAAAATGATCGGATTTGAGCGAAAGTGGTGTAGTTTTTCCAGTAAATTCAAATTTTCTCTAAAAATAGAACATTTTGAGCTCTGAAAGTTCTTATTTTGCAACTCAAGTATGAACTACGCATTTGTGCCAAGTTACGAGTCAAACAAATGTCTAGTTTGTGAGTTTCAGAGAGACATACATATATACATACATACATACAAAACTTCATTTTTATTATTATAGATTAAACTCAAAATTAATTTTTTTAAAGAATATTTTTGACTTTTTGACGCTTTTTTGGGGAAAAATGGTATTTAAACTTAATTTTACTCAAAAATAAACTTTTTTGGTTTGTTGATGTATCCAATTTTCAATGAAGCACATTCAAATTACATAAAACTGGAGAAAAATATTTATATTTTTAAAAACTAAGACGCAGGGAGCATTTTTAAAAATTTTAAAATTGGACACTTAAAAATTTAATATCTTAAAATGTTGTCAATATTTTTTCAAAATAATTTATATTTCAATTCTTACTTAATATATTGTACTGTGGATAAAAAATTTGACTTCTAACTGTAAAATTAAAAAAAAAAGATTTTTAAACTCCATTGTATCCTTGAAATAATATAAATGAATTTGCAAAAGAAAATGAATAAAAACAATTTGACCAGTAACATTTTTTAATGCATACACATAAAATTCAACTTAAACTACTCATCAGTAAAGTCCTACAGTAGATCACAAAACTAACTTTAAAAAAACTTCTCATCAGTAAAGTCCTACAGTTGATCACAAACACTAACTTAAAAATTTAGTTAACTTAAAATTTTGAGTCTGGCCAAAAACAATTATTAAAGAGTCCTAATACAATACCAACAGTCTATTCTTTGAATTATCCAAAAGTTTTACATAAAAACAGCTTTTCTACTTTGTGTTAGAAATAGGCTTCAATACTTAATTTACAGAGTCCAAACAAACATCAAAATACGTATTCCATACTAACGGTTAATTCCTTAATTAGGTATCACATACGTTGTACACAAGAACAGTCTTCTACTTCCTGCTGGAAAAATCCTTTGGCTTGACTCCTTTGCCTAGAAATATAACGATGAACAATTAACAGCAGGGTGGTTACAAAATTCCAGAAAAAACAAGCAATACACACAATTTAATCCTGAAATCGTAGGTATTTTGATTTCTTATATTTACTTCCATCCCTAATAATTTTAGGCATATGCCTTACATCTTTATTTGTCGAAGAATCATAGAATACAAGAAATCCTTCGATTATCTGGCGATTCGGTGACTTCCTTTGATTAGATAGGATGGGCTAATTAGAAGAATTTATAAACTGATAATGTAATACTAGTTTATGTTTGGTATTATTTTAATGAACTAAAATTATGCACAACATTGATGATTAGCATAAATCTTACAAATTAGGGACTATAATAAATTGATGAATAATAACAAATGTCAGTAGTGTCCCATTTGGGATCTAAAGTATCACAAACATATACTATTTATCACAATCTTAATCATGGCCATATATCCTAAATTAAAACCCATTTCCTTAAATGAACTGTATTTGGCTGATAAATTATAAAACATAAAATAATAAATAAAATTGTTTTTAACATGTTTTTTATTACTATGTTTTAAACATGTTTAAAACATTTGTTTTAAACAAAATGTTAAACATTTCGAATCTTAGTTAATATGAACAAAAAATTTCTTACCTTTCTTGAAATTTCTAATTCCATCAACTAGAAAATCCTTTACTCGGCCCAGGTCTTCTTCAGGTATGAAGTTACGAAGAGTCTGGCCGATTAGTTCACCAGTTAAGCTGTAAAGATCGGTAACTGTTACTAAATTTTCTTCTACACCAAAAATTTCATCCGAAGACGATTCATCGATTTCAATAACAGATATGTCGGTCTCTTTGATAGAGTCTTGCTTCAATGTAACTTTCGTCTCCAGAGAATTAATGGAACTTTCGTCTTTCGCTGGCTCAGCAACTCCAGATGTGCCGGACTCTTTGATAGAGGCTTTTGTTTCAATACTTTCGTCTCCAGAGAATTAATGGAACTTTCGTCTTTCGCTGGCTCAGCAACTCCAGATGTGCCGGACTCTTTGATAGAGGCTTGTTTCAATACTTTCGTCTCCAGAGAATTAATGGAACTTTCGTCTTTCGCTGGCTCAGCAACTCCAGATGTGCCGGACTCTTTGATAGAGGCTTGTTTCAATACTTTAGTCTCAAGAGAATTAATGGAACTTTCGTCTTTCGCTGGCTCAGCAACTCCAGATGTGCCGGACTCTTTGATAGAGGCTTGTTTCAATACTTTCGTCTCAAGAGAATTAATGGAACTTTCGTCTTTCGCTGGCTCAGCAACTCCAGATGTGCCGGACTCTTTGATAGAGGCTTGTTTCAATACTTTCGTCTCAAGAGAATTAATGGAACTTTCGTCTTTCGCTGGCTCAGCAACTCCAGATGTGCCGGACTCTTTGATAGAGGCTTGTTTCAATACTTTCGTCTCAAGAGAATTAATGGAACTTTCGTCTTTCGCTGGCTCAGCAACTCCAGATGTGCCGGACTCTTTGATAGAGGCTTTTGTTTCAATACTTTCGTCTCAAGAGAATTAATGGAACTTTCGTCTTTCGCTGGCTCAGCAACTCCAGATGTGCCGGACTCTTTGATAGAGGCTTTTGTTTCAATACTTTCGTCTCCAGAGAATTAATGGAACTTTCGTCTTTCGCTGGCTCAGCAACTCCAGATGTGCCGGACTCTTTGATAGAGGCTTGTTTCAATACTTTCGTCTCAAGAGAATTAATGGAACTTTCGTCTTTCGCTGGCTCAGCAACTCCAGATGTGCCGGACTCTTTGATAGAGGCTTGTTTCAATACTTTCGTCTCAAGAGAATTAATGGAACTTTCGTCTTTCGCTGGCTCAGCAACTCCAGATGTGCCGGACTCTTTGATAGAGGCTTGTTTCAATACTTTCGTCTCAAGAGAATCGATGGAACTTTCGTCTTTCGCTGTCTCAATAACTCCAGTTGTGGCTGACGCAGAAACGGTACGCATATTAGCTGTAGTGGATGGTCCGGCGTCGCTTTTCAGATTCGGTGTAACATTCATGGATTCGGTTTCCTCGTCGTCCATCATTATCATCTTGGAATAGAACTTAAAGGAAATTCAAATGTAGAAAATACGGCCAGTGCACCATTTCGCCGTTGAAATTCTTCTCTCTATTTATAGAACAGTACCGTTTCAGGTGCGCTATTTTATGTTTCACTTGGTCAGGGGTTATGCCGAATTGAGTAGCCAATCTTGCCAGTTTTTCTTTCTTCTTTTCATTCGCCGTTATGATGGCATGTGGGTTCCAAAGATGCGGTATGTTGCGTACTTGATTGATGAAGTAGACTATCGTGTGATAGTCGTTTCGTCGAAACTTATTTTTCAGGCTATTAGCCATAACTTCCACTCTTTTATACAATATACAATACTTTTATACAATATACGATTATACAACTTTCGAAAACTGTTCTTGGGAAAACGGTGGCTTTTGTTGGTTGGTTGGTTGACATATATTTTCAGGTTCGTGTGCTTGGTCGCGGGGTGCGACTTCAAAGGAAAAACTCGAGCCAATCGCAACGCATTCTCGACCCCATGTGATCAAAAGAGATAGCTTGCCTGCTTTGTTTACGTTTTAGCTGGCGGTGATCGGAGCCGATGAAGTTTTAACATGTCTATTGAGGTAAGTAAGTGATTTTGTCTTAAAAATAATAAATTTAAATGTGATGTGCTAGTTAATAATTTTGTTTTAGCACGAACGTATATCGCATATTTTGAATGTTATTATATCTTGTTTCTAGCACATATTCATACTTACAAAAAAATCATTCGTCTTACGATTGCGGTTTGAATTTTTAACTAAATATATACTATGACATTATAAGAAAAATTATACATACATCTTTGTTCTTAAATACCCTTAAAATTTTTGGTCCCTTAAAGTCCTTTTTGTGGAAAAAAGTCCCTTTTTTCCCTAGGGACAAAGTAAAATTTTGTTGCAAGGCCTGCTAGTTACATTAGGCTCCGATTAATTCCCGGTACGGTAGTGTGCTTTCACAGTTTTTCGCCTTTTCCAATTTAACACTAATATCAACAGGAACACTAACTGGTTTTGCTTTTGGCATGTTAAAACGTTCCAATAACTCATCTATGTATGTAGATTGGCTAATAGTTACAATACCTTTCTTTTGTTGGAAGTTAATCCCTAAGCAATATTTTGCCAAACCTGCATATTTCGCTTCTACATATTTACCTAAATGAGTTTAAAATCTGTTAAGCATGGAGGGGTTCTCAGACATATAAAGGATATCATCTACATATACACAGATTACAGTTAAGCCTTCATCATCATTAACGTAATAAACACATGGATCGGATTGTGATTGTTTTGCACCAAAGTCAGTCAATATATCATTTATCTTCACATTGCAGCATATTCCTGCTGGTTTTAAACCATATAAAGACTTTTTTAACCAACATATAACATTTTCATTATTCATAGCACTTAACATATCTTTTGCCTTTTGGCATAGCACTTCGCCATTTTCATTTTCAATTAAATATTTTAAACCAACATCAAAATACTTTGGTAATTTCATATAAACATTTTCATCCAAAATACCATTTAAGTATGCACAAGTAATATCAAATTGATGTATATCAACATTTAACAATAAAGCAATTGAACAAAGTAATCTAATTGATGACATTCTTGCCACAGGGCTATATGTTTGACTCTGAAAATAATTTGATATAAATATCAATTAATTAAGCAGAAATCATAAGAGGCAGCTAAGAACAATAACAACAGCGGGACGGATTTATTTTCAAGGACAAGTAGAAGTTTAGTTGTTTCATGTCTTCTCCTCAACACTTCCTTCACATGTCACAACTAACACTTAATGAAGACATATAAAAACACATTAAGACATAGAAAAATACATTAAGACATAGAAATCAGTCCCAACATTTTTCTCAGTTTATTGAACCTCGCAGCAGGCAAGGATTTTGTCATTATGTCCGCGATTTGCTCTTCTCCTGGAACATGAACGATGTTGAGTTCACCCCCAAGAACATTTTCTCGAACAAAATGGTATCGGACTTCAATGTGCTTTGATCTCTTGTGAAAGTCAGGATTTCGAGCTAACTTCACAGCACTGGCACTGTCAACGAAAAGAGAAGGACAGCCTTCGATGTCAATGATGTCCTTAAACAGTCGTTTCAGCCAAAAGCTTCCTCCGCAGCTTCATTTGCAGCAATGTATTCTGCTTCGGTAGTTGATAGAACAACACTTCTTTGCTTTTGGCTTAACCAACTCACAGCGGCACCCGAATACTTGGACACTACTCCTGACCTCGAACGTCTTGTTTTGGTATCTCCAGCAAAGTCAGCATCACTGTATGCTTCCAACTCCTCTGACTGCTTATCTGCCTGATAGAGCATCCCAAATTGAACAGTTCCCTTTAAGTACTTGAAAATCCTTTTCACAGCACACCAATCTGAAGCCTTTGGATTTTCCAGACTCTCAGACACAATACTCACAGCATATGCCAGGTCTGGTCTCGTGAATGTAGCCAAGTACATCAGACTGCCTACGGCTTGACGATAAGGAACTTCATGTCCAATGACAGGATCATCTTTATCACTAGATATGTAACTTTGTCAGACGGTGTTGACACAGGATTACAACTATCCATGTTGAATTTCGAAAGCACCTTTTTGGCATAGACACTCTGATTCACAAAAACTGAACCATCACTCAGTCTGGATATGTTCATTCCGAGAAATTGACTTAAGTCGCTTGTTGTGATTTTGAATGACTGATGAAGTTGATTCATAAACTCCTCCACTTCAACCTCGTTAGTCCCGGCAACTAATCCATCATCAACATAGATAACAACGATTAGTTTTGTTCCTTCGTGTTGTCTCACAAACAAAAATGGATCCGCTTCACTGGCTTTCAATCCTTGCTTCTTCATAAAGTCGACAAAACACCGATTCCAGCAACGGGGTGCTTGTTTAAGACCATACAAGCTCTTTTGAAGCTTGCACACTTTCCTACTACCGTCATCAAATCCTTCTGGTTGCAGCATATACACTTCTTCCTGAAGAGTGCCATACAGGAATGCAGTTTTCACTTCAAACTGTTGTAGATGCAACCCTTCCTTTGCAGTTATAGACAGAACAGACCTCACTGTGTCATATCGAGCTACTGAACTGAATGTCTCGTCATAGTCGAAACCAGCTTTCTGTGCATAGCCTTTTGCAACCAGACGAGCACGATACCGATCAACATTTCCATCAGGTTTGAATTTCTTTCTAAGCACCCACCTACAGTTGATGACTTTAGAACCATTTGGTTGGTCGACCAGTTCCCAAGTTTTATTCTCATGCAAAGCATCCATTTCTTCTCTCATGGCAGCTAGCCACAAGTTCTTTTCATCAGAGGAAACAGCTTCTGAGTATGTAGATGGATTTTCTGATTTTTCTACAGTAGCAGCACTTGCCAAAAGAAATTCTCCTGTCTTCATCCAAGCAGGTACATCTCGCTTTCTTTCAGATTGTCGAACTGTTGCCTCATCTTCGAGAACATCCGACGATCCGTCTTCAACCACATCATCTTCTGCATTCGAGTCTTCCTCCACTCCAGCTGAACTTCTCGTGTCTTCCTCCACTTCGGTTGACCCTCGGAAGTTTACCTCCACTGAAACATTAGTCGTGCACAGTCGTTCTGGCTTGAAATCCATATCTCGTGATTTGATTACCTTATTCATAGATGGTACATATACTTGATACCCATCCTTTTTATTTACATAGCCCACAAAATGACCTGGAACACTTTTGTTGTCGAACTTGCGTCTAAAGTTCTTAGGTATGTGAGCGTAGCACTGTGTTCCAAACACTCGTACATGATTCAAGCTGGGAATCAACTTGCCAGTCCAGAGCTCTTGTGGACTAGCACCTTCTTCTGAAGATACACCAGTTCGGTTAAGCAGATAAGCTGCTGTTTCACATGCATGAGCCCACAGGGATCGAGGAAGCTCAGACACTGAGAGCATAGAGCGAGCAAGTTCCACAATCGATCTATTTTCCCTCTCCGCAGCCCCATTCTGCTCTGGTGTATATGGTACGCTTAGGGTTAGAGCAATACCTTTTTCAGCAAGAACTTGGCGAACTTCACTACAGTCAAACTCTCTTCCACCATCACAACGCAAGGTTTTCACAACATGGCCAAGATTAGAAGCTTCATTGGAAACATGCGCAGGCAAGAACTGACTTCATTTTTCTGTTTAAGAAAGAAAATTTTTTTCGAAATTTGCTGTAGTCATCTTTAAAGCACACAAAATATTTTGCACCATTCAAAGACTCAACTGACATGGGTCCATTTACATTAGCATTTATTACTTCACCCACTGACTCAGCTTGGTATGGTCGGGGTTTGAAAGGTTTTCTATGAGCTTTACCAAGAGCACATCCATCACAAAAGTCACTTGTTGAAGCATAGGGCACACGAATGTCCATTTTATCCAACATTTTTCGAACATGACGTTTGTTCTGATGACCCAGACGCTCGTGCCACAGTTGCAAAGTTTCAGATGCTGTTGCTACACTTATTTCAGCTGGACATGTAGGTACCACAACACGCATGGCCATCACGTATGTGCCATCCTTCCAGGAACCGACTGCAACAAGTTCTCCATTTCGATGAAATTCAACAGTTTTGTCATTCATTCTCACGTCAACATCATGCTTCGATGCTTGTTGAACAGAAAAGAGATGTCTTCGAACATCCGGAACATACCAAACATTTTCCATGTGAGCTTCATACCATTTTCCGTGGATATATATTCCGATGTTTATTCTTCCTGATCCATATGCATAGATCTTGTTTACATCAGCAAGAGAAATTTCTACTGGTACGGGAAAGTGTTCATAGGTAACAAAGTACTGCTTGTTTGCTGTCATATGATGTGAAGCACCAGAGTCGCAAATCCATATGTCTGACTGAGTACCTTTGACAAAAGCCGAAAAAGCTCCCTTGTCGTTTCTTGAAGGAAAGTACTCATTTTGTGGCTTCTTCTTCTTTGGACAATCTTTACAAAAATGTCCCCCACCGCATTTGAAGCATTTTACCTTCTTGGTTCCTTCACCTCCAAGGTTACCCT
This sequence comes from Hylyphantes graminicola, assembly GCA_023701765.1. NCBI lineage: Eukaryota > Metazoa > Arthropoda > Arachnida > Araneae > Linyphiidae > Hylyphantes > Hylyphantes graminicola. The sequence continues at coordinate 6,518,768 of CM043112.1, read as the reverse complement.
TTGGAGGAGCACCACGACTAGGTTCATTCTTCTTCACAGCAGGAGCTCGAGCTGCAAATGCACCATAGTCCACAGTGGCAGAAGATGTAACACGTTGTTCGATCGTACACAGTTTTTCAACTAAATTATTGGTTGTGCGTTTTTCAGAATCTGAGGATTCCCAGACATTGTTGAATTCTTGGTATTCTTGACCAACAGTGAGCAGAATTTTTCCATGTAACAGTTCAACTGGAATTGAATCCGAACCAATGCGTTTTAGTTCATTGTTCATATCCGTAAAAATTCTCTCAACTTTGGCAGCATGTGTTGCGACGTTATCTGCATCATCTTTACTCACTTGAAAGAACTGTGTCATGAGAAGATTCAGTCTCTGAATACTACTCTGCTCATACACACTAACAAGCTTGTCCCAAATTTCTTTAGCACTTGAATAATTTATTACAAGATCAGCTACTGCGGAACTTAAGGAGGAAGCCTATCAACGCCGCCGCTTTGGCGTTATCGCGGCGCCATTCGCTCACCTTCTTCTGTTCTGCTTCCGTCGTGTTTTCTTCGGGACACTTTCGACTTCCTTGTACAATCGCTGTCAAGTCATATTGTTCAAATTCCATCTGCATCTGCCACTTACTCCAGTTTTCTTTTCAACACAGCTTTTCAACTTGTATTTTCGGATCAGACATGATGACTAGGCCAAACGAACTTTCAATTCAAAAGAATCAGTTCAATTTCTAATCAGTTCTACCTAACTTCACAAGGAGCAAGTACTATTTTTACGCAAAATAAAGCATAAAGAGCCCCATAACCTGATATGATTTCTGCTTAATTAATTGATATTTATAAGAGGCAGCTAAGAACAATAACAACAGCAGGACAGATTTATTTTCAAGAACAAGCAGAAGTTTAGTTGTTTCATGTCTTCTCCTCAACATAATTAACACTTTCAATCTGAGAGAAACCCTGTGCCATTAAACGTGCTTTTCAGTTAGTTACCCCATTTTCATTTAATTTATTTCTAAGAATAAAACGACTTCCAACAGTTTCGGAGTCTGACTCGTTTTTACCCGTGTTTTCCAATAAGTCAAAAGTATCATTTTTCAAGATTAATTTAAATTATTATTCCAGTAAATTATTATTCCAGATTAATTAGTCCAGTAAATCTGTCGTGAAAAAGGGGGGTTACTTAACAAAAGGTCAAGTAGTTCTGATTTTTGGATATGTTATATGTAATGGAGGACTCATTAAAAATCCAAGTATGTGACCTTGGGGCGCCGCCGCTCGCTGCGCCCCAAGGTCAAACGTCGGTCATTTTTTAGTTTTTGCAGATTTTCTCCTTAAAGAGTTGGTTTTACATCGAAGTGATGAATACAACAATTAAAGAGGGATAAATATGCTACAATTTGAGTGCATGTTTGTGTTTTTAAGCCTAATAGTTCCTGAGATACAGTGTCGCCCTTAACTGTTGGGTGCCTATTCAGGTGTGGCTCGTCACCTGACTGTGGTTCTAAAATACGACGCCCGTCGCCAATAGCCCTCGTGTAGCTCTAGTGCGACGATAATTCAAACAAAAGCAAAAGAAAAAGCAAAACCTGAGATACAGCTCCTCAAAGTTAGTGTAAATTGCGAAAAAATTGTGTTTTTCAAATTTTAACAATTTTTTTTCTGCAAAAGATTTATTTAATAGCAAGGTTATTACAGTTTAATTTATTTGTTCACGTTACCATAGGGTAATTTAAGGTTTCGGAGGTTTTTTTATGTTTGTGTTTCATTATTAAGATCAAGGAAAGCCTAGCTACAGCGCGCCCCAAATGGAAAATTTAGATATATCGCGCCCTAACATTCAGTAAACCTGTTGTAAACAAAAAAGGAGTTACTTTACGGGGTCGTATAGTTTTAAATTTTGCACGTGTTTTATATTTTGGAAGTCTAATTAAGAATCCAAGTTTGTGACCTTGGGGCGCCGCGGCTGGCTGCGCCCCAAGTTCAAAAATCGGACATTTCACAGTTTTTTCAGATTGTTTTCCCTGAAGGTTAGATTTTACAACACAATAATGAATAAAACAATTAAAAAGGGATAAATATGCTACAGTTTGAGTGCGTGATGGTGTTTTTGAGCCAAATAGTTCCTGAGATACAGCTCCTCAAAGTTACTGTAAATTGCGATAAATTTGTGTTTCTCAAAATTTAGCAATTTTTTTCTACAAAAGATTTATTTAATCGCAAGGTTATTACCTTTTAATTTATTTGTAAATGTAACCATAAGGTTTTTTCAAGGCATCGTTTGCCTTTTGGTGTTTGTGTTCCATTTTCAAGATCAAGACAAGGCATTGCCACCGCCACGCTCCTGAAATGGAAAATTTGTATAAATCGCGCCCCAACGTTCACTAAACCTGTTTTAGAAAAAGGGAGTGTCATATTGGTATGACGTAACCTTATAGGGGTTGGGTAGTTTTAATTTTTTAACATGATTTATGTATTGGAAGTCTAATTAAGAATTCAAGTTTTTGACCTAGGCGCACTGTCGCAGGCTACGCCAAATCAGAAAAGCAAAAATTTTTTTTTTAATTATTTAGTTTTTCTCGATTTACTCTCGGAAAGGTTGGTTCTACAAAAAAAAAAGATAAGCAGTTATTACCTACATAGAGATCTCTCCGAGAAAACTAATTACTCGATCCCTGTTCTCGTGGACGGTTATTTTGCCGTTTAAGTTTGTGATACTTTTAAAAATTTTGGTATCTTGCAAGAGTCTAGTTCTATCTTCGAAAATGACTTTTTAATCCAGAAATCCTTTGATTCCTTAATTAGACCAAACGTGCATGCTCATGTAATTGGTTAACAAAAAAGAGTATGTAGTGCATGTGCCTTTGGACTTGTAAAAACGAAGGAATTAACAACTATGTACAAAACACATTATGCACTGGTCTTAAACCAGGATCATTAAACACAATTATGTTCAACTACCTAACTAGAAAACCCCTTTCATATTTCTGTGCACAAATCTCTGTAAATCATAGCTTTGTTGTCGAGCTGGCAAACGCCATATATTTGATTCATTGAAAAAATTAGTAACCTCGGATAAATTGACATTCTATGTAACTTGAATTTTGTCATTTTAATTCTAATAATCATGAAATAAAAACGAGGTTGTTATCATAGTAACCTAGCTTTATACCAACCCTATTCGAGAGGATTTTTTCATGCCCCAACAGTTTTGTAACTGAAAATACAATCGTAAGGCATAAAACAGTGCTGTATTGTTGCAAGTGAAACAGCAGTTTAAACAATTAGCTTGACCTTGGGGCGCACCCACGGCGGCACCCCAAGTAGCATATTTATCCGGTTACTTTTATTTTTACTACTGTTATATTTATCCTGTAGCTGTAGCATATTTATCCCTCTTTTATTGTCTTATTCATTATTGTGTTGCAAAACCAAACCTTCAGGGAGTAAATCTGAAAAAACTGCGAAATGTCCGATTTTTGACTTTGGGGCGCAGCCAGCGGCGGCGCCCCAAGGGCACAAACTTGGATTCTTAATTAGACTTTTAAAATATAAAACACGTGCAAAATGTAAAACTATACGACCCCGTAAAGTAACTCCTTTTTTTTACAACAGGTTTACTGAATGTTAGGGCGCGATATATCTAAATTTTCCATTTGGGGCGCGCTGTGGCTAGACTTTCCTTGATCTTAAAAATGAAACAAACATAAAAAAAACCCTCCAAAACCTTAAATTACCCTATGGTAACGTTAACAAATAAATTAAACTGTAATAACCTTGCTATTAAACAATTCTTTTGCAGAAAAAAATTGTTAAATTTTGAAAAACACAATTTTTTCGCAAATTACACTAACTTTGAGGAGCTGTATCTCAGGAACTATTAGGCTTAACAACACAAACATGCACTCAAATTGTAGCATATTTATCCCTCTTTAATTGTTGTATTCATCACTTTGATGTAAAACCAACTCTTTAAGGAGAAAATCTGCAAAAACTAAAAAATGACCGACGTTTGACCTTGGGGCGCAGCGAGCGGCGGCGCCCCAAGGTCACAAACTTGGGTTTTTAATGAGACCTCCATTACATATAACATATCCAAAAATCAGAACTACTTGACCTTTTGTATACCAAAATGTTTTATTTTACTGGACTATAACTTCATTAGCAATCGCCAAAATCCAAGATTCGGATTCTTTAGAATTTAACCCGTCTTTAATACAAATTTCGTCCATCGCGAGAGAAGTTTCGCTTTCAATCGTATTGTAAATTTTAAGTCCACTACGTAAAATCTTATAACTTTCGCGACCTTGCTCCGAAGAATCAGCTGTCCCGGTGCCGTTTCGCAATAAACAATCGCCTTTGCTTCCCCCCCCCCCCCTCACTCGAATTTTGTTTTTCCTCCCCGTGTAGAGAATCACTCTCAAAAGAGCGTGACGTCGACACAGCTGTTTTTTCGATTTTGGGCACCTTGCCAAGTTTCACTTCCTTCGTTCGAAGACTCTTCATTGTTCGAAAGTTTTTCTTCATTCGACTTTAAGCCCTTAGGGAGGAAATAAAATAAAGAGTATTTTTGAGGTATTTTTGACAGTTAATCTATGTATAATCCCACATTCTTTTAAGTAGTTATTAAATTCATTACTGGTATATTCTACCCCATTATCTGTTTGGAAAATTTTCATTTTAGAACCCGTTTGATTTTCAAAGAAATTTTTCACTTCTTTAAAAGCATTAAAAGCCTCAGATTTATGCTTTAAGAGCTTGACAACTGAATATCTACTATAATCATCATTAAACGCAATAAAATAAACGTTCTTACCAAGGGATTCTATATCAAAAGGGCTTACGACATCGGAAAATACCTTGTACCCCTTCATAGTAGATATCTCACCTTTATGTGGAAATGGGGCAGCGGTAAGTTTGCCTTTGGCTATGTCCAGACGGCGACAATAAAAACAAAAATGTCACGTGACGTGTCACGTGATGCGCGCGTCACGTCACGTGATCCCCATACAATTTGTATTGTGATGCGCGCGCATGGAGGATGAAAAAACCGCAACTCATACACCGTGCGTCAACGAAAACATTGACGCACGGTGACTGCACCTCAATTGTGACGCACGGTGTTTCAGCTATTAACGCATGCCTTAAATGTCTAGGAGAATACTCTGATTCGGTGCGTCTTGCGCTATGGTAACTTCTGAAAGAAAAACCGAATTCATCATTGGAAATTTTCAAATAATCAAATCAAAAGCCAAAAAAGCAATTAAAAATTCCACTCTCGCCAAGTAACCCGGAAAAAAGTTGTCAGAGACAATCGAAAATCCCGACAACTTTTCCTATTTAAAGCCATGTTAATTTGTTGTAGGGTTGCTATTGTCAATAAAAAAATAAAAGGGAAAAAATAAAAAAAGGGTAATTGAAGTAGAAGTGCATAAAACAATTTTAATCAATTGAATTTAAATTACATTTTGAGAACCTTAAATGTCTCCATTTAAATTGATGTGTTTAATTTTTTTTCTTGCTTTTTTTATGCATTATGACAAAAACGTTTGTCCAATATGATATGAAACTGGTTTGATATGATTGATGATTTTGAAGCTGGTTTGTCAAAATGTTATATAAAGCGAAATAAAATAATGGTGGATAAATGTAAATATTTAAAGACTTGAAAGTGTCTAGGGGCTGGGGAGCCCAGTCGATTAGGCATTCGCCTAGCATGCGGAAGGTCCCAGGTTCGGGTCCGGGCATCGCCAAAATAACTGCCGGTCTATAAGCGACACGTGCAGCCAAAAATGTCCGACGAATAATACCCCGTGTGGCGGGAGTGCACGTTAAATATCCTTCAATAATTCTTCGTTAAATATCCTTCTCTCCAATACTTTTAGCTTATGAGTTAATTTAAAATCTAACTGAACCTACTGGCCCCATTAAGCTATTTACGAATCTAGCATTTATATTATAATGTATCTAAATTTTAACTAAAATGATTTTTTTTATTTAACTCTTAATATAAATGTATTATACCCTATCTCTCTGGGTTAGTGGTCAGCTCTTCTTGATCTTATTCCGTAGACCCGAGATCGTATACGGGTCCAGATAAATTAATTACAAAATCTCGGATAGTATCCAATTTAATTATGTTATAAAAGTTAAAAATCTATGTTATAAACCAACAATTAAATTTGTTACGTTCTAATATTACTAACCAAATTTAATGTTTTCGTATCAATATTGAAATCAAGGTCACGCTTTAAAGTTTAAAACAAGCGATTTTCATCCCATTCCACTTTTCTAGCACAACACCGGCATTGGGCAGACCAAACAGATCCTCCAGACGCATGCGTTTGAAAAAAAATACGATTTGGCGAAAAAACCGTTCGCTATTGCCTCGTTTGGCGGTCGCCAAGTTTTTGTTTTAATTGTCGCCGTCTGGACATAGCCTTTTACACATATTTCACACATGTAATCCTGGGGTTTGATTTGTCCACATACGTCTACACTGAGAAAAAAATACTGTAAACATACAGAATTTATTTTAGTAATGTTACAGAAATAAACAATTTTACAAAATAAGTTTTTGTAATTCGGATAAGAAATCTTCGTTTCTACAGTTGCAAAGAAATGTCTAGAATTTTCAATTTCTTCCAGCCAATCATCTTCTTCTACATGAAGTTGCGCGCGCATCGACAACTAAAGTTTGACCTCGATCGTAATTTAAATCGCCATTTTAAATTTTTTCGCAACACACGTTTAAAAATAGGTAAGTACTAATATTTTTTTCAATTATTCTATTTATAATTCTTATTAGGGTATCCAGCATTGTTAATGATTGTTTAATGTTTTTATGTTCATGAAAATTTCGTGAATATACCATGAAAAGTGTTCTGTTTGCGAGATAGTAGCGTAGAATTACACACAACAATAGGATTACTGCTTTTTTGATCGTGTTTAGTTTCGCGGAGTAATTATAAACAAAATATCATTTGCGATTGGTGATAAATTAGTCGAAAGTCAGCTATGTTTATTAAACAAAGAATAAGCAATTTGATTTTTTTAAAGTTCCTTATTGGTTTTGTATGGATATTGTGTTTGCTGTTTTTATAACTTATGTAATATGTAGTCCCCTGGAGGCCCAGTGGCTTAGTTTTAGTGATTTGCATTGCCACGCTGCGGGTTCGAGGATCGAATCTCGGATTGGGCGAGTTGACCCATCCTTTCATCCCGTGAGAGAGTCGATAAAATGGGTACCAAGCATACTTGGGAACTAAACACTGGGGGTTCCGTTCTAAGAAACGCTCTGTTTAATAAGAAATCTGGTCGGGTTTAATTTTCATTTTTTTGGAGCAGTTTCATGTTTTTTTTATTTTTAAATGTATAATTAAAAATTCAAAATGAAATAAAATTAACGCAACTAATCGATATTTTTCTTTTAAAAATTTGGGATATAACCTGGATGCTGTGTTTGGGGATTTTTCTACTTGTTTTACGGTAAGGGCAGGCGCATTAATTAACTAGAGGGGGGGCCGGAGGATTTTGGAACACAGCTGTAAATAAAAAGATAGACCCCCCCCCCCCCCTCAGGACCTGAAATTTAAAATATGACCCCCCCCCCCCTCGAAAAAAAAATTACTTTAATAGTTTAATCTTTCACGTAATTTTTTAACTACTCGATGTACAAGCATATTTTTTTTATGTAATTATATAAGATTTACTTAATATGAAACAAATTTTTAAATTTATGAAACTTTAGCCCAAACTAAAATAAATTATATTAAACATAAAGCTATTTGAACACATTAGGATTAGGCAAATTTTGAGGTCAAAATTGAAAAAATGACCAAGAAAATGACTTTATATTGTACAAATATGTACAAACAAAGACTTTCCCTAAATTCTCAGCTCAATTTTAATTAGAAATTATTTTAAGAACTTTTTTCTAAAACAAATAATTTTTTTTTTTTAAATTTTGATCAAACATTTTTTTAAAAAATAATTTTTAATTAAAATTGAGCTGAGAATTTAGGTATAAGTCTTTGTTTGTACATATTGGTTTAATATAAAGTCATTTTCTTGGTCATTTTTTCAATTTTGACCTCAAAATTTGCCGCGTCCCAATGTGTTCAAATAGCTTTAGGTTTAATATCATTTATTTTAGTTTTGGCTAAAGTTTCATAAATTTTACAATTTGTTTTATATAAAATAAATCTTATAGAATTACATATAAAAAAATATACTTATATATTGAGTAGTTAAAAAATTACATGAAAGATCAAACTATACTTTGTAGTACCTTCTTTGCACATTTTTAAGACTCCTATGACCCCTTAAAAAAACGTACACCGTCAGACTCCGATAAATTGCTGGTTTGGCAAATTTTTGATCACGAAGCTAAATGTTGCATTCTATATCTACTGCCACAATTGGCAGAAACAACTTATTGGAATGCATGCATGGTGATGTAATGTATGCAAGCTGTGAAGACAGCTTTTCAGACTGTGATGATTGATAGATAACATTTACGCAAATAAAATGTTTTTAATGTTGGTAGCTAGGAGCCACAGAGATATTAGTTGAAGTATTAGAGTGGAAGCTCACGTGACCTACAACACTGGCTTCGTTGGGGCTCTTCTAGGAGCTCCTTGCGCGTCCTGTCGTTAGCATTGGAGGTCACGTGATCTGCCACTTTATTACTTTAACTATGATCTCTGTGGGAGGAACTGATTTCCTTAAACAAGTTTAGGCGATCACTCGCTATCATCGAGTAAGTGGCCTGCTAATTAAACTTCTCTACAAAATCAATCGGTTTTTCCCCTGTACTCTTCAATTACGGAAAGACTCTAAAGAAATCAATCGGTTCTTCCCGTGTACTCTTCTATTTCTTTACTTGTGATATGTATACAACTAATTTCTTAAATTCTCTAACAAATTGGTTTTTTTAAGGATGCAAAAAATTCTCGCAATGTATGAAGAATATACAGAAGACTGAAAACACCACATGTTGATCTTGTACAGGAAGAAGAAATGTCTTGGTCCATTAGGGCAAAAATGTTTTGCTTGTCAATAAATATGAAATTTGTAACTGGAGTTATATCATTACTATTTGTGTACATTATGTTTAGTAATCTTCAGTATTGCATTTTTTTAGTTTTTTTTTTTCAGTATTGCATTTTTACTGCAAGCATTAGCTGAAATTCCTAGTTACAAACAAAATTTCTAATTCTGTCTTGAAAGTGTTATATAAAATGAAACGATATTTCTATATAAATATATCTCAACTAATTTTAGTAATTTTAGGTTTTAATTTATTCCCACAGCTTCGTGAGTTAGTGTATCTAGTGTACTTGTGTATCTATTCATTATGTACTGGAAATAGGAAAATCATGCATTCTTTGCTTGTTTTAGTTTACCACAAGGGATTTGAATTGTAAAACGTTCAAGTCTTTTGTGGCAAACCAAAACGTTAATCCAAGAATTTATATTTCTGGAACATTTATTGGTTGGTTCGCAAGAAATTTTTGGCAACATAATTGCAAGTTGGGGAAAAAAATCTTGCCAACATTTATTAAATTAAAGATGAATCTTCTAAGAAACAATACTTGTGTAGGCTACATAAATTAGTCGCGCATAGTTACAAAAACATTATTAGTAGAGGGTACATAATATAGTCTTGTAAAGTTACAAAAACATTACTTGTATAGGACACATAAAATTTTCTTGTATGGTTACAGAAACAATACTTGTGTGTGATACATAAAATGGTCTTGTAAATCTACATGATATATTCATGTAATGCTAACAAAAATATATTATCCCCCCAAAAAACTTCGTAAAAGTAAACAAACGCCAATCTAAAAAAAAACCTATTTATTTTATCAAAAAACAAGTCATTATGAAAGTTGTGGCTAAAAAAGCCGTGATATAAAATGAATGCCAATCTCTTGTGTAAAACTTCCTGGTCATAATAAGTAGTATAATTTAAGTTTTGCTGCCATAAAAGAAAACAACCAATGAACTCGCAGTTCGAAGGGCGAGACTAAAGAAATATTCCCATCGCGAGAAATTTTATTTATTGATTCAAAAATAATTCATGCTCATAATATTTTTAAATAAAGCAGATCGATAAATCTTTGGATGTTATGAGTATTATCAAATCGAAATTTTACTTGAAATGTTGGCATGTAATGAAAAGAGTGACACAAAGTACTTTTTTTCACTGCTTTTTGGTGAAAAAAAGTACTTTGTGTCACTGTTTCAAAAAATTTGACTTTTTGCACACGTTTGATATTGAAATAATAATGTAAAAGTCATCTTTTTTTTCACGCAATTATAAAAAAAATATTTTTACTTAAGAAAATTGTATTTTAAGTAATTAAATTATCGTCTCACTGAAATAGCTTAATTTATTTAAAAAAAAAAAACTAATACTTAGACACATAAAAACGATTTAGTTAGTTTTTAATTTAATAATTCTTCTAGTTTTATAATTAAAATTCCAAAATATTTTTAGTTTTAGATTATTTTAAAAATAAACTTTAAAGAAAAAATATTAGATACGATTTTTTTATGAAAAATTGATAATTTGTAACTAACATAAATTATAAAAATTAAATTGGAAATCGAATGGGAGGGAGAACAATTATTTTAAATCGAGTTTGTATTCTTTTTTTTTTTAAATTTGACATGGATGACCAAAGACCCAAGTTTGTACCAGTAAAAATGTCAGGATGTTGTCATATTCAATACAAATTGCAAAAAAAGTGATAAGTGCCAAATTCGACATCGTAACGTTACTTGAGAACTGTCCAATCAGAGTGCTTTATTTCTTCGCAATGGACGAACTGAGTAGGTATTGTGAACATGCGTCCGGCAGGGTGGACAATGCTCGCTCCGTCTTTCGTGAAGGTGACAGTGAAGCCTTTATCGCATATTTTGGAGATGCTGAGTAGGTTGTTTCTCAACCCCGGGCAATAAAGCGTCTCGCTCACTTCAATTTCTGCTCCTTCTCCATCAATCAGGGTGGCGACTTTCGCTGTACCGATTCCATTTATTTGAGTGGTGGATTGGTCTGCCATCATCAGACTATTTTCTGTAGTCGGGGAGATCGACTCGAAAAGCAATAAAAGCAAGCAATAAAAATGCAAAATTTGACCATTAACCGTGAATTAAATTTATTTTTTCTATATTTTTGAGACATTTGTTGGGTACTTTTCACCACGAATTAAATCAAATATATTATATGTTACTTTCTTTGTGATTCATGATATTCTTAAGTATTTATACCTGCCTGGTTCTTACTACACCGAGAAAAAAATACTGTAAACATATAGAAAATGTTTTAGTGATGTTACAGAAATATCCAATTTTACAAAAAAAAAAGTTTTTGTAATTCTGAACAGAAATCTTCATTTCTGCAGTTATATAAAAAATTTTAGTATTTGCAATTTTCTCCAACCAATCATGTCTTCTACATGAAGTTGCCCGCTTATTGCCACTAAATTTGTCCTCGATCGTGATTTCCTGAAGATCTGTGTGCCGAAATAGCCCAGTTTGTAGAGCGTTAGACTGATCATCTAAAGGTTCCTGGTTTGAACCCGGGTTTCGGCAGTCTGCTATTCCTCGATAGTGTAGTGGTCAGTGCCCCGCCTGTCACGCGAGAGACCAGGGTTCGATTCCATGCCTGGAAGCAGACATTTTATTTTTCTTTGCAATTGCACGGAAAATGTGGGATACATAAAATAGCCCTGTAAATCTACATGATGTATACACGTAATGCTAACAAAAATATATTATGTGTTTTTACAGCACTATTTTTAGTAATTATTTGCTAGAAATCTTCTAGGAAAAGTTTTTCAAAAAAAAAATTTTGTAATGGTTACAGATTTTTTTTACAGTGTACCACAACAATTGTCCTCAAAACCTTTTCAGTAAAACTTTGCGACTCAAAATGTTTTTGGTCTAAACTTTTGAAATTTAATATAATGGTTTTGGTTTTGAATTATCGTCGCACTAGAGCTACACGAGGGCTATTGAAATTTGATATAATAATCCTTTTGAATTATCCTCTCGATTTCATTGATCCTCCATATCCTGCGATTCAGAGGAGCCCTTCTTCGACCATCCTTCCATCGACAACGAATAATTTGGGAGGCTCGGTGACATACATGCCAGTAGACGGTACCCGTCCTATTATGGGGTGGTACGTCCATTACTGCAAACGGCGCACAAGATCTGGTAATACCAGGGTGCACGAAGTTGTGGCCTACCCGGTATACTCGTCAGATGAGTTGTTGCTTCTTCTGAGAGTACTAAATGGAGAAGACACACAATGAGGAAGTGAATATCCCGCGATTCGGAGGAGCCCTTCTTCGACCATCCTTCCATCGACAACGAATAATTTGGGAGGCTCAGTCACATACATGCCAGCAGATGGTACCCGTCCTATTATGGGGTGGTACGTCCATTACTGCAAACGGCGCACAAGATCTGGTAATACCAGGGTGCACGAAGTTGCGGCCTACCCGGTATACTCCGTCAGATGAGTTGTTGCTTCTTCTGAGAGTACTAAATGGAGAAGACACACAATGAGGAAGTGAATATCCCGCGATTCGGAGGAGCCCTTCTTCGACCATCCTTCCATCGACAACGAATAATTTGGGAGGCTCGGTGACATGCATGCCAGTAGACGGTACCCGTCCTATTATGGGGTGGTACGTCCATTACTGCAAACGGCGCACAAGATCTGGTAATACCAGGGTGCACGAAGTTGTGGCCTACCCGGTATACTCGTCAGACGAGTTGTTGCTTCTTCTGAGAGTACTAAATGGAGAAGACACACAATGAAGAAGTGAACTCGCTCTCTTTGTAACCTTTTTTTTAAAGAAATAAATAAGTTTCAATAAAATTTTCTGTATCTTTATTAAGATGTAGGTCATTGTTTGTGTGGGTAAATTTGCTAATGTGTAGCTTTGTGTAAATTTACTGATACTTCCGGGATTGTTTTGGAGAAAATATTTGTATGATTCATTCAGAAATTTCATTGTCTTCAATGTGATATAAGGCATAATTGCAATAATGATCTGGTAAAGTTAAATCGCAGGTATTTTAATTGTTGAATATTATATATATATTTTTTATATCTGCTATGTTTTTATAAAAGTTTTAGTGTAAATTTACAATCAACGTGTTTTATTATATTACGAGCTAAAATTGCTGTCTCAATAACTTGGCCACTCTATGCATAGAAAAAATTAAAGGTATGCAGCACAGTATGAAACGTAGAAAACCTTAAAGTAAAGAAAAAAATTGATTTAATCGTATTTTTTGCTCTATTTGATGTGGAATTATACATAAATAAAATATATGTTTAAAACTACTTTTGTGTATTTTGCTTGAAACTGAAGCACTAATTTAAGTATGCACTTACTCAGTAATTGAATCTTTTATAAAACAAATAAAATACGTAAAATGACCATTAAAAAAGATCATGGGAAGATTCTTAAAAAAATGTAGTATGACTGCGTGACAAATGACAGTGATTGCGCCCTTTAGAAGGGAAGGGCGTAGGCTATATAGCCCATTACCCCGCTCGCCAGAAGAGACAGTCACAAGAGACACAAAGAAGGACGCCACAAACACTTAGACAAATAACAACATTTATTGACAAACACAAACATCCATGCCTTTACCGGGATTCGAACCCGAGCCCAGCAGCTCCAAAGGCTAGTACACTAACCATTGCGCCAGTGGACCGGCCTTCTGAAAAGGGTATACTCTTTAGTGAATCCCTTAGGCCAGAATTGCACTTACAAGATTTAACATTGTTTAAGGTAAAACTTTTATCAAAATATCATGTGCCATCCTCTATCGTTCAAATTATAGCTAATCATGTGTCTAAAATTATCACACATTAAAGTGAAGTGATGCATAGAACAATGGAAGATTTGTTGATTGAAAATAATATTTCTAAAGATCTATGAAAAGAAATTATAAACAAATGCATTCAAAGTAACCATTTTTTTAAGTCTCAAGAGCAGTTGAAAACCGATTATTCCCGTAAAAAGAAATTTAAAGAAATATTTTCTTATGTACAACCCACAGTTACTAATCTTGGTCTAAATTCTAAGAAAAAAATTGTGAATTTCAGTACATATCTATTTTGGAAACTATCAAATCACTTTTTAGCGATTCTTCTGTCAGGTATCAATATTTCAACCCACTACCACTAAAGAATGGTCTCTTCAATGACTTTAGAGATGGGTCAGTATATAAAAACAATTGTCTTCTATCACAAAAAGAAGAAGCCAGAAACTATTTCAACTTCAAGATTTGACTGTACATCCAATTATTGGTGGTGAAATTTTATATATCGTGTATCGGATTGATTTCACTGTTTGTCTTTTAATGTTTGAGGGCAAGAGGATGATTGAGTTATGCCTTAATTTTCATTTCCTTTGCATACAGTTAAGGGCAATAAAATTTACCTTGGTTAGTGAGGCCACAGTCTGGTTCAAAGGAGAGAGGATCCAGTAATTGCCTGGGTGTAATTTATTATCTGCCACAGGCTATAAAAAAAAATTCCCTTATTACTCATCACATTTTTGTTTTAGTGAATATGACCATAGTCAATCTAGCTTGAAGGCCCAGTTTTAAAATTTACTTTCTGTTTACAATTGTTAAAATTATTAGTTAGTTAATATTCCATATAGATTTTATTTACTTTTCCTAGAAAATTGCACCACATTTTAACCTAATGAGGTACAACTTCCTCAAAAAGGTTCCTGCTTAGAACAAGATAAAGGCAGAGCATCAAATATGACAATACTTCCAAGCACTGGAAGTTCATCAGAAAATCAAGTTGAACAGCCACTGGAAAATTGGGCAAATCAATTCAAAATTCCTTATGAGAAGTTTCCTAACCATATATTAAAAAAATGACAAGATGGTCTTAGACCTGATCCAAGTGAACGAATGCATGCTATAAGAATATTGAGTTATGAAATATCAAAAATTGACAAAAGGCCCGGTACCAAGAATTTAGAAATTATTGCTTCTAAATTAGTTTCGGATTATACGTCTGCCTTCCAGGATGAAATTGGAGGAAAGCAGTTTGGGAATAGTTATGCTTCATTGTTGAAGTCCCTTGTTGTGAGATTTGATAATATGAATAGAATAAAAGGGAATTCATTGAAACGAGAAGTAGTGCAGCAGGGTCCAAAAATGAAAAAAATTGCAATTGTGCAACCAGATAAGTTTCCAGAAAATGAGACAAAAGAAACTCAAGAGGAAAGAAAATGCTGGTTGCAAATTGAGTATACCAAGAAAGATTTTAATTTGAAAGATGCTCAAAAAGCAATGTTTTTGACATTCACATCACAGAGGTTGAGCATTAATTCTTGCGCTCCTATTGATAGTTTAATTAGGGACTGGCCTTTTCTGCAAGATGCAAGTTTCCTTTTGGATCATTTTAATCAACTGATGGCTCCATATGTGGCTGATTGGGACACAATGTTCGAAAGAAAAATCCCGAAGTCAGATCCTTTTTAAAGACGAAGTTCGATACCAATGAACCAGACGAGATGAAAGAAACTCTTTCTTTCCTGCTCAATTATTTCAAAGAAATCACTATCGCTAACGATTTTACGAACTTTAATTTTTTCGGCCCACCCTAATACACAGTTCAAAGTAGACAGCAGCGTTCTTGGAGTTTTCTTTTTTCCTTAGATTTCATTATAACTTCTGGTTCAGCACATAATAACTCGCCAGCAATGCTCCAACTAATAAGTCTTTAAGTAACATCAATTGTTTTGATTGTGGTGAATATGGTCATTTTTTATCTTTAGAGGAGACTTTCTAATTCAAAATGTAACAGCAAGAAATTAGTCAACAAAAATTTCTAAAGCAGAAACTATATTGAATAAAGAATGTTTTGGTATTGTAGATATTGGATCAGATGTGAATTGGTAAACAATGATTCATTTATTAAATTGGAAGAATAAAATTATATGAAGCACAAGTTACCCTTGCAAGTTTTGTTGATGATACATAGGACAAGTTCAAGGAGATTATTTTGAAGATGATATAGTTATACATTCTCGTATTTGTGTAGTAGATGCCCTAAATAGTGATTTAATTATTGGATTAGACGTAAATAATCAATTGGAATATAGTGTTGCAAGAGGCGAGTTAAAAGTCAGAGAATTAAAGAATGTCAATTTAGAGATTAATAAAAGTGCTTCTTATAATCAAATAAATTAATTCCATGTACACAATTTAAAGTTATAAATAGAGAGGATGACTTTGGTGGAATTCTAACTAATAATCAAAAAAATTAATTTCATGTACATCACTTAAGGTATTAAATAGAAAAGATTTTTGCTTTTTCTATTGAAAATGAGTTAGTCAATTTGGACTTAGATTTAACTTACATAGTAGATAAGGGTATAGGTATACAATCTGAGCTTAACGAGTTAGTTAATATGTACTTACAAACCCACTAAGCAGCTAACTTAAGATTTTAAAATGCGTATTTATACTGTCGGAAGGCATCCCAGTTATACATAAACCACGAAAGGTATCTTTTCAAGAACAGGAGATTATAGATGGTCAAATTAAATCATGGTTGGATTAGGTTGCGTTGGGTGCCTATTCAGGTGCTGGCTCGTCACCCGACTGGCTATAAAATACGACGACCGTCACCAATAGCCCTCGTGTAGCTCTAGAGCGACGATAATTCAAACAAAACATGGTTGGATTAAGGTATTATCAAACCTAGTATGTCGAACTATGCTTCACAGGTGGTGTTAGTTCGGAGGAAGGACGTTGGTCATCGCTTATGTGTAGATTTCTACAGGTTAATAAGAAGATAATTCTGTATTTTCTAGCCTTGATTTAAAGAACGGATTCTTTCATGTAAAAATTCACAAGGATGATAATAAATACACAAGTTTCATAACACAGAAGAATCAATATGATTCCCTGACAACAGGAATGAAGATAAAGCCGTGCAAACACAGTGATGTATGCAAGATCTGCATTAAAGGTAAAATGACGAAAACACCATTTCCAAAAAAGTCATCATACGGTTGCGTTGGGTGCCTATTCAGGTGTTGGCTCGTCACTTGACTGTGGTTCTAAAATACGACGCCCGTCGCCAATAGAACCCAAAGAAGTCATCAACACAAACTTCTGAAATTTTACAGTCGCACTAGAGCTACACGAGGGCTATTGGCGAACCTATCCATGTAGCAACACCTAGTGGAAACAATTATATTATCACACTGATTGATGATTTCAGCAGATACACCCAAGTTTATTTGTTGAAAAATAAGTCTGAAGTTTCAAGTTGTTTAACTCATTATATAAAACAAGTACAGACGCAGTTCGGAACAACCCCCAAGTGTACAAGGTCAGACAGAGGTGGAGAATATATGAATACTGAAGTGGACAAAATCTTGTACGATGAGGGAATACAAAGGCAAACCTCAGCACCGTATACACCTCAGCAGAATGGAACAGCGGAACGCAAAAACAGATATCTGATTGAGATGACAAGATGTTACTTCTGGAGTTTGGTTTGGTTTGAATTATCGTCACACTAGAGCTACACGAGGGCTATTGGCGACGGGCGTCGTATTTTAGAACCACAGTCAAGTGACGAGCCGACACCTGAATAGGCACCCAACGCTACCGTTAAGGGCGACATCGTACGCAGCGTTAGGACTTTGAAGGATATTTAACGTGCCTTCCCTTACAAGGGGTATTATTCGTCGGACATTTTTGGCTGCACGGGCCGTTTGTAGGTCGGTAGCTATTTTGGCGATGCCCGGACCCGAACCTGGGACCTTCCGCATGCTAAGCGAGTGCTTAACCGACTGGGCTCCCCAGCCCCCGGAATCTGGTATGGGAAAACAGGCATTGGGGAGAAGCAATTCAAACAGCCAACTTTCTACAGAACAGATTGCCAACAAAACATCAAGCAGTCACACCTTATGAGTTATGGCATGGAGATAAACCAAATCTGGACAGAATAAAGACATTCGGCATGAAGGCTTACACCCTAATCCCAGAAGGTTAACGATTGAAGTTAGATGATAAAGCTAAATTGCTCACAAAACCACTTGGGGCTGTTAAGACGGCCAAATTTTCTCAAGCAATGGGACTGTTGGGTTAAAAAAACATTGAGGGGGAGTATTAGCTTGGTTTAGTTTTTGCAATGTTTTTATTATTTTCATAATTATTATTTTGTAACGCAGCAAATGTTCAACTCGATTATGTTTATGTTCTAACTCTTTTAATAAAAATAGACATGTTAGAGTTCTCAATTTTAAAAACGTAATTTGTGTTCTCTTAATAAAGTTATATTCACTTCTAAACTCACAATCCTTCAAAAACAAATTTCAACAAGTTGTATCTTTGCTTTTGTAAAAGATCAAGCAACCTCGTTTGAAAGAAGAATTCTCTGTAAAAAATTTCCCTAACTTTCCGTATATATACCAGGAACTTTCCTGGCTTTTTCAAGTATCCATCGCTTCGTGATAAGTTCCTGGGAATTTCAGGTTTTCCCTTTCAATTCTGGCAACGTTTGCTATGAACCGCCGCCATTGCTAACGGCGCCTCGCTTAAAATCAGTTGTTGACGTTGTTGTTGTCGTCCGACGGTGCTCATCAATTAGGTATGTTATTTTTATTACTTTCGTGTTTCATTGTATTATATTATGACAATTCTATCCAATAACGTAGATTAAACCACTCAGATTTTCAAAACAGGAACTGAAATCGAATTTTAGAACAGGAACCGAAACCGAACGACACAAGAATGTTTTATGCTCAATATTGCACTACAATCACCCGGAAATGCTAATCCTTTGCATTTTGTGTAATAAGAGACGCATTAAGACTTTGAAATATCCCCTATTTTTGGGAAATTCCATCAAAATAACTAAAATATGACCTTAAAAAATTCTTTTTTGTCTATACTAGCCGACTTCAAATGCTTGTGCAAAGCTTCATAGTTTTGCCAGACTGCGGAAACAGTTAGGAAATAACTGGCAACCCATCTAACCCCCAAAACACGACCGATTTTCTTAATTTCGGTCTCCAATCTAGCTGCACATTCTTTAATTTCCCGTTGGTTCTTGGGAGACCGACTATACAAAGAGTAAAGTTTGGCCATAAAAATTTAAAAATGACTTATGCCGTTTATGGTTTTCCAGCAACAATTTTAATTTTTGAAAAAATTATAAATTTAACAATTTTATTAAATTTTAAAATTTAAAGCATGGCACAGAACTTACATGCATCTACTACATAAATATAATTTTAAAGAATTAAAATTTTCAGTTCACAATTTTAGTTTAACTGTCATGAGTGAAAGTTTTTACTTCAGCCAATAAGCTCCCTCAGAGGATAAGTTCGTTGCAAATTAAAATAACCAAGATAGTGAACAAAAATTTATAGTTATGTCAAATACATTATTCACAAAAGCTTGATATGTATATTCACTAGTCAAAAGAGTTTCAATTTCATGTAATCAATGGATAAGATACTGGTATTTATATCCTGTTTTATATTACGCATTAATACACTGCTCAAAGCAATTAAGGGAACACATGGTTTAAACTCTTTCATCCACAATGATTCTATTTGAAATCAACAGCTTGCTATTTTTCTTACTAAGTGTAAGCTTGCACTTATTTATCGTAAGATAGAAGAATCATAATGTCTTTTAAAGAGGTAAATGATGTTTGATTTAATTCAATGAAAATATGAAAAACATGGAAAAAAGAAATTCGCCCTGAAACAATTCTATTAAATCTATTGACCATAAATTCTTCATGCTTGCAACTTGCAAAGATGTTTAAAAATGATTTAAAATGAAATTGAAAAATAAAGTTTTGGAAACTTTAAAACAGTATTATTATAATTTATTAAAAAGTTACGATTCTAATTTTCCCCACTTAAATTTTAGTTAAAAAATTAATAATAAAAAATTAACCATTTCATTTGGAATGCTTAAGGTAGGCGAATACCTAAAATTCTAAAATTTTTACTATTACTTTAATCTTTTCCAAATTTTGCATAGTGATTTCAAATATAATGAACAATGCTATTTCGGCAATTTTTTTTATTTAAATATAATTTATTTATTTTAAACAGTGTTTTTCAACTAAAAAAAGGGGTTTGCGCCAACAGTTCTAGCATAAAAAGTTTTACATTAATTTACCTGAAATTTTTTACAGATGCTATTTCAATATACATCTGTGCCATAAGCCTCTAACATCTGGTGTAAAAACAGTAGTTTTTTTTTTAAAAAAATATCAAAGTGCAAGTCAATCGGAAAAAAAAATTGTTTAACTCGGGCTTCTCTTACGGTAATGCCGTAATCCCATTGCCCTTACGGCACAATCTGCGCATGCTCAGCATCTGCCGGAAATTCAATGCTCTTACGGCAAAACACTGCGCATGCACAGACGGATAATGAAAGTGAAAAAGGTTTGCCACGTTGGCTTTATGTTGCCTAAAGTTGATAAGGTTATGGAATAAAAATGAACATGTTTGAGATTAAATCGGATCCTCGGTTTCCGGTGTTATTTTGTGTTTTATTTACTTAACCCTATGAACACACATAAGCACTTTAATTAGAATGAGGAGCTAATAAATGCTTAACAATATAAAGTAATTAAATCAAGTAAAATACTATTTCAGGTAGACGAGTACCTAAATTTTTTGAAAAAAAGTCGGTTTGGGGGTTTGGGGCTATTTTCATAGACCCAAATGTTTTCTGTCATAATCAGCAAACATAATTTAATTATCTTATGTATTTATCAATCTACAAGACTTTTAAGTGAAGGTTTATCTACAGGGTGGTTATAAAATAACGCTCGCTATTCGGAGTTTTCTGTAACTTTAATGAATAATCCAAATGCAAAAAAACTTTGAGACACTTACTATTCAAGAAGAGGGGGAAAGAATGGAATCATAAAAAACGAACTCGTCACTTGACCAGGGTTCTAAATTACGAGGCGTAATTGGATGTGTTGTCCTTAATTGACGACGCCTCGTAATTTAGAACCGTGGTCAAGAGACGAGTTTCTTTTTCTAAAAAGAAATGAATCATACAATAAAAACTCACCTCTTGACCAAGGTTCTAATTACGAGGTGTAGCCAATTATGGCTAATTACGGCCAACACACCCAATTACGAATCGTAATTTAGAACCCTGGTCAAGAGACAAGTTTTTTTTAATAAATCTTAAAAAAAAACTCGTCACTTGACCAGAAATTCGACTTGAATCTTGTTACTTTTGTAGCTCCGGTTCAGACCAAGTCTGACAACCAGACCATATTTTCTGATCAAGTGTCTGGTTCATGATGTCCGTGAGTCGTGATCATCACCTTGAATGTTAAAATACTTTTTGTTTGTAATTGAACCTTTTATTCTACTTCCGCCTGTATACTGGTGTTTCTGATTTTAAACAATATTTAGTTTTTTTTAATGGACTTATATTTTATGCCGCTAGTAAATTTCTAGTCCTTGAATTTTGCTAGAAAAGTGCTTGGATTTTTCCCCATAACAAAAGTATGAACCATGTTAATAAGGATATGAATTGAAAGACCAAAACTTGGGTATTTCAAACAAAAAAACTTGATTTTAATACATCAAATGAACAGCAAAAACATGTTTATAGACAAATCGGAAGATAATCCAACAGCATAAATAAAAGTAAATGTTCGCATTAAAAAAAATTTATGTAGAGAAAATTTATGTAAATTTATGTATGTGATCTTTTAGTAGTATAGTTTTATATAATTATTTAAATTTTTCATGTCGTGATTCATAAAAAAATATCAATGTATTGTTAAGCTATACTGCTAAACAAAATTAACTGCTACACAAAGATTGATTACTTTATAAATTCAAGTGATTTAATTGGCGTGACTTTGATTTATAAGCAACTAATTTGTCTTAAACTTTTTGCTACAGCTTTCTTCTACATTTTAGCATTTTTGCTACAGCATTTTTTGACCCAGGTTGATCCCTGATTGACAGTCTGTTATAATGCAGTTGCCAATATAAAGTCTTACGTCAATTGAACAAATAATAAAATAGGCTTAGAATTTGACAGTCTGTTATAATCCAATAATTCTATTACAATCCAAGAACGCAAGCGGCCGGCGAGGTTAACGCTTGATATTCAATAACAACCTAAACCTACACTACAACCCTAACTAACAACTTGGCGATTTTTCATTTGGCTGCGCTCAAAAATGCTTTGCTATCAAGTCGAGATCTGCGCATGCGCAGATTTCCAGCAGTGTCGTAAGATTAGCCACATAGTACTTGTTTCAAATCAATTCATAAAATTGTGCATAAAACATATTCTAGTGATTTGTTTGTAGCTCTAGAGGGTCATTGCACGTATCAGTTCAAAACGAAGAATTTAACACATAATAAATGTTTATAGGAAAAAAATTGAATGTGGTAGACTTGTTAGCGTAAACCCCCTTTTTTAGTTGAAAAACACCATTTAAAATAACAAATTTATATTTAAATATAAAAAAAATCCTTAATAGCATTGTTCAGCATATTTGAAATCACTATGCCAAATTTGGAAAAGATTAAAGTAACAGTAAAAATTTTAGAATTTAGGGGAATTTTGGGTATTCGCCTACCTTAATGAATCTATTTCATAAAATTTAGTTTTAGATTAAAAGTTTAAAAGATGGAGCTGAAAGGGTTATTAAAAATATGTAGGGTTACTGGAATATCTGCGTATGAGGGTTGCGACATGATCCTCTCACCTGATTGGCTGGAGCATAGCCATGCTCCCGAGATAAGAAGCTGTTATCTTTTCTCCGTAGACATTACACGGTGACTCAGCGAAGCTCTACTAAATCGCATCGAAACGATATATTCAAAGGAACTTAACCACTTTTTGTTATTTATTTTGTTTTTAATGATCTATATCAGGTGTTCCCAACTGGTGGTACGCGTACCACTGGTGGTACGCGGGAATGTTTCAGGTGGTACGCGTGAGTGATGTGAGCAATTAATACCTTCTGTAAGCATGAGCAGTGGCAAACATATGTCTCATTATTAAAAACATTAACATTATATTAAAGAGAAATCTTTAATTAACTTCTGGATCGGATGTAAAAACCTAATACTAATACCCTTTGATCTTCAGGAAAGCTCTACTATTTTTGATGCCATTTGCTGCGAGTTACTTGTGTGAAAGTTGATTTTCTGAACTCTTGTTTAAACACAAAAAATAAAAATCGAAACAGAATAATGAGAACTTAAGAGTGAATTTAAGTTCCAGAACTCCAAAGTTTGATGTTTTAATCACATGCAAACAACAAAAAGTTTCCCACTAACGACTATAAAAGTATATTTTGCAGGAAGACCAATTTTTTACTTAATCATTAAATGTGAAGTTTTCTCGTGTTCTTATTCAAAAAGCCTTTTAACACTTTTATAAAAATCAAATATTATACGTTTACTAATATATTTAGGTTTGGTGGTACGCCAAAATTTCTGAAAAAGTCAAGTGGTACACAGGCGCAAAAAGGTTGGGAACCCCTGATCTATATTCTTCAATATTTATTCTATTTTGGATTAAAATTCTTAACGGTAAAGCTGTAATCCATGTTTTAATACCGGTGTGTGTCATTGCTATGGAACACAAAAGTTGTTTTAACTCGGAAAAAGTGGCTTTACTTTTTAATATTTGTACTGTAAATTAAATATCATGTGGACTATTACATTTCTAAAAATAGTATTTTTTATCATTATACTACCAGAAAATGCCATTTTTTAATGTTGAAGCTAGCAGACGGTATTTGGCATGTCTTTGGCATGCGTTGGCGGAAAAATACTTGGCGGGGTAACATAAACACACCGCAAATCAAAGTCATTGCTTACTTGAAAGTTGAGAACATTCTTATTTCTTCCAAACTAAGAAAAAACATAATGTTTATATGTGTAAAACTGGAATCAATAACTAGTTTCGTTTTATTGGCGAGTTTTGCTGAGCGATAACGATTCTAGAATGGCACACCTGCTAAGCTCCTTGGCGTTACCCTGCACAGTGTATTGAAGGTACCCTAAAAATATGCAATGTGCTTCCCTAATTGTTTTGGGCAGTGTACAATTAACTTAAAAACACTTTTCTCTAGATTCTTAGTTTCAAATCACTGATATTAAAAATAAGTAGGATTTAGCTAGAGTTTGAGAGCATTAGAGCAGCTGTAAACCAATAAAAATTCCTATCAATGCAAAATTAGTGCAGGGCAAATGGGAAAAGTGGTAAACCTAGAATGCATGAAATAATTCTTTTTTTAGACTGCC
Source organism: Hylyphantes graminicola (assembly GCA_023701765.1). NCBI lineage: Eukaryota > Metazoa > Arthropoda > Arachnida > Araneae > Linyphiidae > Hylyphantes > Hylyphantes graminicola. The sequence continues at coordinate 6,494,424 of CM043112.1, read as the reverse complement.
AATATTAGAAATTTTATTTTATTTTTTGGGAAAAACTATTTTCATTTGCTATTTTCGTTACATAGAATATCTACTTATTAAAATATTGAGTCTCTTGCAAGAAAAATTCAGGTTTTGTAAAATTTAAGCTTTTTTTAAATAAACAAATATTTGATGTAATATTTCATGAAACGTAACTATCTTGTCAAAAATAAATTGTGTAAATTGTTAATATCTCATTGTAAAATGAGTTTTTCATTCACTTTAATTTTCGAATTTTTTTATTAAGGTCTTTCAAAATTAAAAAAAAATAGTGAAATTCTTCTAAGAGTTGTAATCTGTTATATAATATTTCCCCCCCTTATACTTGATGCTTAAAGTTGTCCTTTTTTATGAAAGAAACAACATTGTTAGGTGTGAACTATGAAATCAAATGTGCATTTGATTTTTACACATTTTAAGCTAACATAAATTTAATATCAACTTTCATTCAGATCTATCATAATCTAAAACATAAAAATGAACCATAAATAAATTACCTTAAACATTTTCTCAGTTGAATTCCTTGAATATTCATTGAATTTTATGTCAGTTAAGTAGTTACATAGTAGTCTAATACTTTTACTTATCTTGTATAATCGATACTTTATGGTGATGAAAAAAAAAACTTTTCCAATCTTAAAATTCAAATGCAAAGTTATTGGATCTTTTTATGGAAATATAGAAAATATTTTTTTCAAAAAACTAAAGTTTATTGTAATCCCCAAGATTATTATATAAAAAAAATTTGATGCTGGGAATATATATTAACTGTTTTTATAATATATTTGCATATTTTTTCTTTTTCAGTTTAACCTTGGCAGTCTGGTTATGGAAGCAGTTATGTAGTTTTTCAATTGTTTATTTTGTTTATTATTGGTTTTTTGTTCAAATAAAAATAATTTGCTTCTAAATGATTTTGTATTTATTTAAAATATCACGATTTAAATTCGCCAACCTGTAGTTCTAAATGTTCAGGTGACACTTAAATAATTAGGTAAGTTTTATATTACTTTATACACTCTATAATAATACTATCCAAAATATTTCAGTTTTTAAGTAAAAAATGAATCTCATTAAAATTCTTAATTATCTACTGAATAGTTTTTAAATTTCAGTTTTCCTCGTCTAATTTCTATTCAATCTCAATCATGGTGTAAAATACAAATTTGTTTAAAATATGCAATATTCTGAAGTTATGAAAAATATCTTTTTTAAAATAAGCAGTAAAAGAATTTTTTAATTAATGACTTATTATGAATAGTATGTTAACAGTCATTAATTTAGAAACTTCTTTTTAGGGCGATATATTTTGAAAATGATTATATATTTCTGTGATTCAAAATATTACATAATATTTTAAACAAATTTTTTGTTTTACACCATGACTGAAATTACATAGAAATTTAAAAAAAAGAATCACTTGAAAATCGCGTCATGTAGTCACGTGAAATTAATGTCATTTGATCACATGAAAATAGCGTCATATGGTCCCGTAAAATTAACGTAATTTGACCACGTGAAAATCGCGACTTATAATCACGTGAAAATAACATCAATTGATTACGTGAAATTCACGTCCACCTTTTACGTGATATTCACATTATTTAATAACGAAAAGTTCACGTCAGTGTGGTCGCAAGAGAGTCATTTATTCACGTCAGTATTTGACGTCGAAAATCACGTCTTCAAAATGGACATTGTCACCAAAAATATGACGTCAATTTAAGGGCATTTTATGACCAAATAATCACGTCATATTCGACGTCACACGACTACTTGGGTAGGTAATGCATTTTTAAACCAGGATATATATGTAATATATACACCTTTTTTTAAACAAGTGGGAAGAATATTTTTGTACTTATAGTGCAAAAAATGAAAAAGTGGTCCATTGTGCCCCGGTCTCCCCTATATGTATCTTAATTGGTGTTAAATAGTTTTATAATTGCAACCTAAATACTTTACAACATGCATTTTTGCATTAACTTTGCTAGTTATTTAATCATTTCCTGTTCTTTTGGCGATTACTGATTTTTGTAAACCAACAATTTTACTACTAATTTTGTATTTTTCATTATCAAAATCAATTTATTGTATTTTTATTCCCATATTATGTTAATTTTTATGTTAATCATTTATAAGTACCTGGATTTTCGCTACGTTTTAAGTTAGTTATGCCTCTTTCAGTCTTTTATTTCGTTCGCCGTTTCCTTTATCACATGTTTTTTTTTTCGACCAGTATTTGGTAGCCATGACACCTGGCTTCCCAGATTTTCCCGCGGAAATTCTTGGTGTCACTGGAAGACTCTGTGATTGGTCAGAAGTGTCTTTCGCATCCCAGTCATGGGATTTTTCGTAATGAAGTGGGTTTTTTTTACTTTTATATCGATGTATTTGCTTTTTAATCGTTTTCGTTACCGATTTTGGAGGGTGCTTAAATACTTCCAGCTAGTTGAATTCGTCCTCTTTTTGGAAAAACTACCGTGCTCTTCTTACGTGAAATATTTGTGGATCGTCTGAGGGAAGAAAAGCTTACGATGTGCATCAACTTTGAGTATTCATCAACGAACTTTAGTTTCTTCAACGAAGTGAAGAATCCTGTGCAATACCCCAACCGGTGCGTCCCCTGGCTATGGGGGTTCATATCAGCCACTGTTCCAGCCGGCCAACACCGGCCGGACACGGGTCCATGGACGCCCATCGCAGACGCTGATCTAGTGAGATCCATCAAAACCTCCTACATCTAGGGTAGGAGGAGCTTGTAGGAGGTTTTGGATCCATGGCTCTTAACATCGTATTCACGGGCCCCGGCAACGACCATCCTCTGCCTGGGTGCATGCGTCCAGGACTACAAACCATGGACTATCCAAGTTTTGTGTTTAAAGAACTTTCCGGCCTACGGATTTAACTCTTGCAATCACTGGACGAGCACCCTTCCAGATCGAGTGAGCCTGATCATTTTAATTTTATTCAATATTTTCTGAGTTATTTAAAAAAAATTACGCTTTAATTTGTTTTAAATTTAACGTTAGGGATTTAATTTTTTTTATCAGATTTAACTTTTATGTTGATTTAACATTTATTTATGATTTTATTTGGGTAGTTGAAAACTCCAGGTGGTCTCTTCTCTTGATAATATTTATTACACTTTTACTCAATTAAATTTTGCTGATTTACACATTTACTTAATTACTTGTTTGCAATCCCACTTTACATTATGTTTATCTTAATATATTTGATTCATGTGTGAAATTACATCTATCTTCATTGCTTGATTTACATTACAACTGTATTCCCGTATCAATTTTCCATCTGTTCAAACTAAATGATATGATTGTTTTAATTTAGTAATTTCTTTTTTTTTTTTTAAATAAAATTTTGTTTGGCAATTTTTCTTGTAATTATTTTGGTAAATAATTATTTGTTTCTTGTACTGGGTTGTCAGATCCGGCCATTTTCAAGATAATCCAGTATAAAATGGTTTCGTGACCAGTCCGAACCTGGATAGTGTTCTAAATTTGTTTTTATAAAATGGTGCCGTTCGACCAGTCGAACCAGTGCCAATTCAAAATTAATTTAAATCTGAGCATGCTTGGTCATTTTGAACCAAATTAATTTTTCTCTCCAAATTTTTAGTTTTCTAAATTTTTTTTTATTATCGTTATATTTGGACAGTTGTGGTGTGGGGTAAGACCACCTGGATGTTTTGTTTTTTGATCATTTTTTGCAAATTGCCTCCATGGCCCTGGGGATTTTGTGACAATTTTGGAGTTTTGTGTAAGTTATTTTAACCATGACTGAAGACAGTCATAATTTGGGCAATGCCCATGCGGGCCAAAATCTTCAGCGAGGCCCTTTAAATGTCCTCGCCTTCTCAGATACCATCAATCTCATTCGCCCCTTTAATGGTCGCTTTCCAGCTCAGCTGGACGATCTTTTGGCATCTTTGACTAACCAAAAAACTCACTTGGGTTGGTCAGATCCAATTGCTTTACTGGTTTTGAAGCAGAAGTTGGAAGGGGATGCTAGGGCTTGGTTCCGTACCATCAAACGCCAGGTTAATAACCTGCAAGAGCTCATTGATCTGCTCAGGTCCAAAAATTCCCCCAATGAGGACTCGTCTTCCTCATTATTTAAACTTCTGTGCTTCAATCAGACAAATCAAATGTCTGTAGACGAATTCTTTCTGCAGGTGACAGATTTGGCCTTTAAGGCCTTCCCAAATGAAGCACAGAGGGATACAAGGGACGATATGATAATAAAGACAATTAAGAACAACCTAATTCCCGAAATAAAAAAGGGTGCGATTGCCAGAAACCCTGTAACTTTTGCTGAACTAAAGCAGATTGCCCTTCTAGAGGAGAAAGCCCTTGCTGCCGCCCGTTTGTCTTCCAACCCCTTTTTATTCACCAACAATGACCAACCTCAGGTGTTTTCGGCTACACCGCCAAACCCTGAAAATGCCAGGTGCGATGCATTAGAACGAAAAGTTGAGGAGCTCACCAGTAATATTGACAAACTTTTGTCACGAGATGTTGGAACACACTCTCAGCCCTTACCCCAATATTCCCCTTTTCAGTTCCCACAATTTGCTCCGCCAAATTTTCCGCATCCACTAAATTTTGTCCAACCTCCAAATTTTGGCCAGCCGTCTACCCATCAAACACCGCCGGTTAATTTTAGAGCACAGCAAACCCACTCTCAAAACTATCGGTCAGTGCAACAACAAAAATATTGCACTTATCATAACTCACAGTCGCACTCCTCTGGTCCGATCCTGGATGGTGTTCTAAATTTGTTTTTATAAAATGGTGCCGTTCGACCAGTCGAACCAGTGCCAATTCAAAATTAATTTAAATCTGAGCATGCTTGGTCATTTTGAACCAAATTTATTTTTCTCTCCAAATTTTTAAATTGGCCCTGGAGATTTTGTGACAATTTTGGGGTTTTGTGTAAGCTATTTTAACCATGACTGACGACAGTCATAATTTGGGCAATGCCCATGCGGGCCAAAATCTTCAGCGTGTCCCTTTAAATGTCCTCGCCTTCTCAGATACCATCAATCTCATTCGCCCCTTTAATGGTCGCTTTCCAGCTCAGCTGGACGACCTTTTGGAAACTTTGACTAACCTAAAAACTCACTTGGGTTGGTCAGATCCAATTGCTTTACTGGTTTTGAAGCAGAAGTTGGAAGGGGATGCTAGGGCTTGGTTCCATACCATCAAACGCCAGGTTAATAATCTGCAAGAGCTCGTTGATCTGCTCAGGTCCAAATATTCCCCCAATGAGGACTCGTCTGCCTCATTATTTAAACTTCTGTGCTTCAATCAGACAAATCAAATGTCTGTAGACGAATTCTTTCTGCAGGTGACAGATTTGGCCTTTAAGGCCTTCCCAAATGAAGCACAGAGGGATACAAGGGACGATATGATAATAAAGACAATTAAGTTTGGTTTGGTTTGAATTATCGTCGCACTAGAGCTACACGAGGGCTATTGGCGACGGGCGTCGTTTTTAGAACCACAGTCAAGTGACGAGCCACACCTGAATAGGCACCCAACGCAACCGTTAAGGGCGACATCGTACGCGGCGTTAGGACTTTGAAGGATATTTAACGTGCACTCCCTTACACGGGGTATTATTCGTCGGACATTTATAGGTCGGCAGCTATTTTGGCGATGCCCGGACCCGAACCTGGGACCTTTCGCATGCTAAGCGAGTGCTTAACCGACTGGGCTCCCCAGCCCCAAAGACAATTAAGAACAACCTAATTCCCGAAATAAAAAAGGGTGCGATTGCCAGAAACCCTGTAACTTTTGCTGAACTAAAGCAGATTGCCCTTCTAGAGGAGAAAGCCCTTGCTGCCTCCCGTTTGTCTACCAACCCCTTTTTATTCACCAACAATGACCAACCTCAGGTGTTTTCGGCTACACCGCCAAACCCTGGAAATGCCAGGTGCGATGCATAAGAACGAAAAGTTGAGGAGCTCACCAGTAAGATTGACAAACTTTTGTCACGAGATGTTGGAACACACTCTCAGCCCTTACCCCAATATTCCCCTTTTCAGTTCCCACAATTTGCTCCGCCAAATTTTCCGCACCCACCAAATTTTGTCCAGCCGTCTACCCATCAAACACCGCCGGTTAATTTTAGAGTACGACAAGCCCACTCTCAAAACTATCGGCCAGTGCAACAACAAAAATATTGCACTTATCATAACTCACAGTCGCATTCCACTGAAGAGTGCAGGGGTAGACGCCACCAGCACCAACAATACAACCATGGGAGGTTAAACTAGTTTCGGGCCCTGAGATCCCACAGAATTCGCAGGACAAATGCCCCATATCTGTTGAATTTTTGAAACCTAACTTTTTGCCTTTAATTCCACTGAAGCATGGGAGTCTGGAGCTTATTGCTTTACTTGATAGTAGATCTGTATTAAATTTAGTTAACTCTTCCCTAGTGCATAAGATTTCTTCTCCTTTAATAGTTAATGACCCCATTAATATTAAAACTGTTGATAATGATGTTGTTTTAACCCATAGAGTTTCTTTATATATAAATATTGGTGGTAGCATCTTTCATATCCCTTTCTGGGTTTCTCCCTCTGATATTTCTCATTCTTTTGACATTTTGCTGGGTAGTTCCTTTTTGGCAGAAAACTTTTGCCAGTTAAACTTTGTCTCTAACACTTTGCACATTTTTTCCAATTTAAATCACTCCCAACCTACACCTGTCGAGCTTAACTCGTCTGTTATGAACATCACCGACACCAGTACTGAGGGCTCTGACACACCTGTTGCCCCTGTTGGTACACAACAACCGGTTTGGAATCACAATCGTGAATCACCGGTAATTCCCACTTTTTAACCACAGCTAACTGTTAATACTTCTGATGTTCAACATGTAAACAATGACAATCTTAACCCACTTGTTGACCTATTCAACTGATCCCATCTATACACAACAAACACCTAATAATGACGTAACTCTACACAGCACACCAACTAGTACAGATGTAAACTCTTCACCTTTCAACAACCACCTATATGTAAACAGAAGGGTTGAAATTCCTCCAATGTCACAAAAGATAGTTTACACTAACATTAAAGATAAACAAATGCTTAACACTGATCTGTACTTTATTGATCCCTTACCTGATATTCTAGACAATAATCTCTTAATATCTAAATCTATTGCATCTAATTCTTCAAATATCAATATTCCTGTTTTGGTCTTAAACCCCACATCTCAAACTCTTGTTCTTAATAAGCATAAATATGTCGCGAAAGTTGAACCACTTGTTGATGTGACAGATTCCCATGCTGAAGTTTTTTCAAATCAATATGGGGAATGCTCGGAGGCGGATTTAACCTGGAGTAGCGAGTTCGAATTAACCCATTTGAATGAGGACATTCAATCAAAACAAACTTTTGCTAGACAACAATATATCTGTTTTTGCCGATTCAGTTCTTGATCTCGAGGGTTGTGACACAGTTTTACACGAGATCAACTTGACTGATGACATCCCTTTTAAACGTAAACCCTATCGCCCCCCCCCCCCCCTACTACCTTAAAGATGAGCTTGACCGTCAAATTAACCTGCTTTTGCAGTCAGGTATTTTAACTCCAACTTCTGCTTATTGCAGCCCTGTGTGCCTAGTTAAAAAGTCTAACGGTGAGTTTTGTTTAGTGACTGACTTTCGCCATTTAAATGAAAAGGTAGTTAAGGATTCTTACCATCTTCCCCTAATTCAGGAAAACATTGATAACCTTGCCAATTGTAAATTTTTTAGCACTTTGGATCTTACCTCTGGTTTTCACCAGCAGGTCATTAAGCCCTCAGATAGGCACAAATTAGCAATTGGTACCAATAATGGTTTGTTTCAATATACACGTTCGCCTTTTGGTTTGGTCACTAGCCCTCCAGCCTTTCAACGGCTTATGCACATTGTCTTAACAGGACTTTCCCTTTAAATATTTCATGCTACCTGGATGACATAATTGTTGCTAGTGATACAGAGCAATCTAACCTAGATAAGTTACAACTGGTTTTTGATAGACTAAAATTGCATCGACTAAAATTAAAACCCTCAAAATGTGTCTTTTTTAAAACAGGAAATTGAGTTTCTTGGATTCGTTGCAACTGGCAATACTTTAAAACCAAAAAATAAAAACCTTGAAACAATCAACAAATTTAAAGTTCCTAAATCTAAAAAAGAGGTGCAATCGTTTCTTGGGGCAGTAAATTATTATCGTAGACTAATTCCTGACTTTTCAAAGAGATCCATAAACTTAACTAATTTAACAAAAAATAAATCTAAATTTGAGTGGACTGATGACACACAGTTCGAATTTGATGACTTACGTTTGGCACTTAATAAAGCCCCCTGTTTAGCTCTGCCTGACATGAACAAAGAGTCTGTTTTAAATACTGATGCTTCAAAATTTGCAGTAGGTTGTGTCATTGCTCAGTTGAACGACGACAAATTTCCTCAATCAGTAGCCTTTGCTAGCAAGAAATTATCCGATGCCCAAACTCGCTTTTCTACAACCGAAAGGGAAATTTTTGCCATTGTTTGGGGAATTAATTATTTTAAGGGGGTATGGGACACTTAACTTTTTTTTTAATATTGCAGATATCAATATATTTTTTTTTCCATAAATGTATACTAAATATACTTACACTTTTAGATAGTCAAAGGTTTTAAATTAATTATCATTATTTATTTTTTAAAAAAATAAAATGTGTCAAAAAGTGATGTCTCTTATTTTTGTTATAAGTCAAAAACTTATTTATTGGCACACATATTTAGCATTTTTATAAACAGAAAAATGTATTTAACAAACTGTCTTTACCGATTTTTCTTATTTGCCATAGTTTTTTTTTAAAAAATTATTGAAGTTTTTTTTAATAATTTCACAGGTTCACTTTTGTTATAAAAATTAATAAAAAAATAAACTATTTACAACTAATCCCTAAAGACAAATTAAAGATATATGTTTGAAAAATATGAGTGGACAATTTTGACACTCTATGGGCAGTAGATTAAACAAACAAATACTTGGATGTGTGCAACCGCATTTTAGGCCTGGGTGCCTCCAGTCTCTTCTCCAATACGATGTTGTGGTATTCGTCGTACATCACCTTTCCCTTTCAGCTTCCACCCATTTATACTCATCATCGGCAATATCACCTTGGAATTTATCGCCGGGATTGTATGCCTTGTATTCAAAACAAGAAAACATTGATGTATGCAGCTCCATTTTAGGCATGGGAGCCTTAACTTTTATCGCAAATACCCTGCTGTGGCATTCTAAATACATCAGCCTCAACATACGAATACTATGGTTGTTCCTGGTGTGCAACATGCTGGCTGAAATGGTGAGTTTACTTTTGAAATGAACAATCTTGTCCGCCTTGTAAGCCCAAGTGTGCGGGTTCGAGCCCCGGCTGAGTCGTCGGAATTTCTGGATGGGAAAATCCTATGTCATATGGTTATGTGGCATGTAAAAGAACCCTGGAGGGAAGAAGACAACGCACCGGGTCCGGTGGAAAAACTCTCCGAAGACCAGGAAGAAGAAAATGAACCTGACGGCGGTGCTAATTCTGATGTCGAAGTACACAACAACCAAGACGATGATTTTGAGCAGAATTCAGAAAGCGAATATAGCATCGCATCGTCATTTACTGAGCAACACTGCGTCATTTCCGCAAGTAAAAGACGCGGTAAGCGTCCAAAAAGATTTGGTTTGGTTTGAATTATCGTCGCACTAGAGCTACACGAGGGCTATTGGCGACGGGCGTCGTATTTTAGAACTTCAGTCAGGTGACGAGCTACACCTGAATAGGCACCCAACGCAACCGTTAAGGGCGACATCGTACGCAGCGTTAGGACTTTGAAGGATATTTAACGTGCACTCCCTTACACGGGGTATTATACGTCGGACATTTTTGGCTGCACGGGCCGTTTATAGGTCGGCAGCTATTTTGGCGATGCCCGGACCCGAACCTGGGACCTTCCGCATGCTAAGCGAGTGCTTAACCGACTGGGCTCCCCAGCCCTCGTCCAAAAAGGAACGGAAATAAAATTTAGAGTTACGTCAACTGAAGAGTTAGAAGCTGAAACAACCTCATTGAAGAGACGCATTAAGGAATAATATTATGCCAAAAATAATCTAACAAGTCACTAATTCAGCATTTATAACCTCAAGGGCACTCATTTTATTTACGTATGTACGAATCCCTCACATAGAAACATGTCAGCAACTTTCAAAAGTTAATAGTTTTTATTGGAGCATTGTGTTATTAAAAAAAAGTCCATACAAATTTGTAGGAAGTAAATAATTTAACGTTTGAAAATAAAAATTAATAATTGAAATAATGAACTAACTGAATAATTAATTTTTTTTTCAGGTCAACTTTTGACATGATGTGTCAGATGATAAATGGCTTCCAAGTGCAACATCGAAGAGTGGTCCGGGAGCAACTTTCCACCGGTAAACGACTAGCCATTACCCTGTCGAAGCTTGGGTCTTCAGGCGAATTAAGGAGTATTGCCAACCTCTTTGGGGTAGCCCGTTCCACTGTCTCCGTTGTAGTGAACACAACCTGCAAGAAGATAGTGCACCATTTCGGTGAAGACATGATAAGCTTTCCCCAGGATGACGAGCTTCTGCAAGTGGCCGAGTCTTTTTTTTTTTTTTTTTTTTGGCCTGGGAGGTCTCCCGGGTGTTTGTGGTGCCCTGGATGGAACTCGTATTCCCATTAAAGCCCCAATCACAAATGCTAGAGACTACTACTGTAGGAAAAGATTCTACAGCATTGTACTGCAAGTTGTGGTTGACCATATACAAAGTCCTTCAGAAACATCAATTTTGGTTGGCCAGGATCGGTCCACGATGCCAGAGTTCTGTACACTCTGACCTGTTTCAGATGTGTGAAAGTGGTGAACTGCTGAATCAGAAGATAGAACTACCCGGTACAAATCATTGGGTGGATTTATATTTGGCAGGTGACCCTGCCTACCCATTAAAAACATGGCTAATGAAGCCTGTTTCAGGCACTTTTGTCTCTGGAGGATGATACCTTCAACAAGCAGCTGAGTCGTAGAGGAGTGCATGTTGAACATGCATTTGGAATGCTAAAGGGACGGTTTCGCTGCTTATTGAAGGAAAATGATGTTGCCCTGAAAAAGATGCAGCATCTTTATATCTACTGCATCTAAAGATGCATACTACAATCTTGTTACAGTTAACAAAAATAATGGTATCAATCTTTCTGCATACTCACATTTTTTTTTAATGTTTATACAAATTACATAAAAACTCAAGCAGGACATTTAACGAGAAGAAAACTATTACAGGTATTCAACTATCTAGTATCACCTCTATACTTTTTAACCATCAACAATTAGTTGATACTGTCAGAGTAGAAACAATAGCAAAAATTTTATTGGGCCAAGTTGAAGGCAAAAGCAATTAAGGTTTGATTAAATAACGCCGCACAAAAGTGAGAAAAGAAGGATAACGCAGCACTGCTATCACCTTTTTTAGTTGCAGCTTTTGGAAGAGCGCTCTGGGATAAACAACCCAACACGGCGGAATTTTATATTTTTATTATGGATAAATTAAAAAATGAATCCTGCAAGCATTCTTACATCCGTGAATTTTATTCAGCAAATAGTTGACCAGGATTTAAGGCGACAGAGTTTTTCGTGATAGAACTAATCCATTTGATGCGCACGATACACATTTTATAGAAATTTTTCGTTTATCGAAACCTGCTGCGTGGACCGTCATCGAAGCCCTCCGGTATGATTTAAGTTCTGATTGCCAACGGAAATGCACATTAACACCAGAACAAAAGGTAAAATACTTATTTTTTTCATTAAATATACAATTGCTTGCTTGGTAAAATCCTACTTTACTTAATCCTACTTTAATACTTTTATCCTGATGAAATTACCAACCTTGTGGGAAGTGAATACGAAATAAACGCAATGGAACATACAGGGAAAGGAGTGCTCAAGCGGCCGGCATCTGACCAGGTGGAATTTTGAGATCCTCCTGACTTCAATCTCGATTTTTTTTAATTCAGCCTTTGACAAATTGTCGAAATTATTTGTAAAAGTTTGTGACAAAAAAAGTAGTACTTTGTCCTACAAGAGTGATTTTGAATACATTAAATTAACTATTGTAAGTAGTTTTGCGAACCATGATCAGCTCTAAGCTATACAAGTCTTGGATAGCCCGCCGACAGCTGATGCATCCCCTGAAGTTTTAGCTAAGCTTGACATGCTTTTTACGCAGTTTCAAGGCATGAAAGTAGAGATAATTAGCGCAAGATTCGAGAAACTTGAAAAAAATTAGCCCTCTGCTAAAACTTACGGAAGTGTCTCAAAACAACCTCCGAACAATTCAACTACCACAGCAACCGGGATAGTGTTGTCACAGCTCCTTCGTCATCTTGTGGTGCTTTGAATTCGGGAGTACCGATTCCCGCAGCAATAGGTCAGACAAGTTTTGAGTAATTCCTTGAAGTCATCAAGTTTGTAGATTCTTCCCCCGTAAGAAATCTCTATTCGTATCTCGTTTCTGCCCTGATACTACCAGCCAACAAGTAAGTGATTCCTTGAAGTGCCTTAATCGGAAACATCTATGCCGTAATGAAGTTATTAAATATCAAACCTACTCCTCATTTCATATTGAAGTACTGGAGCCTGACTTTGAAAATCTGCTTGATCCTTATGTGTGGCCCGAGGGCTGTATATTTTCTGACAGTATGATGCTTGTGCTATATCTGCACACATCAAGCCAACTGTCGAAAAATATTTGAAGAAGTTTCCCTCCGTGGCAGTGCTGCATTTCTTATCCGACAGCCCTGCTACGCAGTCCAGAAATAAAACCATGTTCTCAATTATTTCACACCGTTTACCTCAGCTTTAAAAATATATCAGAAATAACATGGAACTATTCAGAAGCTGGGCATGGAAAAGGTGCTCCAGATGGAATTGGAGCTGTTGTTAAAAGAACAGCAGACCGTCTAGTTGCAGAAGGCAACGATATTGCAAAATTTGAAGACCTTCTTGAGACCATTAGAAAAAATACATCAAGTATTGTAATTATTGAAATAGGAGATAAGTTAATTGAAGAGGAAACAAAATTACACAATAAAAGTAATGATCTGCCATTTAAAGGCACTATGAAAGTGCATCAAGTTTTGTGGTGCAAATCTTCCAGGAACTTGATGTTCCGAAGTGCAAGTTGCTTCTCTTGCTCTGCTACAGCAAAATGCAAGCAGTTCCACATTGGAGCTTTGGCTTTGGAAGTAAACTCTTCAGGTATGTACTTTTTATTCCTATGTTGCATTTAAAAGTGAAATACTAAATAATAATTATATGTAATATTTTATTTGCTTCTTATTTACAAATTTATTATATTGTTACCTACAGTATCACTGCCAACACCAACTTATCAAAAAGGAAATTGGGTTGCCGTGGAGTATGATGACATTGTTTATCCAGGAGAAATAACAAACATTTTGGATAATAATCAAGTCGAAGTAATAGTTATGCATCCCGTGTCAACAAATGTCTACAAGTGGCCTGTGACTGAAGACAAACATGTTTACCCTCTATGTGACATTTTGAAATGTATATTGCCACCTATACCTATGGGAAATCGTGCAGCTTTTTTTCGTTTTGAAGATCTGTAATCAGGGATAAAATAAATAAAAGAAATCAATAAAAAGCAAATTTATTGAAACTACTTCTAAAGATATTTATTTCATATCATTTTTGTCATTAGCATGGCTTATGAAAAACGCTTTATTTTTTTTAAAGCGAGTTATTAAATATTTAGCTGTGCTGACTACAGGTAAAGTATACAGGATAATATATTGACAACTCCTATTTTTTTTCAGAATTGTAACTGCAATTTTTTTTTTTAGATTTTATTTTTGAAATTGTCTCCTATTTTGGGAATCGCCCGTATCACATTAGGTGGAAGAGGTTACGGGAAGCTGAAAAAAATTACTATTAAAAAGCTGACGCGTTATTATTATAATGCCATTCGCCTGAATAAGGGCAACGTCCAAAAGATGAAAAGCTCCATTTACGCCACATTATATCATAATATATCAACAGACAGGAAACCTCGACATGACAAGTGCCCACTTGGTAAGGACTCCTGGTGTTTTTATAACGCTGCTGTTGCAGAGGGAAAAAAGCCAGGAAGTCACAAGGCAAACATCAGGACCCCGGTCAACGAAGATATTTTGCCTTGCATACAGGGCCGTAACTTATGGGGGGGAAGGGGGGAGCCTCCCCCCCCCCCATTAATTTTACAAAGGGCGCCCTTTTCAACTTTTTAACAATTAACTTTTTAACAATTATTTAGCAATAATACGTAATTATATCATTTTATTTACTTATTTCCCCTCAATAGCTTTTCTAGGGCGCTATTTCCCCCCAAAATGACACCCTGAGATTTTATAATAAACAACAGAAGCTTAAACTGGTATAAAGAACATGTTATTTTTTTAAAATAACGGAAATCTTTCACTGTTGTTATTCCTTTCCTTTTTCCCGCTTAGAAAATTCTTGCCGTCTTTAGTGGTGGACGGGGGGGGGGGCAGGCAAAGGGGACTAGCACTTCAATTATCAGTGTTGCACTATCTTTTTTTGTCCCCGAATCATAACTTGATGTTGGACCAGCTGAACTCGAACACAAAAGGCTGTCTAGACATAGCTATTTAGGATTTTTTGGGCTGTGTGGGGGGCAATCCGTTATCTTGATAAGTCGATAACCCTAACAAGACAGTATCAAAGAGCCGAAAGTGATTTTCAACGAAAACTTACTGTACATTGCAATAAAAAGTGATGGGCGATCACACTATTTTCACGGGGGACAGATGGAGGCAAAGAGGCTGTGAATTGGGAGCCTTATTGTTGAATGTTGTGTAAGTACAACTGTCTGCTTTTGTTTTATGTTATCTTTCAGTAGCCAGAGAGTAAGAGACCACCTACGGAGGTAGGTCACGTTGTCTCAAGTAAATCCTTTTTATTTAATTGTGCTTTTTAACGTATCTACATGTTGTTTAAGAGAGAAAGCTAATTTTATTCACTTTTTTCTTGCTTTTCCAATGCTTATAATTTTCGAAACCTTCTGAACTTCGCAACTGGTACAAAATAAAAATTAAATGTACCTTTTAAAATAATAGTTGACGGACTAAACGATTATACATCCTTCCACTTTTTACGGTATAAATTTAGTGCGGAAGCTAAAATTATTTCATTTGTAATTAATAATGACGTAAGTAGTAATAAATAATTATTTAATAAGTTATTAAAAATGGTTTAATTAGTAATTAAAAATGGTTTAATTAGCAATTAATAACAAGCAATTGTTTTGATTAGAAAGTTTAATTCATATGGACTAATTGATGTATATAATTAGCCGTTAATAATGATTCTTAACTGACTCTCCAAAAAAATGTAAGAGGGCGTCAAAACGTGGACCTCCCCCCCCCCCCCCCCCAATAAAATGTCCAAGTTACGGCCCTGCTTGCATACTACCGGTGTACCAAAGACTAGCTAGAGATGTTCTACTAGAACGCTGTGTTATGTGTTTGACCCAGAATCGAAATGAGTCTCTGCACAACAAAATCTGGGCCCAGATACCAAAAAGTGTGACTGCTTCAAGACAACGAGTAGAATTGGCGGCATCTGAAGCTATCTCGGAATTTAACTTGGGGGGGGGGGGATCGAATCTCTTCAAACATTCCAAGACAATTATATGTTGTCATACGGGCAAACCAATTGCAAGATAGGCAAACAAAGACACAACATTGGGGTTAGGAATTAAAAAAAGCGCCAAGATATGAAATTCCAGCACCATCGCCGCGCTAACACAGCTTCGAAGAAACAGAGCTCTAGAAAAAAAAAGAGGGGCCAACATATGGAAGTGAATTGTTTTAACCAGAAAAAATATATAAATGTCTTAATTTTCCATTTCAGATGTGTGTTTTTTTTCATTAAATCTATACTTTAAATGCTCGTGTCTCTGTTCGTGTTTTTTAAATTTTAAGATAGTAAAAAATACTACTCCTCTTTTAATATTATACTTAAAAAGTTTCTAAAGTAAAAATCTGTATAGCGTCCTTAAAATATAATGAACAAAACTATACATTAAAACTTTTCATTTATGTTGACAGTATTTTTTTTTTTTAAAATGTCAAAGTTGAAATGTAACTTTTTTCGTCAAATTTTATGATAAAATTTTGAAAAGTATTTTTTTTTTTTTTTAAGTTGAATCTCGATTAAAACTTGGATGCATAGTTTTGTTAAGATATAAGGGAACCCATATAAAAAAATTGGTGATAAAAAGTCAAAAAATAAGGGAGGAGTAGGAATTTTAAAATTGTTAAAAAAAATTGAACAAAAATTTAAATTTTAAAAAATACCGAGTCATTTTCAAACTGTTTTTTTGCTAATAGGTTTTATTAATGCAAGATACTCCAGTGTATAAAATCTGAATAGTGTAAGTTCATGAATAAAAAAAAAAGTTGGGGAAGGTACCGGACCCCTTAAAGACCTGGGTGTTACTTTTTGCAGTAATCTTGATTTTTCTGAACATATTAATAATATCACATCTAAATCTTACAAGATTCTTGGTTTTCTCAAACGTAAAACTAATAAATTCACTTCCCAACAAACTTTTGATCTATCCTCATTTGATCCGAGTAAAATTTTTAATATCTCGACCCTTAAATCTAGGCGTGAAGTTTCCTGTCTTCTGTTTTTCCATAAAGTTCTAAACAATAGAATTGATTGCAACTACATAACTAGTACTGTACATCTCTTTATTCGTAATAGATTTACACGTAAAATTTACAATATTTACTCTCACGACCTAGATAATTTTCACATGTATTTTAATGATTTTATAACTAACTGTTTACAACTTTTATCTGTAATAATAATAATAATTTATTGAAACATTGAAAAAGTTTTACAAAATATAAAAACACCTTGATGGGCAGCTAAGGCCCTTACAGAGGTATGAGATATACTAATACAAAAACAAAAATTGTGGAAACGGAGAACAAAAGAAAAAAATTAAGTTATACAGTATATAATAAACACAAAGAGGAAAATCTGGACAACCAGCCCTCGAAAAGAAAAAAATGTACAATATTTCAGCAGTGACTAAAAGAATTTTTCTAAATCAGTGATATTTATATTCATTACAAAATTTTTTAATTTTTTTTTAAAGATTCTTAGACTGTTTGAATTCTGGATATGATCTGGTAATAAATTAAAGAATTTAGGAGCTAAATATGGAAGTTTTTTCTGAAAATTTCTTTATAGGGTCTTGGAATTTTAAATAAATTGTTGGGTCTACGTGCTGAAATATTTGACAATTTGGTAAAAATATCCGGATGTTCATAAACAATAATGCATAATTTATAAAAAAAGATATGTCTCAAGGGTAAAATATTTAAAGACTTATAAGAGTCAGAAGTATTAAGAGTATTATTTCTGGAATTATATGATAAGAATCTGACAAATTTATTTTGGATTGTAATTAGAGGTTTGATATTTGAATGATAATCTCCTCCCCAAATAGAAATGCCGTAAAGAAATAAAGGATACACCCAGGAATAATATAAATTCGTAAAAAAACCTGAGTTAACTTTGTTTTTCAAATGATAAAAATTATATAAGATAAATCTCAATTTTTTAGAAATCTGTAAAACATGGCTTTTGAACTTGAGATTTTCATCTATTTAAACACCCAGATATTTTATAGTCGAAACACGCTCTAGACTTGCACAAGTACATGAAACATCAAAATTACAGTTTTTGCTATGATACAACAAATTGAGAGTTTTCCTATTTTTATTTGGCATTAAACTAAAATACATGAACTTTGTTTTATTAATATTAATTGTACTAAGCAAATTACTTAAAAACCATTCTCTTAGTAAAATTAGGTCTGCATTGATAAGATTATTTAATGTGTCAAAGTCTGAATGGGAGTATAACAACACAGTATCATCAGCATAGCTTAAAATTTTACCATTTATATTAAGGTTAAACAAGTCGTTTACGTACATGAGAAAAAGATATGGACCCAAAATGAGATATGGACCCAAAATGGATCCCTGCGGGACTCCTTGTTTTAAACAGAGAGAATCGCCAACCGTATTGCCAAAACCAATAAATTGGTATCTATCATTTAAATATGACTTAAAAATTTCCAGACAATTACCACGGAAGCCTAAGTAATGCAACTTATCCAATAAGATGTTATGATTAACGGTGTCGAAAGCTTTTGACACGTCAATGAAAATAGCAACTGTATGCTGACTGGTATTAACGCTATTGTAAACAAAACTGTTAAATTCCATTAAACATTTTTCCGCATTGCTATTGGGTAAAAATCCATATTGATGCTTCGAAATTATATTATATTTACTCAGAAAAGATAGCATTCTATTTTTAATACAGTTTTCTAAAACCTTTGACATAGTTGGTAAGACAGAAATAGGCCTATAATTACTATGAGTATTTTTGTCACCTGATTTATGAATGGGTGTAACTCTTGCGACTTTTAAGGTATCTGGAAAAACACCCTGCATAAGAAGGTCATTAAAAATATTTGTTAAAAGTTTTACCTGATTTATGGTTAGAAGTTTCAAGGCCTTTGGAGTTATGTTATCACAACCACTTGTTTTATTATTATTTAAGTTTAATAGTAACTTGGAAACTTCTTCAATGTCTATACTAGTAAAAAAGCAAGAATTTGGGTGTGTAATTAGGAATTTCCTGTAATTATAAGGGTTGTAGACATCAATAGAATTATCAATATTAACAAAGTAGGAATTGAAAGAATTACAAAAACTTTTATCAACTTTAATATTAACATCACGACCTTTTTTTATATTTTGACCAACTATAGAGTTTATTAGTTTCCATTGTGATTTTGAATCAGCACACTGTGTAATGTGTTTGTCTGTTTTTAATGTGTTTACTTGTTTGTTTTATTTCCTAATTGTTTGTTCAATGTATGTATTGTAATTAGATTTTATATCTGTAATGTGCATTTTAATAATAATAAAAACAATTTTGTTTAACCTATGCTGGGTTCTGTTGACAATTTTTAAAGAAAGAGCTCTTATTGGTCTTAAATATTTTGGCAGAAAATTTATTGGTTTCTGTATTTTATGGTTGTCTCACCGGCATCCGGTTTTGTTAACTTGGGCGCCGGATGATTTGCAGAGTACATACAAATTGTGATTTTATTTTTAATAAAGTAGGGCTCTTTCTTGGTTTCGTGGGCGGTGGTGCGTGTCTGCTTTAGTTTCGTTTGGTGGTTTGTTCTGGTGGCATGCCGCCTGCTGTCTGGGCGCTAGGGTCGTCCCCGGGGTGTTTTCCCTTGGGGGACCGGCGGCGTGGCTGGTCTGTTGTGCCTGGTGGACGGGTCACGCGGGTGCGTTAGTGGTTTTTTTTTATGTGCCTTCCTTTTTCTGCTGGTTTGGTGGGCCTCGCGGCCTTCGTAGTGGTGGGAAGCTTTTACCCCGGCGGGGCACTTACTATAAAGCTTTGTTGCTTGGTGGCTTCCCCATGGCAGTCAACCGGCTTAGGAGCATTTTTTCTTCCTATTTCGGAACTCGTTTCCGATGGTGATTTCGGCGGAAACTCTGGCGAGGGCGTGGCTAGTTGTGACCAATCAGAATATGCATATTGCATTCCAAGTATGCATTTTGGTAAATTGCAACAGTAGTTGCATTTGAGTGTTTACTGTTTATTTCTGCCGTGTTGCTGGCTGCTGCTGTGCTGCAATTTCTTCATTTTCAGTTCTTAATGGAACGATAAATCATCTACGCTAATCAAAAGAAAGGGATGGAAAACTAACAATACATTCTTCCAGAAGCTGATCCGAACCAGTTTTTACAAGCAAAATAGCCCTTGGATAAAATTTTCAATGTATGGCCATGCTTGAAAAGTCTCCGGGGCAGTGTTAACCCTAATGTGCATAAGAAACATTTTTTATTAAGTTTTTTTTTGCTAATTGTTTGTCCTATTAGGAGAGTCGATATTTTATTGTAAATCAATTCAGCATTATCATGTGTGGCAGCACCGTGACGGCGTTCTGACGTTGGACTACTGCGGCGTTGGTATCGTGACGTTGGATATCCGGGGAAATTGTGGACTAGTATTTAAGCAACGTGCACTGTTTATGTTTTGGAGCTATTGTTTTGATTTTGTTATGTTTTAGTTTCATTAAAGTTGTTGTTACGAAATGACTGTTCTTTTTGCCTCATCCTTATACGTCCTTTAGCTCCCAAACATGTTATATTTATTATAGCAACACACACACATATTTTTTACTTCCAGAGTTGGGTTGACTGGAACTCCGAAGTACGAAAGATTTGGTTTGGTTTTGAATTATCGTCGCACTAGAGCTACACGAGGGCTATTGGCGACGGGCGTCGTATTTTAGAACCACAGTCAGGTGACGAGCCAACACCTGAATAGGCACCCAACGCAACCCGAAGTACGAAAGAAGTGTAGCTACCTGGACAAAGAAACAGGGAACAAGGAAAATGAGGCGTGTGAGCTGACCCCACTGGAGAACAGGGTTTTCCAATTAATGGGCCCGGAAGGCCTCGGCACGCTGCTGTGCTGCAATTTCCTCTTGCATTTTCAACGATGGATAATTCACAGGCCACTTGTAACGGAAAAAGAATCACAAAAGTCCATTATTGTGACACATATGGAAAAGCATCCCCTATTTTATAATGGCAGATTCACTCCTTTCTTCACTTGTTCGGACGAAATAGTATGTGGGAAGAACCCTTTTTGTTTACTTTCAGATTTGGGCTGACTGGAAGTCCGAAGTGCAAAAGAAGTGTTGCGAACTGGATAAAAAAATACAAAGAAACAGGAAATAAGGAAAGTGAGGCTTGTGAGCTGACCCCACTGGAGAACAGGGTTTTCCAATTAATGGGCCCGGAAGCATATTTCGAATCCTTACATTCAACTGACACCATGACAGTGACGTCAGACTTGCTGGGCGGGAACGAAATAAATGTTTTTTTGGTTTTGAATTATCGTCGCACTAGAGCTACACGAGGGCTATTGGCGACGGGCGTCGTATTTTAGAACCACAGTCAGGTGACGAGCCACACCTGAATAGGCACCCAACGCAACCTTTAAGGGCGACATCGTACGCAGCGTTAGGACTTTGAAGGATATTTAACGTGCACTCCCTTACACGGGGTATTATTCGTCGGACATTTTTTGGCTGCACGGACCGTTTATAGGTCGGCAGCTATTTTGGCGATGCCCGGACCCGAACCTAGGCGAAATAAATGTAACCAATCATTGGCCGTCTTGGTGCAATGAGCGTTCTGTAAGCAATTATTGTTTTGTAGGGTTCATCATTATTTCGAGATTTTAATTATTCACACAAAAAAATACTAAAATTAGCCGAAAAAATATTGAATGGTGTTATATGTGCAAATTGAAGTGATGATTATTATAGCTAGATAATTTTAGATGTTTTGAGCGCAAATGACAGATTTTAGATCTCGAATTTTGTGCTCGTGCTGCCATCTATATTCCAGTACAGCAACTCAATCCTACCTAATATAGCAAACATTAAAAAAAAACATTCTTGAATTTTACTAAAATAGTTTTAAAAAATATTCCTTTTTCCGGAAACATCGGAATTAAATAAGAACTCCCCTCCTCTTTTAATAAATGTTTTTACTTAATTTTTTAATCGAATGTGCAATTAATATACAGGTTTCAAGGCTTCCGAATAATATCATGTACCTAAACATAGTTAAGCTTCATTTTTACCCTGCTAAAACATGTTCTCAAATAATACACCGGATTCGAAATCTATCCCTATATTCGGAATGTATTCCTATATATTTCACAAAGCCTGTGATAATGTAATTACACTCCCTTAACTGGGGATTCAATAAATATTTTTTTTAAATAGAAGTTATTTACTGACAATATATTATTGATATTAATAATATAAAACACTTGTTTCTCATTCTC
Source organism: Hylyphantes graminicola (assembly GCA_023701765.1). Taxonomy (NCBI): domain Eukaryota; kingdom Metazoa; phylum Arthropoda; class Arachnida; order Araneae; family Linyphiidae; genus Hylyphantes; species Hylyphantes graminicola. The sequence goes on along the minus strand of CM043112.1, from coordinate 6,472,321 downwards.
CTATTTAATGATTTAAAAATTACTGAATATATGTTTCTATGAATTAGCTATATGTGTCTATTAGATATAATAAATGTTCTGTTCTATTGAATGATAGTTAATAGTAGTCATATTGCTAAAAAAAAATCAATACGAACCCTTACAAATTTGTCAGTCTTCTTTGACAATCGCTAATTTAACCTTTAAGTAAATTTTCGCAGTGTAATCACAATTTTTTGATTGCCCTTTATTCTCTTCAGGAGACACTTTCATAAAGACTTTTCATTTCCCCGCCCAGTAGCCTGACGTCACTGTCATAGTGTCGGTTGAATGTAAGGATTCGAAATATGCGGCCCGGAAGGCCTCGGCGTGCTGCTGTGCTGCAATTTCCTCTTGCATTTTCAACGATGGATAATTCACAGGCCACTTGTAACGGAAAAAAGAATCACAGCTGCGCAAAAGTCCATTATTATGCTGACATATATGGAAACGCATCCCCTATTTTATAATGGCAGATTCACTCCCTTCTTCACTTGCTCGGACGAAATAGTATGTGGGAAGAACTCTTTTTGTCTATTTTCAGATTTGGGCTGACTGGAAGTCCGAAGTGCAAAAGAAGTGTTGCGAACTGGATAAAAAAATACAAAGAAACAGGAAAGTGAGGCCTGTGAGCTGACCCTTCTGGAGAACAGGGTTTTCCAATTAATGGGCCCGGAAGGCCTCGGCGTGCTGCTGTGCTGCAATTTCCTCTTGCATTTTCAACGATGGATAATTCACAGGCCACTTGTAACGGAAAAAGAATCACAAAAGTCCATTATTGTGACACATATGGAAAAGCATCCCCTATTTTATAATGGCAGATTCACTCCTTTCTTCACTTGTTCGGACGAAATAGTATGTGGGAAGAACCCTTTTTGTTTACTTTCAGATTTGGGCTGACTGGAAGTCCGAAGTGCAAAAGAAGTGTTGCGAACTGGATAAAAAAAATACAAAGAAACAGGAAATAAGGAAAGTGAGGCTTGTGAGCTGACCCCACTGGAGAACAGGGTTTTCCAATTAATGGGCCCGGAAGGCCTCGGCGCGCTGCTGTGCTGCAATTTCCTCTTGCATTTTCAACGATGGATAATTCACAGGCCACTTGTAACGGAAAAAGAATCACAGCTGCGCAAAAGTCCATTATTATGCTGACATATATGGAAACGCATCCCCTATTTTATAATGGCAGATTCACTCCCTTCTTCACTTGCTCGGACGAAATAGTATGTGGGAAGAACTCTTTTTGTCTATTTTCAGATTTGGGCCGACTGGAAGTCCGAAGTGCAAAAGAAGTGTTGCGAACTGGATAAAAAAAATACAAAGAAACAGGAAAGTGAGGCCTGTGAGCTGACCCCACTGGAGAACAGGGTTTTCCAATTAATGGGCCCGGAAGGCCTCGGCGCGCTGCTGTGCTGCAATTTCCTCTTGCATTTTCAACGATGGATTGGATGTTTGGGTTTTATGGCGCAAGGGCATCTAAGGCCATACTGCGCCAAACACTAGGTTTTACTTTTAAAACAAGTTTTTTTTAAAAAAAACCATGAAACATAATACATTTAAAAGCAATTAGACGTCCAAAATCAAACACAAGGTTTTTAAAACAAAAAGTTTTCAATGATTATTAAAAGCAGCACATAACATTTAAGAACAGTGACACATTTAAATCAAAGAATAAAAGCCAATATCAACCAAAAAAGAAAACAAGGCATGATATGGGGGATGAGTTAAAATCTGATGGATAGATGGGTTTAAGATGTTAATATATTTAAGTCTGCTCAGTGTAAAAGCCGGACAGTCTACTAAGATGTGGTGAACACTTAGCGGGACATCACACGTGACACACATGGGCTGATCTTCTGCCAGCAAAAGATGCACATGTGTGAGTCTTGTATGCCCTATCAGGAGGCGCGCCAGCACTACCTCCTGCCTTCTGCTCGGTGATGGAAAAAATGTCCAGGTTATGGATGGGGTAATGTTATGAAATTTATTTTCGGTTAAAATGTCCCATTCTTTTTGCCAAACTGTATTGATCATTTTCAACGATGGATAATTCACAGGCCACTTGTAACGGAAAAAAAGAATCACAACTGCGCAAAAGTACATTATTATGCTGACATATATGGAAACGCATCCCATATTTTATAATGGCAGATTCACTCCCTTCTTCACTTGTTCGGACTGAAACAGTATGTGGGAAGAACTTTTTTGTTTACTTCCAGAGTTGGGTTTACTAGAACTCCGAAGTACGAAAGAAGTGTAGCTACCTGGACAAAAAATAGAAAGAAACAGGGAACAAGGAAAATGAGGCGTGTGAGCTAACCCCACTGGAGACAAGGTTTTCCAATTAATGGGCCCCGAAGGTGTTTACGGTATAAGTGGAGTGGCCGAGAGAGTTTCTGCCCAAAACCACGTATGTATGCTTACTTGACAACATACATGCATACAGCTATACTGAAGCTTACACTTTACTGAATTTTTCTTTGATAGATTTTATAAAAAAAAAACTATGGTGTGATAGCCTTCCACTTTTTAGTGTTGAATTATTCTTTAAAATAGGGTAGACTGACCAGTGAGTGAACAGGCCCCAGTGAATGAATATTTATTAAATGTAATTTTTTAAAAAAAGGATTGAAAATCATTCCACTATATGGATTGGCAGCACTGACTTCCTCCCATGTACTAGGAAGCTATCTGACAAAGGTTGGTTGTCCAGGTCATTATATTCTGGTGTTCATTCACTGGCGAACGTGACGTCTTAAGCGTTCATTCATTGGTTAGTCTACCCTAGTAATATTTTATCACTAATTTTAATTATTAGTAATCAATATTTTTAGTGGTTTGGAAAAAAGGCTTCGCATTTTTTGTGTGTGTGTTCTAAAATATGAAGTGAATGCATAACTAAAGAACAGATGCATATTTATAAAGTTGGATTTATTTCACAAAATATGTAGGTAACTTATAAACAGGTAAAAAAAATTTAATCTGGATTTAAAAACAAAAAATTTCACACAAGAATTGCCACATAATTCGCAGTAGATGAATTTCTTGAGTTGTTCTGGAATAAATTCTGCTTTGGGGTTCTAATGAGTTCTCTCTTCATTTTATTTCTAATTGCTCTGGCAATGCTTCCAAGGCTGATGAAGTCTCCTCCCTTCTTCGTACATTTTCAGTTAATGTTTTGCCCGAGAAAAGATAGATAACAGTATGAAGTAAGAGAGCATTGTAATTAATACCAGAAGTCTTTCTAAACGTAGTCCCATCATAGCAAATATAATCATACTAGCTCAGAATATTCTATGTTCATTAGTTTAAAAGTTTAAATTATTTTAAATCAATCTAATATTCCTAACATGGGAATCACAGTGTTTAGATTCCACGGAAAATTAAAGGAATAATTGATTTAAATTTTTAAACTGTTACAAGTTCGATGTTTGAAAAGCGTGACGTTACAATTTCAAACTAAATATTACTACACATATCACAGACATTCTTTTCATTTTAAGCTTAAATTAAAATTATTTATATTGCGGACATGGTCCCGTTGCTGGATAAATTTAACTTAAAGAAGCTTGCAATAAACGTGGTAAATAATGAGTATCAACTGGCTAAAAGTACCAGCTTTTTCAACAAGTAATTCATAAAAAGTTTACTTTAAACGAAGTAAAAGGACATACATTTATTCATTTGAAATCGTTTTCACTGAAACATACTAAATTTTTTTATTTATATTTTTAAAACTAAATATTTCTCAATATGCATTTGGGATTTATGAGTGGAAAAATGGTGTAGAATAAAAAAAATAGGGATTTGGTGAGAGCCCAGTAATTATTTGCAGCCAAAAATGTCCACCGAATAATACCGCGAGTATAACATACCTATACTGCGATCAATTTCGGCAAAGAGGATATAGAAATTGGAAGAAATGCTATGGAAAAGATCCGAAAGAAAATAGTCTCTTAAAACAATCAACTCAGTTCTGCGCACTGCGAGGCTTTATTGAATTTCTCTTCACATAAAGATATGAACAAAAAGGCAGCATTATCGCTCAATTGAATTCTGAACAAGCATTTCTTGTGCATGAAAACAGGCACTTTATGAAATTTTGTTGACAATCACACAACAAAAAATTGGAATTCAAGAAGTTTACTTTCCGTCGTAGCAAAACATGACGAAATCATTAATAATAAAATTAAGTATGGAGCGGGAAATTCAAAATACACTCACCATTCCATACAAAATGCTTTGCTTGACATCATGGCAGAATATGTAAAACAGACAATTAGAAATGAAATGCAAGAGGCAGAATTTTTCTCGATTTTCTCTGACGAAATTAAAGACGCTAGCAAGACCGAACATTTATCAGTAACAGTTCGGTATTTGCGTCAAGGAAACATTCATGAAGAATTTTTAGATATTGAAGAGTTGACTCACCTTGATGCAGATGGCCTTGCTCAAAAAATAATTCACATTATTAGCAAAAATAATAATTTTGAAAACTGTGGGGGTCAGGCCTACGACAGTGCAAGCGTGGTTGCAGGAAAACATTTTTTTAAAAAAATAGTGTTGTGCCATTTGTAAATTACATTCAATGCTTTATTTAACCACATGCAGAACTTGGTCATTGTGGATGAAGTAAGGGAGGGCAGTGACACACATTGCCGTTTAGATTTTGTTGATGCAAAAAAAAAAAAAACTTAACTTTTGTTAGTTGTAGTACAATACATCCACAGTGGGTAGCTGTACAAAAAGAGATGAATTTGAAAGTCATGGAACTGAAAACGATCTTGCATGCCACGAGCCAATGTTCGACCTTTTATGCAAGGTTTGAATGCCAATTTATTATTTTGATAAAAACAAGTGATAGTAAAAACAATTGTGCTGATATAGTTATTGATTCTAGAGGATTATTATCTGGATGGACTATAACTCTGAATTGTAACGCTTATGGGAATGTAGCTTCCACCATGTCGTCTTCCATGACCACTAATCAAGTATGTCAACCACCGCCTTGTCTACGGGATGAGGCGCATTGGCAAATCGAAGAATGCTGCTGATGTGCTATGTGGTACATTGAACTTTCCACCTCCCCCGACAAAGTTTTTAAAGCGCCTATGAAAAGCTTCTCTAGAGCTTGGTTTCAGTATTGAATGAGTCCATGTGTGCTGCTGTGGAGGAAATCGTTGCGGTGGGTGATTAAGGACGTGATATCTCTGATGCATTGATGCCACGTGGCAGAAGCGAGGCTACACTTCACTCAATGGAGTCGTAGTGGCAACTTCTGTTGAAACTGGGAAGGTCATGAACGTCGAATGCATGACAAAGTATTGCTCTTTCTGTGCTCCAAAGTACTCTTGAGAAGCGCAACTCTGCCATGACTACTACACCGGCACCAGCGGTGGCATGGAAGTTGAAGGTGTGCGACAAATGTTCGAACGCTCTGTTGAAAAACGGAGTGTTCGATACATTAATTACCTGGGAGACGGCGACTCTAAGGCCTACGACAACATCGAGTCTCTGAAAGTTTATGGTGAGGATGTAAGCTTAACTAAACTTGAGTGCAACGGTCATGTGCAAAAGAGGATGGGCTCACGTCTTTTGAAACTCAGAGTAAAATACAAAGGCAAAAAATCTATCAGAAGGCCAGAAATTGTCTGGACATAAACAAATAACGAAGGAACACGTAAACCTATAATGGAATACAAGCTTATTATGGATTAGCCATAACAAGAAATATTGACAAGCCTGCGAGTGAAATGCGAAGGGCCATCTGGGCAACATACTTTCAGAAGCTGTCAAGAGACGAAACACTACAGCATGGACTTTGCTCGACTTGACTTTCAACGACGACCCAGATACCTGGTGTGAATACCAACCGAACTAAAATTTTTCTTATATGGCAATTTGATTTAGTGAATAAATGTTCCATCTTTTTTTTCTCACATATTTTTAATTAAAAATATAGCTCTAAATGTATTGGGTACTAGTGGAAAACGACACTTCTAGTTAACTGTTAACACTAAAAGTTGTAGCACAAGGACATATTTCAACCCAAGTGCTGTATTATGACATAATAAGTCTAAAAACTAATACTCAGGCACATAAAATGTTATTTCTCAAAAAAAAAAAAAAAGAAAGACGTAACATGAAATATTTTTTATATTACTTTAGTTTCGTACAGCAAAAATCAGGTTCAAGTCGGGCAACGTGAAGATATAGCTGTACCTGGATCATCCCACATGAATGTACTGAATATCCGTTTGGTTCAAAGTGGGAAATCTATCCAGAAGCGTAAGACATAATTTAAAAAACAGATTTTACGATTGATGTATTTCCTTTAGAGGCTACTAAATATTTTTTCTCCCTTTAAACATCTAGGTTTTGTTAGAATCAAATATTTTGCGCCAAATTTGCAAGCAAACCTTCAAGTCAAAACGCAATCTAAATCGACACCAATCTAAATTTGCACTTCTTTATTCGCACAATTTTATACGATTCATGTGATTTACTGTGGGAAACTGTTGCCGGTAATGTATGCCATTTTGTTTGATAAAACTGAGGCAATCTACACTACTCTCGTACAAAAACCGACTGAAATTGCCCAAGAGTTCGGACATATATTTAAGCCAGAAATGTTCACCAGACTTTGCACAAGCAGTAATCAATGCAATTCAGCTACTCTTTCCGGATACAGAAATAAAGGGGTGCTTCTTCTATTTTACTCAATGAATCTGGAGGAAGACCCAAGCATACGGTCTTCAAGCTGCTTTTGAAGTGGACAAGGAAGTAACAAAAACCATAAAGACTTGCTGCATTGCCTCTTCTTAACAAACGACATCGAGGGATATCCGTGGAGATGATTGAAGTGAATCGCGCCAATAATAGAGTAGAAGGATGGCATTCCGGCTTAAAAAGATTAATCAAAAAGGCTCAACCTTATCTTTTCGAATTAGTCGATTCAATTAAACAGGACTACGACGATACTGCATGCACAACTCTCCTGCACTGCACATCACTAACGGAAGTTATGTAAATAATCAACGCCGTAGATATCGAAAGATTAAAACATTGCCATCCATAAGTTAACGGACATGCATAACGCAGGTCAAAAGACACCCATAGAATTTCTTGATAGCGTGAGCTATAACCTACATTTAAAAAGCAACAAAAAATTGTAAGTAAACCATAACCTTTATACATTACATTATATAGTAAGTTCCTTCTCATGATGCGCTTCAATTGTTTTCCTTTTAAATTAATTGGTCCAGATTTTTTTAAAAATTCTTTTTAATTGGGCATCTGTCGCCAATAGCCCTTGTGTAGCTCCAGTGCGACGATAAGTCAAACCAAATTTAATAGGCATCTTGTCTATTTACTTCGAAAAGCATTCATTACTTAAAACGGGCCAGCCAAATTAAAAACTGAAACATTACTAAACATACCTTGTTAAACGGCATATAATATTTTACTACAAAAAAAATCCGATAAATCAACACCGATTTTTGTCTTGCACGTGCGTAATTTAAAACTGTGCCTGTCTTTAGGCATGGTTCTAAAACATATCCATAGAGTCTTGAAATTTGATAAAAAAAAAAACCCATCGCTAAAGACATACAGTGGGCCACAAAATTGAGTATACACCATAGGAACTTACAGACTTTTTGCAATTACAGAAGACGTATTGCTTTAAAGTTATTGAAATTTTTACCTAATATGCTTTAGTCTATGCTTTACCGTATTATACTAACAAAATTGTTAAATTTGTTTCTTTTCCCCCAAAAAAAATGTAAGATCCGAGACGAGAGGAAAAACAACGCCACAAAATTAAGTATACACCCTTAGTTATATCCATTTAAACTACAGATTAATATTTTGTTGCATAACCTTTTGATTGGATTAAAGCTTGTAATCTTCTGGACATAGATTCCACTATTGTTTTAGTGGTTTCAACAGAAATTTTAGCCCATTCTTCTCAGAACCTTCTTGAGATCTTCATTGCTCTTGATTTCATGTTCATGTACAGCTTTCTCTAATTGCGACCATAAATTTTTGATGACGTTTAGGTCTGGAGACTGGGCTGGAGTGTGTAATTGCTTTTTGCAATGGTACAACAGGTACAACTGTACAATCTTCGCTGTGTGCTTGGGGTCATTGTCTTGCTGGAATATGAAGTTCGACCCAAGAGCCAACTAACTAACACTTTTTTTCAAGTTATCCTTTAAAATCCCCAAACATACATCTTTGTCCATTATGCCATCAATAAAAACAAGATCTCCAACTCTTCCAGTCGACATACAACCCCAAACGAGGACAGATTCACCTCCGTACTAGACTGTCTAAATGGTGTTAGTATAGGATCCAGTGCTTTCAAAGCTTCTCTCCATATTTTAAATCGTCCATCGCTTCCGTAAAGGTTAAATTTACTTTCATCGGAAAATATTACAGTGTTCCAGAAAGAAATAGGCTTTAAAAGATGTTCTTTAGCAAAAATCACCCTCTTTTGCCTGTTCACATAATTGATGAGTGGCTTTCGTATTGGTGTACGGCCGTGAAACCCATATTGGTGAAGGGTATGTCGAATTGTTTCACCTGATATATTTTTCCCGATTACATAGGACATCGATTAAGAAAGTTTAGAGGCACTCAACTTCGGATCTTTTTTACTGAGCGAATGATCTTCCTCTTAGCTGTAGTACTCAGTATTTGCTTGCGTCCTCTTCCAGGAATATTGGCCGCAGATCCAGTGTTTTTTAAACTTCTGTAGTATTTTTTGGACACACTTAAGAGTGACACCAATTAAGGAAGCAATTTCTCGAAGGGATTCTCTTCTTTTAACCATTTTACAACCAGCAAACATTCAGATTCTGTAGTTTCTTTACAAGAGCTCATTGTATGAATTCTAACGAGAAAAAAAATACTATCAAAAGCGTATAAGTGCTACGCAAGCGTTAAAAGTAGCAGCTAGTCCCGAAATATCTAAAAGAAAATTTCAAGCTAAAAAAGGTGGTGGTAAAATGCACAAGTTTAAGACGTGTATACTCAATTTTGTGGCGAATTTTTTCGTCTTTTCTTCGAATCAATCATTTTTTTGTAAAAAATAAATTAACTACATAATTGTGCTATTGTAGGATGTTAAGGCTGAGGATAAGGTATTTAAAATAAAAAAATCATCCATTTTAAATCAATATTTAATTTGTAATTCGAGTAAGTCTGAGAGTTTACGAGGTGTATACTCAATTTTGTGGCTCACTGTATATCCAATTCCACACGTCTACGGCAAGACCTTAGAAAATTTAAGAAACCGAATGAATGTCGCACTAGTTCACAAAGAAAGATGAAGAAATTGATTGCATCACCAGCCTTCCATGCCTTCAAAATTTTCAACAGATTCAATCGGCGTGCAAAACAAAATAATTTCATTGAAGTCGAAATACACAGGATCATGTATATTGGCAAACATTTAATGCATCATTTTCATTACAACTACATAAAAGAAACGTACCAAGACAAGGCCACTCTTTTATTTACAGACACGGACTCTCTCTGTTATGAAATCAAATGCAATGACCAATATAGGTTAGGTTTTGAATTAACGTCGCACTAGAGCTACACGAGGGCTATTGGCGACGGGCGTCGTATTTTAGAACCACAGTCAGGTGACGAGCCAACACCTGAATTTTTTGGACGCCCCGGGGCACAATGACCAAGACATGAAAGAAAACACTTATTTGAAACATCAGATTATCAAACAACGCACCCTGCTTACAGTGAAGCAAATAAAAAAGTTGTTGGCAAAACGAAAGACGAAATGATTTTATTGGACATCATAGATTTTATTGGACTCAAATCTAAAATGCATAGCTAATCAACAGAAAGTGAAATAAAGAAAACAGCGAAAGGAGTTCCAAAAACAGAAACGAAAAAACAAATCCAGCAAGAAGATTATAAAATATCATACAGACAAGAGTTCGACCCAACAAATTTTTAAATCTCAATCAGCAAATTTACACAGAAGCTCTTCAAAATAAATAAATGAAGTTTATTAAATAAATAATCTGGTTTTATGATCAATTAATTTATTTGTCAATAAAATACAGTAATTCATAATTATTCAAGTTTGTATTTTCTTGTACAAGAAAGAACCAGTTTTCCCAAGAAAAACAAGCTGTTCCTGTTTTCCGAGAGCGCGCGCGCTGGAGGCATCAACGTCTACAAACGTTCGAAATAGTGAAAGGTCTAAAGTGCAAAAGCACAGCCATATTTTACCGCCTGTAATAACTGTTTAATATGCTCTGGCTCTCACAAAGTTTATAAGTGTAATAAACTTTTAAGTAGTTCTGTGGCTGACAGAAAGTCATTAATTTCAAAACTGAAAATGTGTTACAACTGTTTATAGCGAGGCCATTTTCAGACTCAATGCAAAAGCAAAGGGCGTAGGCATAGCTCATTACGGCACAACACCTTGATTCGTGGGCAGAGTAGGTACAGTGGTTCGTATTTGAACAATTTCTTTGAATGCAGAACCGAGCTACGGAGTCCATGGAAAAGTGGTGACAGTCCCTGAAGCAGGGACTGTCAATTCCACTGCTTTGGTATCTACTGCCGTCACGCCACCTGTTCCGATGAATTAAATACTAATTCTGATGCCTCCTGCCATGTGCCGTCTTTCCCAGTGCCTTATCTACCAACCCTGATGCGTCAGCCTGCCTCAACGTCATCAGCCCATGTGTTGTGCTTCCTAGTGCCCCACGTACCAATCCGGATGTGCCAGCCTGTGTTGATGGAGTTGCAACTAAACAATACGTAATAGTGCAAGAATGGAATCTTGGGGACGGTTTATTTCTTCAATTAAAAGACTATAAACTTTACGTGTGAATTACAATATATGAAAAAGACATTTCAAACCAATCTTCGAAATCTAGTGTGATGATGAACATTACAACGTTCTGTGATTTCCGGGAAAAAATATTCACCATCGATACAATGTAAGTTACGTCAAGTGCGAAATGTAACAACCAGATAGCTAATTTTTCAAAAAAAATGGTGATTTGATACTCCATAAGATATTTAATTTAAACGATTGGTTTAAACTTAAAGTAAATTCGTTGCGCCTCGACTGTTTTGGGGTTGAAAATATAAAAGAAATAATGTGTGACATAGTTGAAAACATTAAGGAATATTTATTCAATACATTGCTAACAACAAAAAATTTGGAGCAATCTGAAGGCGTATCAGCTCACCATTTGTATTTAATGGAATTATACATAAATGTTTTGAAAATATAGCATGATGATAATATTTATCAACACTTCCGTTGTGAAGGTTGCAAAATTAACCACCCCAAAAAAACGGAGGCATGATTGCTTAATGCTAAGCATGGAAGAAAAATATTGGCAGGTCAGTGATGACGCTTACTTGTATTAAATTTTAAAAATGTCCTTGAAAAATAAAAAAAACTTTATGTATTTAACAAAATATTTCACTTGAGATTTTTTTCGCAACGCAATGTATGAAGATGTGAGAAAACAGCTAATTCAATATTAAATGCTATATATTTATATATTTTTATAACTGTATTATATTTTTGCATATAACAATGTGTATTATTATATATTTTTAAGATGCTTTTTGATAAGCTATTGAAAGGAGAGATTCCGGTATTAAAATAACTGATCGCTTATAAATTGAGGCAAAACCATTTGAACTACTTATAGGTGCCATAAGAAGTCAAGTTTTAACAATAAAGGTAGCCCACGGTAATTCAATTATAGTCTGCATTCAAGGGATTGCTTAAAGAAATGATAGTAATTACTTTATATGAAGAAATGTTTTTTCCGTGCCCCTTACTTACAGAATATCGCAGCTTCTTAAAAAACCCGATAAATTTGCTGGCATAAACAATTTATAATGCATTTCGATAATTATGAGTTTATTATAATTATGCTTTTTTTTCCTGGCTTTTATTTCGTTGATTTTTTCCCTCTTTTTTTCGGGGATTCAAAATTTCTTGTATATAAAAGAAAAAATTTCGAAGGGTGTTGACTATTAGAAATGTAAATATGCAAAGTTTGAGGAATCGTTTGACTAACAATTTCAAGGCATCCAACACTCCTCACAACCACGAAAATAATCAAACTTCAATTATCCGGCTTCAAGTTCAACAGAAAGTTGTCGAAAAAGCAAAAAATAATCCATCAAAATCTACAACAGCGTTGTGAATGCTGAAAGAAAGAGGCTGTCAACTACCTTTTCAAAGGAACTTATCGGAACAACCTTGTCAACTTTTGTATCATGTAGATCGTTCATGATGAGGTCTAGAAGAGAAGTTTTACTTGCTCAACGTCGAGAAGAGATTATCGACGGAGATTGGTGTCTGTATGAGGGTGAAAAATTTTTTACTAATAAATTATGGAGAAAAAGATAGCATTATGGCTTCCGCTACTAGTAATTCCATACGTCTGTTAGCAGAAGCCAAAACAGAATGGAAGATGGAACTTTTTACGTTTGCACTTCTATATTCGCACAATTTTATACGATTCCTGAGATTTACGGTGGGAAACTGTTGCCTGTGATGTATGCCATTTCGCTTGATAAAACCGAGGCAATCTACACTACTCTCCTACAAAAACTGACTGAAATTGCCCTAGAGTTGGGATATATCTTTAAGCCAGAAATATTCACAATAGACTTTGAACAAGCAGTAATCAATGCAATTCAACTGCTCTTTCAGGATGCAGAAATAAAGGGGTGCTTCTTCCATTTTACTCAATGCATCTGGAGGACGACCCAAGCAAACCAAGCAGATCTTCAAGCTGCTTCTGAAGTAGACGAAGGAGTCACAAAAAACATAGACTTGCGGCATTGCCTCTTCTTAACCCAAACGACATCGAGGAGGAGGGATATCAATGGAGATGGAAGTGGATCGCGCCAATAATAGACTAGAAGAGTGGCATTCTGGCCTAAAAAGAATAATCAAAAAGGCTCATCCTAATCTTTTCGAATTTGATTATATTAAACAGGACTACGATACTACATGCACAACTCTCCTGCACATCACTAACGGAAGTTATGTAAATACTCAACGCCGTAGATATAGAAAGATTAACCTTGCCATCCGTAAGTTAACGGACATGCTTAACGCAGGCCAAAAGACACCCATAGAATTTCTTGATAGCGTGAGCTGAGTATACAGAGTATTACGGCGACGGTGATAGCAAAAGTCATACAGTAAGTGAACTAGAACCTTATCCAGGAAAGGAAATACTGAAGGAGTCCATTGGGCACTATCAGAAAAGGCTAGGATCTGCCCTTAGAAAACTGAAGAAAGGAGGAAAAGGATTAGGCGGTAAAGGAAAATTGACCGACAGTCTCATCAATAAAATGCAAGACTGTATTGCCTTCAGAAACAATACATCATTCGTCAAGTGCATGTCAGATGTAATCTGGAGTAGGTTTTATCGTTAATGTGCTACTGATGACCAACCTCTTCACACCAAATGCCCAATAGGATCAGAGAGTTGGTGTTCGTATCCATGTGCTGTAACCGAAGGAAATGAATACAAGCACACAGGTGGTTTGCCTTTCCCTTTGATTAAAGTGATAAGCCAATATATGAACGGCTAACAAACCCAGAAATGCTGTTCAAATATCTTCACGGAAAAACACAGAACACAAATGAAAGCTTCCACTGAGTAATTTGGAAGAGATGTCCGAAAACGCCAGTGTCGACGCTGTGCGTCCGCAACATATGATGCCATCCTTCACTTCAACTATGGTACCAAACCAGAATTAGAAACAATGGGAATTTCCCCTGGTCACTTTATGGTGGAAAACGTAGGCAAAACTCATTAAACTCGCATCTCAGAAAGTTTGACAATCAACGCCTCAGCAAAAAAAGCGCCGTAAGTATCTGCGAGGGCTCAATAAAAAAAAGAATATAGATAAACCCAAAAAGGACCTACTTATGTTTCTGGAGGATTACCTACTTCGGTAAATATATATAAAAAAAGTGATATTAACATAATTTATTCAAAAATTTAATTTTACAATCTTTGAATACCATTTCTGAAAAACTCAATTTTCCGCATGTTACTTTATTTAAAAAATGATAACTCGAGTTAAAATTTCTTTTTGCACATTTTTTTTATTTTACTACCAATTAATTAATGAATGTTTTGAACCAAATTGAGACACTTAAAAGTTTTTTTTTTATATTGAATTTCGAAAAATTTATAAAAAATGTGCATTTTTTTAAATCATATTATTCAATATTATTAACAAATCTATAAAAGTTTTGATTTTGAGTGATCTTCAAAACATTATGAAGATCATAGGGAATTGTTATAAAAAAGAATTATGTTTTTAAGTTAATTACAACTAGAGTTATCACTATTCAAAAATACGCTAATTAACACACAAAATGATAAATAACAAATTAATTATTCATATTTTTCAACTGTTTTTCATGAATCATGTTATATCGTTATGCCTAGTCACTTGACAAACCTGTTTTTGCAGGTAAGCAGTTATTTTGGTGATGCCCGAACCCGGGACGATCCGCAGGCTAGGCGAATGCCTAACCGACTGGGCTTTCCAGCCCCGTTTATAAAGTAAGTTATTAGGAAAGTATTAAAATAAGTGTGCTTAAAAGAGCAAAAAAGATAAACCTGCTGAAAGAATATAAAAGAAGCCCTTGGGATTTACCTAAGGTGCCATCTTTAATGCACGAGATACCTATCCAATTCAACAAGTAGACATAAATAAGTCCATTAAAAATGTGGAGAAATGTGGCATTTTTTCCTTTTTTTTTTGTTCTTCATGGTACAGCACCTTCATTCTCTGTTAAAGTTCAAGTAGTCATTAAGGTTTAAGGGGTCTAAGGAGTCTTAAAAATGTGCAAAGAAGGTACTACAAAACATAGTTTGATCTTTCATGTCATTTTTGAACTACTCAATGTATAAGTATAATTTTTTTATATGTAATTCTACAAGATTTATTTATTATAAAACAAGTTTTAAAATTTATGAAACTTTAGCCAAAACTAAACTAAATGATATTAAACATGAAGCTATTTGAGCACATTGTGATTAGGCTTGCGCGGCAAATTGTGAGGTCAAAATTGAAAAAATGCCCAAGAAAATGATTTTATATTGCACAAATATGTGCAAACAAAGACTTATACCTAAATTCTCAGCTCAATTTTAAATAGAAATTATTTTTAAAATAATTTAAAATCAAAATTTTAATTTTTTTATTAATTTTTTTAGAAAAAAGTTCTTAAAATAATTTCTTATTAAAATTGAGCTGAGAATTTAGGTATAAGTCTTTGTTTGTACATATTTGTACAATATAAAGTCATTTTTTCAATTTTGACCTCACAATTTGCCGCGCAAGCCTAATCACAATGTGCTCAAATAGCTTCATGTTTAATATCATTTAGTTTAGTTTTGGCTAAAGTTTCATAAATTTTAAAACTTGTTTTATAATAAATGAATCTTGTAGAATTACGTATAAAAAAATTATACTCATACATTGAGTAGTTAAAAAATGACACGAAAGATCAAACTATGCTTTGTAGTATCTTCTTAGCACATTTTTAAGACTCCTTAGACCCCTTAAGTTTTGGTAGATTAGAAAATGCCTGTAAAATAAAAGTTTCCGAAATCATGGATTTAAGTAACGAAGGATTAAATAATGACAACTGATTTGCCTGAGAAGGTGTTTGCCGCGTTGTGTACCTATTTCTCTGAAAAGTTGGAAGATTTTTTTGAGACTATTCATTGTAAAATTTTCTTTACAGTTATTGTTGATTAATGTTTTTGGAAACCAGTTTTACTAGTGGGTAAATAGCTGGTATTCAAGACTGGCCGGATCTGCTCTTTCCGTCCTTGGCGCTTCCACTTTTGGAAGCTCGCCAACCTCCCGAGGACAAAGCCGACAACCCTGGCAGATGTAACTTTTTTTTTTCAGTTGGAAATCGAAAATTATATAGATTTGAATTGATTTTGCTTGTTCGTTAACGGTCATTGCAAGGACTCGTAACAATAATGATTTGTTTAAATAAATTAACTTTCGTTCATTTATTTTATCAATGAAATCAAGTAACCAAACGACCTAAACATTAGGTCTTACGGCACCGAATTGTGACTTTTTTGTTGATTTGAATTATTTGTTTTGGACTGCTAACTTTGTTTTGCCTTTTAAACATGGTGGACCTTAAAATTTCCGCGCTGAATTAAAGACGTTCAAATGTGAAAGGGCAATTTACCAAATTTACTTAATATTTGAATGATGATAATAGTGACTTTAGCAATAATACCGTGACAACAAAACTAGAACAATTTGAAATATTGCAACAAAAATTCGAACATAGAATGTTATTTTTATGCCGATTCACTTGACAAACCTGTTTTTGCATTGGTTGGATGTTATTAGCATCACCACATTAGAGCTACTCATGGACTATTGGCCAGTTCCGATCGTAGTGCGTCAGGGTGAGTTGTGACTTGGTGAGTGTAAGTTGATCAATCACAGGTGAAGATGAAACTAACAGTACAGCAGAGAGTTTTCATTGTAGAAAATTTTATTAAAACGAATCCGTAGAAAAAATGTGGCCAGTTGTTTGTTACAGAATTTAAAAGTGTAAAAGGGCCGACAAAGAGTACTATGCAACGAATAGTTACGAAATACCGTTGGAAAGGATCGATATTGATCAAGTCCAAAAACATTCCTAAACGGGTCCGAACACCAGAAAGTGCGAGATCAGTTAATGAAAAAAAAAATGATCCAGAATCCTAGCAAATGCACCCGACGCCTGACGCAAGAGACTAGCATATGACGACAATCATGCATAAAAATTCTTCACCCAGACCTAAAAATGCGTCCTTACAAAGTGCCTGTTGTTCAGGAATTAAAACCTGCACATGCCCCTCAGCGACTTCAATTTTGGGATTGGCTGTTCACTGAGTTAACCATGAATGGCTTGGACATGGAGCTTTTATTCCTTTCTGATGAAGCCTGTGTTCACCGAGTGGATGTTAACTCTCAGAACAGCAGGTACTGAGCGACGGAGAATCCACACGACTTCCATCAAACACCATTGCACGATCAGAAGGTTGGTGTGTGGTGTGCAGTGTCTCCACGCCGCATTATTGGATCTATATTCTTTCATCAAACGGTGAATTCAGAACGCTACATTTCAGATATTTTGGATCCATTTGTGGCAGCATTGACTGAGGAGGAAAAGACCTACAGTTACTTACAACAGGATGGAGCAACTGCTCACTCATCCCAAAAAACCTTCGATTTTGATGGAGTTGCGAGTAGAGGTCAGTCTGAATGCGGCCCTCTCTGGCTGGAAATTATAACTTTACGTAACTTAACTTACTTTTTAAGTATGTTAAATTGAACTTAATAAAGTGTTCCATATCAAATTCCAGACACGACTCATACAATTTATGCAAGAATTCTGTTAATATCTATTTTCTTTTTTTATTAACATTTAAAAACAGGTACCGTCTATTTTGGGACACCCTGTATTTAGTTTGTTGTTTTACTTTCCAGCTGATATGACAACTGTAATATTAAATGCTTTGGAACAATATGAAAACACCACTTGCATTCAGTTTGTTCCTAGAAGAAAAGAAAAAGATTATTTACGGCTGTACTACGGACAAGGGTAAGTCAACAGATTTAAAAAAAACTTATTTCGATATAATTTTGTTTATTGTAAGGCAGTTTTGCGTAAATCAAGAGTCCTAGTGAAAAAATGCATGCGGAAGGTCCCAGGTTCGGGCATTGCCAAAAGAAAAGGCCCGCATAAAGTTAAATGATACCTCGTGTGGTAGGAGTGTAGTGTGCTATCTTTTTGACAGCCCAATAAAATAATTTCTATAACTTTAATAACATACATTATTTATCTTGTTTTTAATACATTCTTAATCTTGGAATTGCATTTTATTTAAATTAGTAATTATTCCCTTAATTACAGTAATATTTTTAGGTTAATTTTTGTCCCATTTGTTTAATACATCCTACATATTTGATCCGAGTTATTTGTTTTGATTGCATAAGCTATTTATTGATCATTAATACTATTTATCATTTATTGAAATGCTTTTTACATAATAGTAAACAATTTCTATCTATTCTCCATAAGATATAACTTTAATCATTTGATCATCGCAACTTATAATTATCTTTAGTATGTTTACATAATGGATTTACAATTTACATGCATTATTTACTTAATTACTGACTATATGTATCTTAATTGGTGTTAAATAGTTTTATATTTGCAACCTAAATACTTTACAACATAAATTCCAGCATTAACTTCGCTAGTATTTAATAATTTCCTGTTCTTTTAGCGATTACTGATTTTTGTAAACTAACAATTTTACAGCTAATTTTGTAATTTTCAGTATCAAAATCAATTTATTGTATTTTTATTTCCATATTGTGTTATTCTACAAAAAATTCCCTATCTAGCAGTAGCGAGTACCTGGATTTTCACTACGTTTTTGGTTAGTTATGCCCCGTTCAGTCTTCTATTTCTTTCGCCGTTTTCTTGATCGCCATGTCTCTTCCCCGGCCATTTTTCGGTAGCCATTACATCCGGCCTCCTCGAAATTTCCGCGCCTTTTCCTGGCGTCACTGGAAGACTCCGTGATTGGTCAGAAGTTTCGTTCGCATCCCAGTCATGAGATTTTTTGGCGTGACGTAGGTTTTTTTTCTTAACGTTTATATTGATATATTAGCCTTTTAATCGTTTTCGTTACCGGTTTTGGAGGGTGCTTAGAAGACGTAAAAAATTTGTGATCATCTGAAGAAGAAAAGTTTGCTTGTGTCTCCACTACCGTGAGGACGATGACAGTCGTTTCATTAGAAGTTTAGAGCCGACCTCCCAACCAGGGTGGCCCATGCCCATGTGGGATCCGAGGCGACAACGATCGTCTGACTGAGAGTATCGGTCCTTGGAAGCCCATCCATGTCGTGGAAAATGAGCTCCACTTACAACCTTCACGGGCCCCGGCCGAGATCGTCTCTCGCCCGGGTAAACCGGACCATGGACGGTCATGGTCATCGACTTCTCTGAGCCTGTGCTCAGGGCTCTTCACCCCATCCTCACATCTTCGGCCCGGTTACACGCTTCCATACCTGCCTACCATCATGGATTCTTTCAAGTGTGTTGTGTGTGAAGAACTCTCTCGCCAATGGATTAAATCCTGCTAGCTTTTAGACGTGCCAGGCACCCTCCCTAATCGAGTGAGCCAGTTTCAATTATTTTTATTTAAATTGTTCCGAGTCATTTAACTTTATTATTTTTATTTTATTTAAATTTAACGTTAGGGATTTAATTTTTGTTATCTTTAAATTTATTATGGTTTTGCATTTTTTGTCATTAATTTAATTTGGGTAGTTGAAAACTCCAGGTGGTCTCTGTGTTAGATATTTATTGTTGCATCTTGTACTCAATTTTAAATTGCTTAATTATTTACTTAATTGATTTCTCATCTTATATTATGTCTACTTTCAAATTGATAGATTATTTGATTCATGGTTGATATATATATATCATATTAATTACTTGTGTTTCATGAAACTTATTAATGTGCATAACTCACTGCTGTCCAAAACATATAGATAATATTTGTAATTCATATTGATATTTTTTTTTTAAATAAATGTTTAGTTTGGCAATTTTCTTGTTTTTTATTTGGATTTCTAATTATTTCTTTATTTTAATTTTCTTGTACTGGGTTGTCAGATCCGGCCATTTTCAAGATAACCCAGTATAAAATGGTACCGTGACCAGTCCGAACCTGGATTGTGTTCTAAAATTGTTTTTAGCTAAATGGTGCTGCCAAATTAATTTTTCTCTCCAAATATTTTTTTTCTTCTAATTTTTTTTTAGTATCGTTATGTTTGGACAGTTGTGGTGTGGGGTAGGACCACCTGGATGTTTTGGTTTTGATCGATTATTGCAATCGCCTCCATGACCATTGGGGACTTTGTGACAGTTTTGGGATTTGTGTAGGGTTGTATTGAAAATGAATGAGGGTAATAATTTGGGCGATGCCCATGCGGGCCAAAATCTTCAGCGTGTCCCTTTAAATGTCCTGGCTTTCACCGACACTATAAATATCATTCGTCCCTTTAATGGCCGCTCTCCAGCTCAGTTGGACGACCTTTTGGAATCCCTTAATGACTTTAAAAATCAATTGGGATGGTCGGACCCCATTGCTTTGTTGGTTTTAAAGCAGAAGTTGGAAGGGGATGCTAGGGCTTGGTTCCATACCATTAAGCGCCAGGTTAATAACCTACAAGACCTCATCGATCTTCTTAGGTCAAAATTTTCACCCAATGAGGACTCTTCTTCCTCAATATTTAAACTTCTGTGCTTTAATCAGACTAACCAAATGTCTGTGGACGAGTTTTTTCTGCAAGTGACAGATTTGGCCTTTAAGGCATTCCCCAATGAAGCACAAAGGGATACAGGGGATGATATGATAATAAATACAATTAAGAACAACCTAATTCCCGGAATAAAAAGGGGCGTGATTGCCAGAAACCCTGGAACTTTTGCGGAACTAAAGGAGATTGCCCTTCTAGAAGAGAAAGCCTTCGCTGCCTCCCGTTTGTCCACCAACCCTTTTCTTTTCCCCCACAATGACCAACCTCAGGTGTTTTCGGCCACACAGCCAAACCCTGAAAATGCCAGGTGCGATGCATTAGAACGAAAGGTCGAAGACCTCACCAGTAAGATCGACAAACTTTTGTCAAGAGAGGTAACACACTCTCAGCCCTTACCCCAATATTCCCCTTTTCAGTTCCCACAATATGCTCCGCCGCATTTTCCGCACCCACCAAATTTTGTCCAACCTCCAAATTTTCGCCAACCCCCAAATTTTGTCAGGCCATCTACCCATCAAACACCGCCGGTTAATTTTAGAGCACGCCAACCCCACTCTCAAAACTATCGGCCAGTGCAACAACAAAAATATTGCACTTTTCACGGGTCTCGAACGCATTCCACTGAAGAGTGCTGGGGCAGACGCCAACAGAACCAACAATACAACCATGGGAGGTTAAACTAGTTTCGGGCCCTGGGATCCCACAGAATTCGCAGGACAAATGCCCCATATCTGTTGACTTTTTGAAACCTAACTTTTTGCCTTTAATCCCACTGAAGCATGGTAATCTGGAGCTCATTGCTCTACTTGACAGTGGATCTGTATTAAATTTAGTTAACTCTTCCCTACTGCATAAGATTTCTTCTCCCTTAATAGTCAATGACCCCATTAATATTAAAACTGTTGATAATGCTGTTGTTTTAACCCATCGAGTTTCTTTAAATTTAAATATTGGTGGTCGCATCTTTCATATCCCTTTCTGGGTTTCTCCCTCTGATATTTCCCATTCTTTCGACATTTTGCTGGGTAGTTCCTTTTTGGCAGAAAACTTTTGCCCGTTAAACTTTGTCTCTAACACTTTGCACATTTTTTCCCATTGAAATCACTCCACACCTACACCTGTCGAGCTTAACTCGTCTGTTACAAACAACACCAGTACCGAGGGCTCTGACACACCTGTTGCCCCTGTTAGTACACAACAACCGGTTTGTAATAACAATCTTGAATCACCGGTAATTCCCACTTCTCAACCACAGTTAACCGTTAATATTTCTGATGATCAAAATGTAAACAATAACAATCCTATCCCACATGTTGACTCTAATACTGACCAGAACACTTCAACTGATCCCATCAATACACAACAAACACCCAATAATGATGTAAATTTTCATGACACACCAACTAGTTCTAATGACAACTCTTCACTTTTCAACAACCACCTACATGTAAACAGAAGGGTTGAAATTCCTCCAATGCACAAAAGATAGTTTACACTAATATTAAAGATAAGCAAATACTTAACTCTGATCTGTACTTAATTAATCCCTTACCTGACATTCTTGACAATAATCTCTTAATATCTAAATCTATTGCATCCAATTCTTCCAATATCAATATTCCTGTTTTGGTCTTAAATCCTACATCTAATACTCTTGTTCTCAATAAGCATAAATATGTCGCGAAGGTTGAACCGCTTGTGGATGTGACAGATTCCCATGCTGAAGTTTTTTCAAATCAATATGGGGAATGCTCGGAGGCGGATTTAACCTGGAGTAGCGAGTTCGACTTGTCCCATTTGAGTGAGGACATTCAATCAAAACTAAAAATCTTATTAGACAACAATAAATCTGTTTTTGCTGATTCAGTTCTTGATCTCGAGGGTTGTGACACAGTTTTACATGAGATCAACTTGACTGATGACATCCCTGTTAAACGTAAACCCTATCGTCCCCCCTACTACCTTAAAGATGAGCTTGACCGTCAAATTAACCTGCTTTTGCAGTCAGGTATTTTAACTCCCTCAACTTCTGCTTATTGCAGCCCTGTGTGCCTAGTTAAAAAGTCTAACGGTGAGTTTCGTTTAGTGGCTGACTTTCGTCATTTAAATAAAAAAGCAGTTAAAGATTCTTACCCTCTTCCCCTAATTCAGGAAAACATTGATAACCTTGCCAATTGTAAATTTTTTAGCACTTTGGATCTTACCTCTGGTTTTCACCAGCAGGTCATTAAGCCCTCAGATAGGCACAAATTAGCAATTGGTACCCCTAATGGTTTGTTTCAATATACACGTTCGCCTATTGGTTTGGCCACTAGCCCTCCAGCATTCCAGCGCCTTATGCACATTGTCCTAACAGGACTTTCCCCTTTAAATATTTCATGGTACTTGGATGATATAATTGTTGCTAGTGATACTGAGCAATCTAACCTAGATAAGTTACAACTGGTTTTTGATAGACTAAAATTGCATCGACTAAAATTAAAACCTTCAAAATGTGGTTTGGTTTGAATTATCGTCGCACTAGAGCTACACGAGGGCTATTGCCGACGGGCGTCGTATTTTAGAACCACAGCTTCAAAATGTGTCTTTTTAAAACAGGAAATTGAGTTTCTTGGATTCGTTGTAACAGGCAATACTTTAAAACCAAAAAATAAAAACCTCGAAACAATCAATAAATTTAAAGTTCCTAAATCTAAAAAAGAGGTGCAATCTTTTCTTGGGGCAGTTAATTATTAGCATTATTACCTAGAGCTCGGACATGAATGCGACTGGATCGGGACGGTCGTCCATGAATTAGGTCATGCTGTTGGCCTCCACCACGAACATCAACGATCGGACCGTGATAACTACATCCACGTATTCTTCGAAAATATTGAAGGTGAGCGATTGAATGTTATTCACAAAATTATTACAAAATACAAAAAATGTCGACCAACAACAGGCCAGAGGCCCAGCAAAGTTGGACCAAAATATGTTTGATTCCTTACCAGTTTCCAGTAACTATCGAGATTTTTCTTAAAATCTTCAACTCTCTTCGAATACACAACATATTATGGCAAAGCATTCCACTCATTGACGGCTCTATTGCAAAAATAATGTTTCCTTACCTCCTTTATAAAGCACGATTTATTCAATTTCTGACCATGTCCTCTGGTCCGGCTATTTAAGGTAAAACCTAAGCCCTCCATGTCACCCTGTTTTATGAACTTGAAAATCTGAATTAAATCACCCCTTGTTCTCCTATTTTTCAGGGAATACATGTTTAAAGATCTTAATCTATTATCATAATCGATACATGACAGACCCTTAATCATTTTTGTTGCCCTATGCTGCCTCTTTCAATCAAATCTATATCTTTTCTGAGGAAGGGGGACCAAAACTGAACAGCATAGTCCAGATGTGGCCTTACCAATCCCCTATGCAATGGCAAAAAGTTCTGCAAACAAAATATGTCACGCTAACCTTCAGACGAAAGTATGCAATGTTCTGAAAATAACTTACGATTAAATAAATATTAAAAGAAAATAAACAGGAATAGAAAATTAATGCAAAAGAAAGTTATAAAGCAAAAAAAACCAGTAAAAAAGCATGGGAGAATCGAAAAATTGCAATGACTGAAGTAGCTAACGAACGCTGGTGTACATGTATGTCACAATCCCTCAGCCAACAGTAGAACGATTCAAATAAGAACTAAAAATTGACGATTTTTAAAATTGAATATTTAATAACACAATTTTTTGTGTACATTTTAACCTAGATATTTGAAATCAGCGTTGTTTATTTTATCGAAAAAATGTATTTTTAGTAGTTTTTAAAAAATGTGGGAATTGTTCATTCTTGTTCTTGGCAAATTTTGCTCGTGATCCGTTAAAAAAAAACATGGATATAAAAGTGGCACTAATTTACATTTTCTATTTTTTTTCTTTTACAAAGGATGCGAGGATAACTACGAAATAGAACAGCGGAGAAACGAAATAATATTTGGAGAATTCAACGAGCACTCCATTATGATTTATGGAGAATATACTTTCTCAATGAACTCCGAAAAAACCATGGAGGCCCTAAATGAAAATATTACTCTAACTGACCCATATGACAAGCCCGGCCTCACTAACGGGGATATTAATACCATAAACAAATTGTACAAATGTAATGAACACGAATAATAGTTATATAGTGTGTTGTTTTTTGCTGTTGTATTTTTTGTTATTTTAAGTTAGACATGCATTTTTCTAAAACAAAAGTAATAACTTTTTTAAAGTACACAGGTTTTGTTTACAAAATTAATTAAAGGTATGATAGATAATGAGTTTAATTAATGCACCCAACTTTTTAGTGGGAAATCTTCATTTTTGTGTTATGGTTTACTTGTTTTATGCTAAATTAATTCAGAATTAAAAGGGGACCGGGGAGGCAAATTAATTTTTTTTAAAGTTACAGACCGAAATGGATGAAATTTTTTTTATAACTCAGGGACATAAAATTTAATGAAAATACAAAATAATAAAAGAAAATATGCATTAGTTTTTTTTAATAAAAAATATACGTTTTTTAAAACTTTTTTTAAAAATGCTATTTGCGATTTTAATTTTTTTCTAAAATGTCTTATTTTTATATATAAGATATTTAAATATATGTTAACAAAACTGTGCATGGATTTTTTATTTGTCCTATTGGTTAATTAATTAAAATTACAAATTTATGTTACTTGGAAATTTTTGATATTTTTCGTGATATGCTAAAAGTAAAACCGAGTAAAATATTAAAAAATGTTATCAGATTTCAAAATCTATGCACAATTATTTCAAAGCAATACACAAATTTTTGAATCGCAAGGAACAATTCGAATGTAAGGACAAACCACTTAAAACACTTATGGAGAAAAAGGCAAGTAAAGAAAATAATAACTTCCACTTAACGGACGATTTTTGGATTTCGGTGTTCACGAAAACTCCAACTGTATTTCGAATTCTTTTCAGATCGTTAAAAGTAAGATATGTTCTTAAAGATAAAAGTTCAAGCTATAACTTTTTATTAAAATACCAAAATCGATATTTTGACATTTTTTGCCTCCCCGGTCAACGAAACTTTTGCTTTTGTGTTGTGTTTTGTTCTTTCTTTCTTGCTTTTTTCAACTTATTGTTAATTCATATTTTATTGCTGTTGAAGCGTAATACATAATTTGCATTTGGCTTTTTTGTATGCTTTTCGTATGTTATAAATGGTGCATATTTTTTTTACCATTGTGCTGATACTGTTAAGCGCACATTTTAACTGAATTTGTGTTTATTTAACATATTTCATCGCTTATTAGAGTCCTAAACATACAACGCAATTCACGAGAACCGTTCCCTTTTACAAGTCATTGTTAATTATCTTGTAAATAAACCTTCTCGTCCCTTCCAATTCTTGCTTTATTTTTCTAAAGAGAAGGGGGGTTTAATTAGAATCTTAGAATAGCACATTACAAATGTGTTACAAATAAGTAAAGCGGCAAAATATTTTACGCGTATTTTTGTATACTAATTAAGGGTTTGGCATAAGAACAGTTGTAGCGTTATTTTGTATGCTACAGCAGCCATTTAATTACCAAAAAAGCATTGCAAAACACTAAATATTTTTATAATGCTAAAACAAAGGCTCTCTATATTGAATATGGAGGAAATATAATGTATTTTATTTACTATTTTAAGTTAAGAATTTACTGCTACTGCAGGTCCTAAGAAGAATGAACTTATTTTCTATCTAAACATAAAAACCATTCCACATTCCACCAACCAATTTCCAGATGAAGCTGACAGGCTTACTCCCTAGTAATACTTCATTGGTCCTTTTTATAAGCAGTGACATGAATTTGTTCAAAAAATGTTGAGCCATTAGTTATTTAATTTAAGTTTAAAATTGTTGTGCAAGGATTTTAATGAATATATAAATATAAAGCCTACATTTTGGAAAGGATTCATTATAAATGAATATGCACTTGTATTAACAGTTCTTGGGATAAAATTAATATCATTGACTATAATGTATGACCAAATGTATACAGAGATTGACGCGTTACTTGGAACAGTTATTTAAAAAAAAAAATAGCAAAGAATAGAGCAGAAAGCACACAACTGTATTATTTTCAGAAAGTAACTAACTTAGTTACTCTTGAGTGGTAATTGATATTGAATGCACAAAACATTTCGTTACTTAATTATAATTTTTCGTATAATTTGGAAGTTCTATAAGTAACTGTTGTTAGTGTACTTTTATACTAAGCAACTGTATTTCATACAAAATAACTGCAACTGTAGCAGAGTTACTTTTAAAAAGTAACTTTTTCGATCCCTGGTTGTATATTCACCTAACGATGTGCGGTTCTTTTTTGCAGACAACGACGGCCTTGACCTTTCTTGCAGCCACGGCCGAGCGATAGACCTCTTCATTTCCACCATCCGCCAAGCGAACTGTGTGGGCGTCCAGGCCGACTCCTGGGAAGAATTCCTCCAGGGAAGAGTCGGCCCTTTAAGGGTGCCCATGGGCCCTTACTCCGCACAGTTCGCGAGTAAAAAAAGGGAAGAAGGGTCAATTGTCCTATACCTCAACACCACCGCAAAGGAGCACTTCTGTGATGTTGTCCTCTAGTTTGTTGTGTGCATGCGATAGAATCTAAGCATTTGTAGGGGAGAGTGTTGTACCTTGGGACAATTTTTACATTTTAATTTTTTTCTTCGATAATTATTGTCAAAATAAAAATTTCAAAGCAGCATTTCAACACACCAGTATATTCCTCTATAATATATTTTTTTAAATTCTGGCAGCTTGAAATTAAAAATTGCCACTCATTTTTAAAGTAGAGAGAATAAACTGTCCCAAGGTACAATATGATGTTGTACCTTGGGACATGCTTTATAATTCAGTCAGTAGTCATACACTTGAACTAATTTGTGTCAGGAAACAAACTTTATTTCAAAATACATCAGAAAGTGCGCTCTTTAGAACATTTCATCACATGGAAGGAAAAAGAGTTATCAGGTGTTGCCAGAATTATATTTTCAAACTTCAATCATTATAAGATATATCCAAAACAAAGCTGAGTTGTATTAGGGGTATACCTATGAAATGACCTTTTATGAACAGATGGCACTGCACCCAGGTTAATAAAAGTGTGGAATCGTCCTACTAGCATTTTGTCAGACTACTTTTAACCTTTTACCTGCCAGGGGCATAAGTTACTGCTGTGTTTTTTTCATAGTCATTCTAGGCTTTAAAGATGTCATGTTTCGTGCCAACAAAGGGTCATTTGCGGGAAATTTTAATCCATTACTTTATTTTGAAAAAAACTGCTGATAAAGCTTGCAAATGCTTCAAAAAGCTTATGGAAACATTTATCCATCTGAATCATTTTGAAAATTATGGTTTATTTGATTTAAAAAAGCTGATTTTGAAGTGACAGACAAAGATGATTGAAAACTACCAAAAAAATTTGAAGATGAAGAATTTCAAACAATTTTGGATAAAAATCCAGAAATGTCGAGGGTACATATTTCAGAAATGTTAAATGTAACTCAGAAATGTATTAGTGAAGGTTTTCATTAATTCATTTCATTTAAATCCCAAAATACTTTTTAATTACACTTTAGGGGACTGTATATAAGATTACATGTGTAATTGAAAAAGACGGCCTTGCATGCATGCATGCTGGCTTGTCGTTTTAGAGGACTTCCCCAAAAGGTCCACAAGTGATTCGATTGAATAACTCGTCAAATATTCATCCAAATGTAACAAAAACTTAGATATAAGGGTTTTCGAGAGTGCATAGTATTTCTAAGTTATTAAAATTGGGTGTTGTCATTGGTAATTTCAAAGTTCATAACATTTTTAATATGAAGACGGGCCCCTTATGCAAATTTTGTGTCATGCAATTAACTATGTTAATTGTTCACAATCTCAAAAAAGTCTGATTCTGTAGGGTGACTAACGGCTGAAATAATCACTAGTGGTACTTTTTTTAATTCCACAGCTGTACCTACCATACCATACCAATTCTTAAAATAAAAAAGAAAAAACTAAAAATTTTACTCAAATGACATCTCTCGTCCACAGCTCTGGATCCCGCTGGACCGTATTTTACAAATGTGGACCCCTCAGTTCGGCTAGACCGAAAGGACGCCTTATATGTGGATGTCATCCACACCAATGGAGGATCATCCAGATTCCAAGGTATGGTAGAACATCCCAATTCTTATCCGATGCTGAAAATTTCAACAACAAAAAATCTATTTATTTTTGTTGGATGTCAGCAATTTTTTGGACTGACCGAAAATTTACTATTAATGACAGCCAAAGGAGACAAACAGTAGCAAAAGGCCCGGACGTAAAAGTTTATACAGGGAGGCGCAAATAAAAGTGGCCCGTCATGGAGCTGAGAATAGGATAGAATTGTTGCAAAGTAAAAAATCAATGCAAACAAGTTTGCTTGTGCATGTGAATGTGAACTTTTGACTTGTGCATGTGAAGCTATTGATCGCTTCAATATTAAGCCCAAACAAACACTTGGCGAATTATTTGCTGGCAACTATGTTATGGTTGGACAAGCTAGTTAGTATGCAATATAAACTGAAGGTTTTGTCTACACAGATGTGAAAAAAAAGTTCCCACCAGTGATTATTTCAGCCTTTATTTATCCTAGAGAATTGGACCATTTTTTGTTCCTCCAAAACATTCTAAATTGATTGCAAGACAAATTCGCATAAGAGGCCGTCTTCAGATAATACGAACTAAGATTTGAACTCTACGAGTAGCTCTAATGTGAAGCGAATCCGAACCAACCAATGCAAAAACAGGTTTCAGACGAAGAGTTTTTCTCGACAAGCATTTCAACATATTTTTTTTCAGTTAATGTTAAAAGCTATACTTATAGTTATAATCACTTGAAACAAACGTGGACTTACACTACAGACAGGATAATTTTGCATAGAACTACCCTGTGCTATTAAGAAGCAGAAGCTCTGTCAGTTTCTTCTTTTTTTTGTTTTGTTGTCTTTTGAGTAACTGTAATAACTTGTCGCTTTTCAGGGTTCGGTCTGAATGAGAGTATAGGGCATATGGACTTCTTCCCAAATGGCGGACATCTGCAGCCGGGCTGCAAGGAAATGGGTCGGGCCATTTTGGACTTCCTAAAGAATCCTCTAGGTATGGCACAGATATCTCCTACACTGTTAATAAATATGTTTTAAAATGCAAAATATTTCTTTCATTTTCATACAGAAAATGTCTGGCTTCTTGAACTACAGAAATTCACTGTAAAATTTCTTCCGCAATTTATCAAAAGAGACATAGTCTCTGTAAATGGACAAAAGCTTTTTAAACCTACACAGCAATTAAAAAAATATCTGTTGGGCACGAATATTTTCTGTATTGCATGGCTACTGGAAATTTCTATCAACAGATATTGTCCGTAGCAAACATATTTCCTGGAAACTTTGCTGAGAAAAGTAGAAAGCCCTACAAAAGGCCTGAAAGACTAGGGTTCCGGCTCCACTTCGAAGGCTCGGATGCCAATTTCTGCCTGACGACCAATGCAAAGGGCGGGAACCCTCAGGTACCCTAGTGTTACGAGGATAATGGGTTGATTAGCTAAGTGAGGTTGATTAAGAATTGGAGGATCAAGTTAAAGTGTTACAACCCAAAATAACAACTGGTGCTGTGCTTTAAACTAATGACCGATTCGAAATTTAAATTATGGAAAAGTAACTTATTGGTTTAGAACAAAAGGATGGACACATAAGGTAAAGCAATGAGCATGCTAATGAATATTATGGTTACAACAAAAAACGGTTGGACAAACAATGCAATTCGAAGAAAAATACAATTTTCTTTGTAGTACCTGTGGCCAACATGTTAACAAAAGATGCAGAAGCATGCGAGGCTCACTTTGCTCAGACTAACTCAAGAACAGAGGAAGGGCGGTATGTTGTCAGATTACCGTTTCATACTCTTCCTGTGAAGCTCTGGGGGGCCAGACAACAGCGTCTTAGAAAACTGCAGTCGGTTGAATATTCTACAAATGCCGAGCGATATAAAAAATATCGTGAATTTATTAACAGATATCTAAAATTGAGGCATATGGAGCTAGTGCCCAACGACGAATGGAATATGCACGAGAGAAGACATACTACCTCCCTCATCATCAGATCTTCGCGAGTCCAGCACTACTACTAAGATAAAAGTGATGTTTGGTGCATCAAGTAAATCCTCTGGGCACTCACTGAACGATCTGTTGATGAGAGGACCACGAGTCCAGCGAGGACTGTATCCCATCTTGCAAAATTTTCACGGGTCTGCTTTGGCCGCCCTTCATCCCATTGACAGGCAAATCAACGACAACCATGTTGGTACCAGCCATATGAGCAAGAGATTAACATGGATGGTATTTAGTACCTGTCTCTCCCTCTAAAATCTATGCAGTGGAGAAATTGAACCCTAGTCTTCAGAACAACATCTACGGGTAAAAAAAGGGCCTAAAGATAAGCCCTTTTTTCTGCATATTTCAAGAAGACTCACCAGGATGTCATCAACCTTCTGCTTATCACTGACGGGGAAAGGCAGCACTACTGAATCATCACCAATGTGAGCCGCCTCCTGTCCTATCATAACAGTGCCACATTCTGTTATCGCAGCTTTCATCATTTTGCGTGCATTTAGGATTTGCTGGATGATCTCCTTCTCTACTATGGTTAACATGCCCCCAGCAAATCAAGATGCCGTCCGGAGAGAATGCCATGCTGGCATTCAACCAATACAAATACATACAGCGTCTCAGCTACATCATCTATGCCAATTCTGAGATGTTGGTGCCCAAGATTGACACACTTCCCTGCACTATGGTAAAGACGGTGAACCATGTACCAAGTGGCTATTCCTACATCGTGATTGGTCCAGATGGGTAGCCTTAAGTCAGTTATGATATCACAAAACACATACGATTCGATTCTTCAAACTTTTTTTTTCTATTAGAAAATATTTTTTATTTTTCCCAATAGATGTCGACCCTATTTTTTTAAAATTATGATCAGGAAAATGATGATGCCAAATAGCATCACTGGGACTGAAGTGTATGGTATTTTAAAATCCCGGTAGAATATACCATATCTTGATACATTCCCCTAGGATTGGAATAAATCTAATCATTCTTATTTTTTTGTATAAACTTCATTTTTGTCATTTCTTCATGTTGTAACAGAGAAGGTTTTTTTTAAGAGTATATAATCTTTGTATTTTATAAAGATAAGTGTCTAAGTATATAGAGTGATATATTAGAATTCAAATATTTTTTACTCAAATTTTGGGGCAATTCAATAATTAAGCCTATTCAAAAACATTTGTTGTGTTGCAATTTACATGCCAACAATCACTAGTATTAGACAATACAATCACTAGCAACCTGCAATTCTCAGCAACCTGTTGAACATATGGAATATTTATAAATTTGTATTATATATTGTTTGATGTTTCTAATTATGATTTGAAAAAAAACAAGTTTGATTGAATGAGTATTCAACCGTTTAGTTTTTTATGCAGAACTTGCATGCTTTGCTTGATTTTACTTGGACGCTAGCCCGCAGGCAACAGTTTCTTCCAAGGAAGCCCAATTGACCCCGACCAACGAGGCCACTCAGCCCCGAAATCGGAACACTGACAATCAATCCTGAATATCAAATTTTTTCCAGTTAGCATCTGACGCTGGTTAAGACCAGCCTCTCCAGAACATCGGGAGAAAGCAACAACAGAATGTGGGAATGGTAATTATATTATTTTTACGTACATAAAAAGGGATCTTCCAACTGTAAAACCATCTCCAATCGTCTAGGTATATATTGTCGTTTTTTGTTTCGGGATATTTTTAATTAGTGAAGCCCAATGTTTGAGAATCACTGTCCACTTACAACAGCTTTATAACTTAGATTTAATATCCATTAGAGTTTTTTTCCAGGAGTGGATAAAGAAATTGCATCGAGAAATTGATTATTTGAGGATGAAGTTAAGGATCCGAAACAGGTTGAACTCCTTAAAAATAAAGAGGATCCTGGTGTTCATAAGTTTAAGTGTCCCGAAAAAAGTATCCTATTACACTGGTCTACTTTCTTCCGAGTTATTCCAAGTAGTTCTTAAGAAAATGACTGATATCGTTAATTGTGGAGAAAATTGTAAACTTAGTTCCAAGATTCAATTTTTAAGAGTTCTCATCAAGTTAAAGTTGATACTTAAGGAGATCTGGCAAACTGTTTCAAAGTTTCCACACAAACTGTTCAGAGGTTAGGTTAGATTTGAATTATAGTCGCACCAGAGCTACACGAGGGCAATTAAACTGTTTAGAGGATTTTGTATGAATGGATTCCTTCTTTATCAGGAAGTTTGATTCCGTGG
This sequence comes from Hylyphantes graminicola, assembly GCA_023701765.1. NCBI lineage: Eukaryota > Metazoa > Arthropoda > Arachnida > Araneae > Linyphiidae > Hylyphantes > Hylyphantes graminicola. Next base: position 6,439,480 of record CM043112.1, on the reverse strand, counting down.
CCGACTCCGAAAGCACTTACTAAATACTGCCCAAATGCTTCTTAAGTGTCCAAGGAGTATGTGTGTATTATTGATTGTACAGAAGTGGTTATTCGAAGGCCAAGTCGCCAAAGTTCAAAATCTCAAACCTGGTCAAATTATAAACACCAAAAAATTCCTAATAGCTACTACACCGTCTGGTAAAGTTTGCTTTGTTTCAGATGCCTTCGGAGAAAGATCATCCGACCGAGAAGTAACAGTTGCTTGAGGAATTTTAGATAAAATTAACCAAGGTGATTTGGTGCTGGCAGATCGTGGATTTACGATCAAAGTTCTGTTTGCGGCACATGGAGCGAAACTTGTTGTGCTGACATTTACAAGAGGGAAAATACAACTTTCCAATCAAGAGATTCTGCAGTCTGAAAGAGTATCAAATGTTCAAATTCATGTGGAAAGAGTGATTTTCCAAATTAAAATATTTAGAATCTTATAAATATTCCTATTGTAACTTATTTCAAGGCCTCCAAACACATATTGAAGTGATACTGTAAAGGGCCTCCCTTTCCTCAAGTGTGCCATATAGTATAGGATAGATGGATGTTTGGGTTTTATGGTGCAAGGGCATCCCAAACCACCACCTTGGTTCCTACGATATGTAACTATGGGATGCAATTCGAAAAAAACTAGAGCTGGAGGGGACAAACTTAATATCATCCAACCCTTAAGAGAACAAAATTAATATTTTTAAGAAAACCAGACTGAAACAATGGAAAGTCAAATGAATCATATAAAAACGTATTAAAACAAATATACATCCGTACTGGATATGTAACAAATCACGAAAATAATTTAGCCATTGAATTGTACTACGTAAATTTGCTCCTTGGACGAGATGAGATAGTAAGGAGGCTTTTGGTCGGCAAGTTTTTCGAGAAAATTGGAAACTTGTTTTACATTTGCCCTTCTACTAGGCGAAAATCCAAACTTGTCTAAATTAAAACCACTTTCTGGTGTAATGAGGGCTATTCTGGATGACCATGAGAAAGATCTCAAAATAGCATTTGAAATTGCTCTGGAAGAAAATCAACATGAAAATGAACAAAAAAACGACCAGCTTCTTTAGCCAGATTGCAAACGAAGATTTTCTTTATAATTCATTCTTTTATGATGTCTTTGGGATTTGCAAGACGTCAGTAACAACATTCAAAACGTCATTTGCAACGAACTTAGATCAAAAACAAAACTGTCACATTTTCGGCGAGTTCGGAAAAAAGACAAGGGATGAAAATCTTGGTCAAAAACATGTCTAGGAAATGCCACGTTCACATTCCACCTTGAGTGATGATATCGAATAGTTTTAATGATCTAGCCAGTATAATTTGTCCATTCAACATGCATAACATTCAGGGAACAGTTGGTCAAATTCCACTTTGATGAAATTATAAATAAACACTATATATCAATATCATACATAAAAATTGAAAACAATATAAACAGGATACAAAGTTGGGCAAAGCAATGTACCAAAGAAAAACCGTTTCACATGTTTTTGTTTTTCGAAGACCAGGAACGAGACAACAGGTGTCCATAATCCACAAGAAGCATCGTTGCCGGCCGATATTTTGGAATAAAACTATAAACAATACCATAAACTAAACAATTTGACAACATTAAAAAAAGAATTCATTCATAGTTGAGATTTACAGAAATGAGAATCAACGAGACGAATTTCGTTCAAAGAGAAGAGACGAAAAGCGCCAAGCCTAGCTACCGTCCATCATGAATTAAGAATATAAGAAGTAAGAAGAAGAACAGAGAACACTTCTCATAATATAATCCAAAAGATCATGTCATTCAGACGTATACGGAGGGACGGGTTCACGGTCCGTACATAGACTTCTATCAACATCCTGTCCTCCTGTGTATGCTTAGCTGAAAATCACAGAGGTGCCCGTTCTCAAGCAGAGCAAACGCCGGCTAATCACCGGCTTTCAAGAAAAAATTCCTCTCTAGGGCAAATGGGGTCGTTTCACGGACGAATCTAGCAACAGCTTAAGCATGTTTTCCTTACTTTAGAAGTTTTAGAAACTTTAGAATTTCTTTTGTTTTGGTTTGGGGGAGCTGGGGAGCCCAGTCGGTTAAGCACTCGCTCAGCATGCGGAAGGTCCCAGGTTCGTGTCCGGGCATCGCCAAAGTAGCTGCCGACCTATAAACGGCCCATGCAGCCAAAAATATCCGATGAATAATACCCCGTGTAAGGGAGTGCACGTTAAATATCCTTCAAAGTCCTAACGCTGCGTACGATGTCGCCCTTAACGGTTGCGTTGGGTGCCCATTCAGGTGTTGGCTCGTCATCTGGCTGTGGTTCTAAAATACGACGCCCGTCGCCAATAGCCCTCGTGTAGCTCTAGTGCGACGATAATTCAAACCTAGCCTAATCATTTGTTTTGGTTCAATTGATTGGTTGTTTAGTTGGTAGAGATAATCAGGTTTGTGTGCTAACCAAGCACACTAACCTGAACGTAGGTCTGCCAGTGGTGGCGCTAGGAATTGCCCGACGGGTGGGCTGGCGTTCCCCGACGGGGGGGCTTCGGTATAATTTAAAATTAAAGTTTTTTTAAAAACATATTCATTCTCGAATTGGTTCAAATATAACCAACAATCAGCAACAAACAGTGAACACTTCGCACTGTACAGATTTCTTTTCAACTCATTCAAATCCTAAAAAAATTCCACAATTCAAACAGTAGGATGCCTTGCCAAATGATTTTTTAGGGGTGCACAGTTTGGACAAAAAGCTTCAACTTAATTTTTCCAATATGATAAAAACATCTAATTTCACATGCTTTTAGAAGTATGAAGTCCCATGTTTCCTTATTTAAACTAATTAAGGCTAAAATTACTACATTTTTTTAGCTCCAAATATTCCCTACGTGTTGGTAAATTCAGCTAGTGCTGATTCCTCTTCAAAACTGTACAGGTATTGGACGACAAAATCGATTTGACCCTAGTCCCAGGATTCTTCCAGATTATATTTTTTTACATTATTTTCTCTTAATGTTATCCTTTTATCGAGCGAAATGCGCTTAACGTTGAGTTTGGTCGTAATACACCAAAATAAGGTTATTGTCAAAATACGGCATTATTTATTTACTTTGATTAATTCAAAAAAGTAATTAAACTGAGTGTTATTTCAATGTTTAGAAAAAAAGAGCAATATGTACTCATTATTTACACTTTGACAATTGAGAGTAAAAATAATTAGGATATACATATTTTTTTTAAATGTACAAAACTTGAAAGCAGTTTTAAAAACAAAATTTTAAGGGATTTCAAACTGCGAAGCATTTTTTACGTTCCGAGACGAGCACAAACAACAAATTTACTGCTTATTTTTAATTTTATCACAAAAAATATCAATAATCGAGGTAATCAATCGTTTTTTAAATATATATATATTAAAATGCATCCAAAAAATCCAATAATATAATAATTGAGGTTAAACATACCCAAGTAGTCTGTTCCTTCACATTCCTTTATGCTTGCAAAAAACAAATCCTTTAAAAGTGCACTAAGTAAATCCGTTCGGAAGAAAACTCTAGTGGTTAAGTGGTAATGAACCCTCCTGCGAAGGTCAAATGCACCCCCACTTCCCCGAGGCAATAAACTTGTTAGCAGTGGTGACATATGATAGTACTAGCTGGTAACTCAAAAGAACGTCCTTTTTATTTTTGTTTTCCCAGCTTTTAGAGGGTTTCTACGCTACACCCCCCACTGTTTGGGGTTGTGGGACGATAAAAGAGAAGATACATTTCGCCGCTTACTGGTATGAACTCAAGGTCAAATGAAGAAGGGTACGAACCACAACTGAGACGACCGACAGTTTTGGAAATTGCGAAACAATGTTGAATTTTGAGACGGTTAAAAGCTTTTTTTTCCGACTCACAAATTTTCCGATATTGTAAGTTAGTTTTCCCCGACGAAATTAAAAATTTCCCCGACGGGGGGGCTAGCCTTCCCCGACAGGGGGGCTTGAGCACCCCTAGCCCCTCTGCTGCCGCCGCCCCTGAGGTCTGCCAAGAAACTCAAGAAACTTCAAATTTTAGTATGAAGAAGGAACTTTCGTAATTGTGTGGAGTGAACTTGCGTTAAAATTTCCTACTTTTTTTTGTCGTTTTTGAAGAGGTGACTATCTCTGCATTGTACTAAAGTGCAAAATAGAATGATATGTCGCTATTTTGTGATTTTATATGGGAAAGATTGCACTTTTCATTGATCAATGCATGTCTCTAAATCCACGAATTCGTTTCAAAACTTTAAGGTGATAGACTGGTATTCATTCGGTTCGTATGTAGAGATGTTAAATTGTACATTTGAAGCAAATAGGATTTGAATAAAGATTTAATATGGCTTAATTGTCTGTTCGGTGTAAAATTGAACCAATATTGTTATTAAATCTGCTTAGTTCACCGTATATCGTTTTTTTTATTTATCACATAAAAAATAGATAATTTAACAATAATAATGCGAAATTAGGCAATTATGTACTTTAAATTAGCATAATATCGTGTTTGTGTCTAAACTTTTGGGACCATACAAAATTTTATTTTATGAAACAAAAAATTGTTATAGCAAATCAAGCAATTATGTTTCAATTATAATATTTCAAAATACTTTTTTAATATATATAGGGATGTTTTGAAATTCTACTATCTCAATTCTAAATTTTACAGCTAAAAAACGTCACTGTCTAAACTTTTGGATCGCAGTGTATAATTCATTCATATATTTAATACGTGGGAGGAAACGCTGTCACTTCTGGGCATATTTAATAACGGGTAAATTTTGAGAAGAGGCCTAAGGTCTCCATTCTTTTAAAACCTCAAAATTTATGAAATTAGGTGAAAATGCGAAAATGGAAAATGCTAGTGTTCACTTTAAGTCTTATTTAAGTGTTTCATAACTTTTCAGCATTATTTATAAAAGGATATGGCTTATTTTCACGTGATAATTTTAACTGCGAAATTATTCTTTCTTCAGTAATTCATTTTACAAGAGGGGCCCTTCGGGGATAGATTAATCCCCCCCCCCCCCCACACACACCTTGCTTTATTTTAAGCAAGTTACATTTATTATTGGAAAAAGCCCTATTAGCATAAAATATTCAAAACAAATATATTTCTGAAAAAAAATGACAGGGCACTTGCAGTTTTAATGCCAAGTCCAGTTATATCAAAATTTTAGTTCTGATTTTTCTGCAAATTCGAAAGAAATTGGCATAAAACTGAAAAATTATAAATTAGTTTTTCCGAAGCATACTATTTTTGATACGATTATGAAATTGGGTATACACCAATTTCAGTATACCAAGAATAGTTACAATTAAAATTACTTTTAATGCACTACATTTATTTAAAAAATGTCTGGTTTGTCACTTTCGGACGACTCGAAATCAGGGGCGTAGCCAGGATTTTTTTTCGGGAGGGGCTGAAACCTTCAAATTAAAAGTTGAATTAATAATATTGATTGCAAATGTTTTATAAATTAACGTTTGATTTTCTATTTTTACGGATAAATTTGTTTATTTACAATGTCATCAGGTATATTGATTTTTCTATGTACATTTAGCAAAGCTAGTCCAGTTAATCTCTGTTCGTTGGTAGTACTTCTTAGGTAGGTTTTAAACCGCCTCAGTGTAGAAAAGAAAAACTTCTTTCGGCAGTTGCAGCCGAAACTGGTAGTGGTAGTATGGACAACATTTTTACTAAAATGTAAATATTAGGGAATATGTTTTTTGTTGTACTCGTAGAGTGAGCCAATTGCTGTACATGGAAGAATTTCAGCGGACATCCACTTGTTTTTCCACAGATCCCATTCAGCCTCAAATTCATGTTGATAGGTGTGTATATCATCATCTTCATAAAATAAAATATCTTCTTGTATATCTTTAAATTTTTTGTTCAAAATTTTATTGGGGAATAAAATTGCTAAGGGCACGTATTGTCATGCGGTGTGGCAAAAAACGTTCAGATCTGCTTTTCTGTCTTCCGCAAATTCTTGGGGTTATCACTTGTATGTCGTTACACTTTGCTATGTTTTCAGCTTCTACAAAAAGGTGTTTAAACTTCATTTCGTTCTCCTCTCCAACGACTCTAACTTCTTGTAGCATGCTGCTCATTTCAGAAACTTCACCTGGAGCATGTGCCAGATCAATATGGCTAATGGCTACTTTGGAGATATTCGGATAAGTCAACAGTGCAACCAAGAAGTTTACTTGCGACGCATATAGATATGATAAAAGGAAAGTTACAAACGTTTTGCAAAAGAATGGGGAGCTTTTTTGAAGAATCGTCTGCAGCAAGGCTCTCAATTTGTTCTAATGCAGCTATTATGGGATCAGCGAATTCTTTAAACATTAGAACTGCATCATGGCACGCGACCCAACGAGTTTCACAGAGTTTTTTCAGTTTTGTTTGTTTCTCCTTCGGTTTCAACTCTTTTATTTTATCGGCGAGAATTGTACTTCGTTTAGCCGACCTATGAAAAAAATTGCACACTTCTGAAATTACTCCTAATTCATTTCGGATGCCTTGAATTTTAGTTGAGTCCGATGCACAGAGATTTAAAGAATGCGAAACGCAATGGGTGTGTGTATAGAGCTTTGGGGAATTTATATTTGACTACTGGACTCCTCGAAATTCGCCACGTATTCATGGATTCGATGGCTCCTGTAAAGCGTGTTTTCATGAGTTACCGAATCCATGGATTGAAGAGTAAACTCAGCAATTTTTCCCTCTTGAGGATTTTCTCCCAGACAAAACCGAAATTGCAGGGTTAATTGGGGGGTTTCGTAAACTCTTCAATAGGCGTGTTTACATGAGTCATCGAATCCATCGAATGCCAAAATCCCCATTAGTGGAAAAAGAGACCGAGCCGGATTTCTAACCCAAATGATAGCTTGTAGCCAAATCCAAAGTATGAAACATCAAACCCTCCCTCATTGGAGGGTTTGCGAAACCCAATGAAACCTGCATTTCCGGTCCGCCTGGGAAAAAATCCCCAAGAGGGAAAATTGCTGATTTTCCCTTCTTCAACCCATGGATTCAATGGCTCTTGTAAATGCGCCTTATGAAGGAGGGTTTGATGTTTACCATGGATTCGGCCACAGATTATTATTTGGGTTTGAAATTCTGCTCGACCTCTTTTCCCCTATGGGGATTTTGGCAGTCCATGGAATCGATGACTCATGTAAACGCGCCCACTACATTGAGTTAGAGGTAAAACTGGAGTGATGTATCAGCGAGCCGAAATATGAGCGACCTACTCACACCTTTTGCCCAGTTCTCCAAAAAAAGAGGGACTATTTATCCCCCTCCTTCTATCTCATTGGTCTGCAGACGAAGCGAACCGGGCGAGCAGTGATATTTTCCTCCGCGTTTCGTTTTCAAAACGGCTCGTTTTCCTCCCTGTTAAGTGGATCGCACACCTCACTCCACTTTTACCTCTAGCTCATTGGCCCACTATAGCCGAAAACACTCCTGTTCCTCCGTGTATGTCTAGTTTAGTCACCATAGTATAAGCTCTTTCGGTGAAGCAGTAAACAAGCTGCGAAAACCCCAAATTTGAAGCAGGGGCAGGCAAAATGGCGACGAAAACACTAACATGCATGCAGTTCTAAAATTCCATTCTTATTCCAACTTCAAGAATTAATTCATGATGAGGAAAGAACAATGAAGAATAATAATATGTAATGCACTTGAGGTTGTAAGATTGCGCGTTTTTAATATTTATAACTTTCATTAGTTTACATTACAAATGAAAATGTTTATCATTCGAAATTTAAGAGGTTATCCAAATTTTCCATGGACTGTAACTGAGGATTTTAAACTGGTGTACTTTGAATGTAATTTAGAATATTAAGAGTGTATTGGTTCTGCATGTTCTTTTTGTGTAGAAATTTGTAAGAAAGCTGTTTCTGCTCATGAAAATATTGAATTTTGTTTGACGTGTTAGCTTTTTGATACAGAATCTTGGTATAAAGCAAGCTTGTAGCCTTAACATTTTAGTTATGTTGTAAAATGTGAATGTTTTGGACCATTTTTCATTCATTTTTTTTCCTCGTGTAACAATTGAAGATAGGTAGCTGATTTAACATACAGAAGTCTAACTTAATATTAAATTATGACTTAATAAATATGGTTGTTAAAGTGAACATTAGCGCCCTGGTTTGGCGTTTTTCGACAAATCATCGCCAAGCCGAAATGACGTGCAGTTCTAAAATTCCATTCTTATTCCAACTTCTTAATTCATGATGAGGAAAGAACAATGAAGATTAATAATATGTAATGCACTTGAGGTTGTAAGATTGCGCTTTTTTAATATTTATAACTTTCATTAGTTTACATTACAAATGAATGTGTTTATCATTCCTAGATGGTGCCAAGTGGAAATGACGCCAACACCCGATGTTTTCTGACACGACTGAAATATGAAAATGACAAAAACAAGACATTGATTTCTAAAATGCGATCCCAGAATGGCGAAAAATGTGCATGACGCCTGAAATATCAAAATGAAAAACTCATTTTTAAAAAACGATCGTTAAATGACCAAATACGTGGCATTTTAGAATACGATCTAAATAGCCTAACGCTATGCTTGCGGCCTCATGCGCCACTTGAGCGTTAAGAGGACTCCCTTGAAATTCCACATCTTGAAAATCGTAATGTTATTCCTATGGAAAACATTCGCAAGTCAATTACCGCCACAATTTTAATAAAAGGTGTCTAGTTTCTTGTATCATTGTAAAGAACGAAAGGAACTAAAAGGCTAAAATTAATTTGTTTTGTGAAAATCGCATATTTAGTATTTTTAATAATTTTTTGAAGTTGGTAAAAAATGGAGTAAGCATTAAGTTCTAATTTTAAAAATAGTAAATACGTGATTTTCACAAAACAAATTAATTTTAGCCTCTTAGTCCCTTTCGTTCTGTACAATGATACAAGAAACTAGTAACCTTTTAATGAAATTGTGGCGGTAATTGACTTGCGAATATTCTCCATAGGAATAACATTACGATTTTCAAGATGTGAAATCCCAAGGGAGTCCTCTTAAGAGACTTAAAGTCAAGATATTTGTTTGACTTATTTCCCCCTCAAGTCCTGCAGGTCGCCTCACCGTGGCGAGGGGGTGGCCCTGGGTGGAATGGCTGTCATTGCTGGCTGTTCCACTCAGCTAAGATCTGCAGGTGAAGAAACTTTTATCCTATGCCCAGTCGGTTAAGCACTCGCTTAGCATGCGGAAGGTCCGAGGTTCTGGTCTGGGTATCGCCAAAATAACTGCCGACCTATAAACGGCCCGTGCAGCCAAAAATGTCCGACATATAATACCCTGTTTAGGGGAGTGCACGTTAAATATCCTTCAAAGTCCTAACGCTGTGTACGATGTCGCCCTTAACGGTTGCGTTGGGTGTCTATTCAGGTGTTGGCTCGTCACCTTATGTGGCTCTAAAATTCGACGCCCATCGCCAATAGCCCTCGTGTAGACGATAATTCAAACCTAACCTATATCCTATGCCTTGCATAATATCAGCATTTCGACCTTAAATTTTCTGCTATTATATTAACCCTTTCAGTCCCAAGAAAAAATTCATTTTAATTTTTTGTATGGTTTTTGAAATAATACCAAAATTGTTAAACTGTGGAAAACGACAAAATAAAAATATATATTTTAACCAAAATAGTTTAAATTGTGTTTTAAGTATATGAGGATGTTAAGTGAACTTTTTCAAAAATCAGGTGAAATGCTTGTTAGCTATTTTCTAAATAAAAAATAGTACTGACTTCTATTGAGATTAAGGGAGTCTGGCACCTCCATAGAAGCCCATGTTAAATTGTCCAACTTTGGGGGCATCTCAAGAATTAACTAATTAATATATCCATTTCAAATTTTCACAGTTTCATCTATAGACATTTTTAAGTATTTTAACACAAGATTATTTTGAAAAACTAAAAACTAGATTAAATATGATTTTTTTTTAAATATCGTTGAAGAATGTCAATATTTTTAACCTAAAAGATTTTTTTAAAAAAAAAGTAAAAACTTTACAGACTATTCCCTGCGTTAAAATGTTTAAATATACTTGTGAATTACACATAAAAAAATTCAAGTATTTAAATGAATAACATTTTTAGTTATGTGCCCCCAAACATTCACATGATTCAAAAATTGTAAAACCGAGAAAAACCAATTTAAAGTTTTTATTGTTAACTCATTTCCTTACGAAGGATTTTTGCTTCCTCGTAATATTTGATTGGAATAACATTATCGGATCCTTAGTCGTTCGGCCGATCTGGGCAGTTTCACTAAAGAAAGGGTAAAATAAAATTGCCTTTAATGTCAAAAATATTTTTCCAATCATCTTAAAACTTTGTGACATTATTAATAAAGGCTGATATAGTATTTTAAGCCACTAATTTTTTTTAAAATTTTTTCAATGATTTTGAGGTGCCAGACCCCCTTAATGTAAAATATTGTCTTATAGAACAAAGTGTGAAGAATCGAATGATGTGTGTTTGGATGTTATAACGGGACAAACATTTGAAAAATATATTGAAAGTGATGATTCCAAATGGCATCACTGGAACTGAACATTCTTTCTTGTGCGATAATTCAAAACTAACCCAATCCTTTGTCGAAAGGAGGGCTGGGGAGCCCAGTCAGTTAGGTGTATGCCTTGCATGCTAAAGGTCTAAACACCATCAGGATCATCATTATCACTGCTACTACTGCCATTGATTGATGTTGTACTACTGATTTTCATCTCATTTCGAATTTTCTCACGCCGATATGCCTCTGCCTGCTCGTGGTCCTGACGACGTTTGACTTTTGCAGCCAGTACTTTGTCATGTGATCCAAATGGTGCAGTGCAGTCTCCCTTCATGGAGTTTAGAAAATGCAAATCTTCTGCATTCTTCATAAGGGTCCCCACATTCACAGGCCATATAGCAAATGTTTTAGTTAAAAAGTCTTCCATGTGCTTGACTTTATGCAAAGATGGAGTTTCTCTATACTTGAAAGATATTGCCATGAGCTTTGCGCTGTCATCAAGAAGTAGTATCATATTCTCACAGGCCTTGCATTCACTAATCATTGGAGTGTTTACTCTTTCATAGAACACTTATCTTTGCTAAGACAATCTAGGCTGATTCCCATTTGGTGAATTGATGCGAGTACCTTCTTGAAGGTGATACATCAAACACTGCAAGACTTGTAAATTTGTTGGAAGACGTGACCCAGGAATTGTTTCCCCCAATTATATTATTTTCCTAGAAAGGCCAAGTATTGTTGAGGACATTCTTGTTGTTGGCTTATCTATTTTAGCACATCAACAAGGTATTGAGACTAACAAATGAAATATGTATCCAATTTTTAGTAATTAGAAGGTTAAAAGCATGCAACAATGTTTGTAAATAGTGCTAGTACTTGAAAAGGTTTTTGGAGAAACTTGTTTTTGAATGCTATGGCGAGGGAATTCTCGTGTGTTCTAACAAATTATATTTCATTTCATCAGCCAGAATTTTAGCTTGTATAAAATTTCCAACATAGAATTCATCATTAATTTTTTTTTCTGTGTTTATAATTCAATTGATGTTTATCCATAGTTTTTTTACAAGACAACTTGTTATATTTGGAAATTACCTCTTCTGTTTCTCGTTTTCTCACTCAGTTTTTACACAAATAAAAAGTTGTACTATCTGGGAAACCTTCATTGATTACAAGTGAGAATGACTCATCCTCAAATATCATATCTATTTGGTCTTCAGTTAGATGCTCATCACCAGACCCCTCTAGCATATTCTTCACTTGAGATTTGTTAAACTGGTTAAAGTCCAACAGGGGCGTATCCCCGTCTTCCGTACAGTTGGAGAGGGAGATTTTCTTTAAGTAGTTGTGGATGACAACCTCCGTGCATGGCACTGCTGCAGGATTGATAACCACCCCGGCGCTTTACGAAACTAAATATTTTTTTCAAGCAATCCTGGTTGAATCGATTCAGCAGGAGGTATTCCATCAATGGTGTTGTACAATGTCACAATTTCCTAATCGACAGATGTTAGTGGCAAAGATGGTTTTGAACTCATTTAGTAGTTTTTTTTCTCTTTCTCTGCCTGTTGTAAGTGTTCCAAATTAAATTTAGTGTTAAATTCTTCATCCTTGTGAATTTCTATAGAATTTACATGTTTCGAGGAGTCGTAGATTCTCAACCTCCAAGGGCACAATATGTACAAGTAAAAGATTAAATTTAATAAAAAATTAAGTTGAAGAACTTAATGTTTATGGTGTTTACCTGTTTGGGAACACTTTCATTTGAATTGTCTGTGTTCACTGAAATTTGCCCTTGATAAGTAGTTGGCCATCTGATTTAATCTACCTGGTTCATGTATAATTTTGTGTGTGTACTCATGGAGGGTTAAGATCCATCTAGCTATTCTTGATGTTGGGTCTTTTAGTTTGAAAATGCGTGGTAGACTTTGTTGGTCACAATAGATCATGAATTCTTTTCTATACAAATATTGTTTGAAATGGTTAATTCCAAAGACTACACCTGAAGTCTCTTTTTCAAAAACATAATAATTAATTTCTGAGGGATATAATTTTCTGGAGGCAAAGCTTATGGGGTGAAGGAATCCATCCTCATTTTGTATGAGTACAGCTCCCAAAGCATATTTGCTAGCATCAGTGCAAATGGCGTCGTGTAATCAGAGAGATTCAGGCATGAGTGTGAAGTAAGGGAATACTTCAATTTGCTAAAGGCATCCTGCTCAAGTGCTGTCTACTCATAACTGCAAGAGTCCTTCATTGAGTTTGTTAAAGGAAGGGCAACTTTGAATAATTTGGTATAAACTTTCTGTAAAAAGCAGTTACCCTTTATATACTCCTGTATAACCCGAGAAATTTTATTCAAATTTCGGGCTGTAAAATGGTCGACTTATACACGGGATATCTAATTTTCTATAAAAAAAATCGCTGATTACGATACTTGAAAAAATCAAATTATAACTTACCCTCTTTCTGATCAAATAATGTATGTAAAAATAGCTATATTAAAACTAAAATTTACAGGTCACAAAGATTCAAAAACCATCAAAATCGGAGTCATCATCGCTAGAATTGCCGAAAAGTTCTTGCCATTCCATTTCGGTTAGAAATAGCTTGTGTAACTCTAGTGCGACGATAATCCTAACCTAGCCTAACCATTTTGGTTAGGCAGTCCGCGCAATGCATTTCTTCCTCATCCTCGGACCCCGCGTTGGTTTCGTCTCCCGAATCTGAAAGATAATCCTCGGTTCAATCCATCTCATTGCTAATGCAGCACTTTTTGAAGGACTTGATCATAGCCACAGGAATCGAGTCCCAAGCATCCTTCACCCACTTATCTATCGTTACGATTTCCACTTGTTTCAAGTTTCCCCCTTTTGTTTGTACGTCTTCCGAAGACATCCACTTCTTCATTCGGTCCTTGAATGGTTTGTTGATACACACATCGAACGGCTGAAGAATGGAAGTGAGTCCCCCGGGAATGACTCGTGACTTGACTCGTGCGGGGGCACTCTCCTTCACTTTCTCCTTGACTTTATCGGTAAGGTGGGCCCGGAACGAATCGCACACAAGGATAAACTTCTTCCCGAGGGCGGCGCCTGGCCTTCAGTACCAGAACTTTGACATTCAGTCCACCACGCCGTCTTCATCCATCCATCCCTTGGCTTGGGGCCAGAGAATTACGCCGGCGACGAACTTAGCGCACTTTGGCAGCCTCTTTCTCTTGAAAATGACTACCGGCTTCAACTTTGTGCCGTCTGCCATACAAGTGAGCACGCCGGTGAAATGCGTTTTCTCATGGCCGGTGGTTTTTATTAGGATAGTTTTGTCCCCTTTCGTTCACCGTCCGATTCATTGGGATCTCGAATGTCATAGGGGTTTCATCCATGTTTCCAATTTGAGAAAGTTGGAAGTTATCGTTTTCCTTAATTGAATCACTTCCTTTTGGAAGGCCACAATCTTCTCTTCCAGTTGTTTGGGCAACTTCAGGGCAATCTTGGTCCGTTGCCGCAGAGAAAGTCCATGCCGCTCCATGAAACGTGAGCACCAACCAGCCGAAGCCACGAAACTCGCCCCCGGTTAGTCCTTCAGGGCAGTTTTTGCAAGATGAAGCACCTTTAGCCAGATTCCGGTTCTCGTGACGATGTATCCGTTCTGGCGACTTTCAAATGCCCGTTAAGTTAGCACTGCTTGATCCAGTTCCGGGAATTGTGCTGCCTTGCCTCTGGCCGCCGTAGATGCCCTTGTGCCATAAAACCAAAACATCCATCCATCCAATGTTGCATGGATCAGGTTCAACCCATCCTTCTTTTACTCTGTGACCTAAATACGTGACCGCATTTTTTCCTCGTTTCTTCTTGGGGTTTTAATTTAAGATTTACCTTATCTAATCTCTGGAAAACAGCTCTTAACTTTTCTATATGCTCTTCTATTGTGTTGCTTGCTATAATAACATCATTGATGTATGCAGCAATTTGTAAATGTGACAGTCCAGAAAGTACAATGCTCATCAATCTTTGAAAACTTGAGCTTGTATTTTTGAGTCCAAAAGGCATGCGCTTAAATTGAAAATGACCTACCTCAGTGGCAATAGCTGTTAAGTGTGCATTGACATTTGGTGAAAAACACTTGTTAAAAGTAAAACAGGTTCTGCATAAGATGAAGTTGATGGTTCAATAATGCCTGCTTCCAATAATTCATTAATTTGTTCATTTCACCTTTTAAGTGGTAAGGAACTTTGTATGGGTTCTGTCGTGTAGGTATATTATTTGTTAGCTGTATCTTGTACAGCTCTGGGAAAAGCTTAAGGCCTACCACCGTTAATTACTGGAAAACCATGCTCCCAGGCGGAGTAAATAAGGCAGAAAAGGTTGCACACAAAATGAAAACAAAAGAAATTTAAATGAATTAGGATATTTAATAAATGCTTTTGTAGGGAATGATATACAGGGGAACATTCAAAGTAAACAAAATAAAATATGTAAGGATATTGTAGTTTACTGGAGAACCATCGGCCAGGTTGTGCACTGGATCACACTATGTCACAAAATGGCTGGCCGACGCACTCTTGTATTCCCCAACTGGCCAAGATTATCCCGAACTTTAACATTAAAAAACCACTAATATTCCGCTGCTGCCATCTAAAAGAGTTAAAGGACACTATTAAAACACTGTTAACAACTCGTAATGTTAAGACCAGCGGAGTTGCCCCGCCACGAAGACTGACAATATTTTTACTATCTGATATTCATAAAATAATGTTTAATTCATAAGGCAAGGTAAATGGGTCACCTGACTGTGGTTCTAAAATATGACGCCCATCGCCAATAGCCCTCGTGTAGCTCTAGTGCGACGATAATTCAAAACCAAACCAAGGTAAATGATCTGTGGTTGAAAGGCTAAACTGCACAAGAACTACATTACTTCATAGAACAACGAACCTTATTCTTGGAAGTACAGAGGATGTTTTTCGTAACTCGAAAATATCAGCACAAAGAGCTTCCATGGCCATGGAAGCACCACTGGGCCATGCCAAAGTAGTTTTGCATTTTGTTGACTTTCTTCAAGATTAGGTTACCTTTTCCTCTCGCAGCCGCTTCTTTCCTCAATTTTCGGAGGGCAGTGCCGAGTCGCTTTTGGTAGTGACCAACGCATTCTTTCTTGACAATTTCCTTGCTGTTGTACAGGTCTTGGGCACACACATCCACAAAAGCTTTGCTGTCGCCATCACCGTAGAATTCCATGTACTCCAAACCACGTAGTGCTTTTTAGCGTAGAAAGATGCGTGTTGCACCGCAGGCCTCCCCCTCCATGCCGCCAGAAGATCCGGTGTAGTTGGCTGAGCACACATGGGCGGCTTTCCATTTTCGAAACCTTTCTGTGGTTTTATTTCCTTTTTCATTTTCTGACAACCGTGGCAGTGCTTAGATAGGACCTCGACATCCAAAATCTCTCCTGTGTTGATGGATAATGTGGTGATCACGCCGTTGAGGGAGCTGTATCCTCGCCTGTGCCTGGTCCCATTGACGGAAACGCCATACTCCGTAGTCTGGGTAACATCCTTCACACGATGAGGCGCCATCCGCATCACTTCGTCAGCAAGCTGTTGCACCACCAACAAAATCTTCCTTGCACCTGCATTGTAGGCAGATTGGTTTGGTGGAGGAGACAGGTTCATCACGGACATGAAGGTTGATGCTTCTCGGTGACCACATCCAAGCTGTCGCGTGGCATATATCATCCTTCGATTAACATCTGGTGCTAGTCCGGTCTTTTTTGTTGACGGAATGGGATCCTCGCTTTGGTACTCACAGTTGTAGCATAATATGAAAAACTGGGTGTACCCACCATTCCTGGGCCCTTAACGGTTGCGTTGGGTGCCTATTCATGTGTTGGCTCGTCACCTGACTGTGGTTCTAATGGTGAGTATAAGTACAAAATCACACAGTAATTTTAATGGAATATAGCTATTAAATGTACTACTCAGCTATCAGTTTCCTATCTTCACCACAAACTTTAACTTTCTTCTGTATCTTCTGTTGATCAAGGTAAGCCTTGTACTTCTGGCGAGCACCTGCAGCCGAAATGACCAATTTATTTTGTGATGACTACCTTTTCAAGTCCACCAGTTAACTTCAAACGATCATCTATCACACGCTTTGCTACAACAGTTTTATTTTTCAAATTCTCAATAAGGAGATTTTTTTTATAGAGAAGCCTCTTTCTACGCATGCCTGGCCATGTGATAGCAGTAAAAGTGTGGTGTTGCCAATGAGACAACATGGATCCACCCAGAGTATTTTAAAATAATAAAAAAAAAATTAAATATGAGTGAAATTGATATAAACAATCAATAAGTGGATATAACCAGTTAAAAGAATTTAATGAAATTACAATTATCAAAGTTAAATAATGAGTTTTGGAATAAGTTTAAAGTTGGATGGCGAGTTGTAACAATACATGAAAACATGTAAAGATCAGATTAAAACAAAAAAAAAGGGCAAGTAAAATTTAAGAATTTGGCCAAAAATGATCGTTAGTGACTGGAATCAGTTACGCAAAACAAAATCTCAAAGGTAGTTAAAGCAATAAAAGAAACTAAGACAATAATCAGGTTTTCCTGATGACCATGGCAATAAAAAGGATTGATGAAATAATGAGAGCACAAAATTCTGTTTAACATAAAGTTTATCATTTATTTATCATAACTCTGATAAATCATTACAAGAGAATTTCAACACAAAAATAATACTTTTCTCCAAAATTAATGACTTAATTTAAAGAAACATATGATGCAAAACAGAATTGAAATTTATGATAATTTAAATATTTAATTACTCAGTTAAGTCTTGTGAAAAACACAAATTTACCACAACTATAGATACTTGCACATGTGGGGGAGGTTAGGCCTAAGCCCTTTGTAAGTTACAGTAAAAGAAATTGAATAATCTCAAAATTGGTTGTAAAGTTAAATTTCACAAAAATGCTTGTTAAGGGAAATTTAAAGAAATGCACATCAAAATTGCTCAGTATTAAATTTTCGAAACACTTAAAATCATGTAAATGCAATGCAACACATAGTAGATTAACTTGAGGTCAAATAACAAAATTTTCTTTTTATAAGGATGAGTTGTAGATTAAAAGTTTGATCAATTTTACCTATAAAAATGTTTTACATAAGTAATGTTTCAATGGCTTTTAGACTGTGGAAAGTTCATAGTTATTGTTCATTACATTCATTAATACACGTGGTGCTGAACATCTTGCTTTAAATCAATTCTTCTTTTATACATAAATTTGAATTTTTATCACTAACCAATTTCTACACATATCAATATCTTGCACATTATCATTTTTCACAAATATAAGACCGATGTGGAACGCTCAAAAAAAAAATTTTAGAACAAATTAATCAAAGCGAATAATAAGATAAAAAAACCGTAAAAAAAAATCAAGTCACATTTTGTTCATTGCAATCGGAATATTAAGGTTAAAAAAATCAATTCGCTTAGGGCGAATTGGCACGTGGCAAGCGGCATACTAAAATGAAGTTGCAATGAAATTAGATTTTTCGCACGTGTAAAGTAAAGTTTGAGCTCAAAAAAAAAATATTTAAGTATAGGAGAAAAAGGAGTTAGAAGTTAAATAAGAAGCTTATCTGAAGTTCTTGAAGACACCATCATCGCAGTTTTTCACAGTCCCCAGACTTTTTCTTCGCCTCATGGCCACACCGCCGGAACACTTGGATGCATATCAAAAGGATTAGTGGATTTCTCTCTGCATGCTCTTATTGAGCGATTTGTTGGAAAAGAGGTTGGTGCTCATCTCGAGCGAGCCGCCGATGGAATGACCACTTTTCTCTCGAAGCTCTCTGCACGCCAGAAAAATCGTCCGCTCTAATTGGTTGCATCAGATCACATGGCATCGTGATGTCATGCCGTAGCATGTTGCTCATTGGCTGGGAGCAAAAAGGCGCGCACATGACGTCGTCGTTGAATTTGGACAAAGATGGCTGTCCTTGGAGAAGAAGCAAACATGTCCGATTGTGGCCACGTTGTATCAGTTCCAAAACTCAAATGCACATGGATGACATGGTGAAAAGGTGTTAAAAAGAGAGAAAAGAACAGGGAAAAATCGCAAATAAATCGGAATTTAAATTTGAGAGCGTTTCCACATACAGCACTGTTCCACATCAGCAAATAATTAATAAAATACCTTTCTTTTAGTTATATTGTAAAAATTTGAAACTCTATATATTTGAAGGCAATTGCAGAATAAAATTATTGACATGTTTCACATCGTGCATTATAAATCACAACCAAATCAAGTAAAAGTTCTATAAAAAAGGGGTTTTTAAAGGGAAATTTAAATATTATATGGATTTTTGCTTTCTAGGAAATGGGGTAGATCATTTACAAAAGTCGATTACGACAAAAGGTATTTTACTACTTGCCATATTAGGGTACTTCGGATTTGATAAAAACTCGTAGTAAAACACATCCACTCTATCTATCAAAGGATCAAACATATCACACGAGCAATGTTCATATCTCTTGGTAGTGTCCATGCTTGTAAAGACAGCAATAAAATTGCAAAATTTTCCTTACTTAACTGTATCACAGGCTTCTTCCTACACACAAACAGCATTGGACAAGTATTGTTGCTTTGTTGGTTCGCAAAGTACAAGGATCCAAAAATAAAGGTATTTACCCGCAGTGTTTTTCGCCTTGGAATTGTTTCCGATTAAGCTACCAAAATAATTGTTGATGCTTTGCTGCCGTTTCATCTTATTGCTGTAAATATGCCGAGGACAGTAATACAAGCAGTGTCGGGCCGCATTCGCTTTTGATTTTTAGTAGGGTAGGTAAACAAAACAAACTTTCGAGAAGTGACTCAGAGGAGGGATCAAGGAACCGCATGCCAGGTTTTGAGGGCCCTGATTGGAGACAGCAGTTTCGACGTCAGACTTTGTGGAGCGAGGCGCTAGACTCGTTAAGTTAACAAAAACAAAATTGAAAAAAAAAATTATCACCAGCGTTAACTGGGAAATGGCAGTCCTCGTGGCCGTTCTGAGAAATTCATTGTCCTCGGGGAATTTTTGACCATCCAGCACGAGCTGTTTTTCTATCCCTGTACAGACTGCTACGTATCTAAAATTTTTTTTCTTACTTCCACTAATAAGTTCTACAAGCACAAATGCACCGCTTCTGATGGCACTTGCAGAAGGTACTTCCATATTAATTTTCTCATGAATTCTTTAAATACATTTTCTTTATCAGTTTCGGAAAGTGATGAGGAATCATATGAATCACTGTCTGAACTAGTACTATATATATTATTCCCTACCCAAATGTTTTTTGAAAGTGTTCATCAGTCATTTGAAAAGGTACTTGCCTGTTAGCTGGGTAACTACCAAACAAAAACTGCCGAACAACTAAGTGGTAAAATAAGCACAAGTAATTATCTTTACTACTACCTTAAAAGAGTTTCAGGTTCATAGTAACCCTTTTAAATTTAAAAATAGGATTCTTTTTAGAGAAACATAAGAAAGCGCCAAATTGTAGCGACGGTTTTTGTCAGGGTACTCAGCTAGCGGTTAAGTACATTTAAAGGTAATTTTTTTCGCAAACAAGTATTATGAAAGATTTAGAGACTAACTACACACTAGCAAATTTCAATGACTGCAAGAAATCATAATAATTATTCAAACCAAGTATTACCTTCTGTACAACAGCTCTCCATTTACATGCAACAGGAGTACACGATGTTTTAATTCCAATTTAATAGTGGTTTCTACTCCAAACAGTAATGCTGCAATATGCAGCAAGCTTCGCCCAATCTAAAGAAAATTAAACTAAAGCTAAGAGGCAAAAAAAGTTCAGCAGACAAATTTATACAAGCTGGGCAAAGGACGTACACAATGAGATATTGTAGATGTAGACTGTTTCTCGAAGGAAAGACCCGAGAACAGTGGCGGATCTGGGACTTGGTTAAAGGAGGGGATAAATTTCACCCAGTTACTTCCTTAATCCTGTCTGTGCGGCTCCTGCTTACTTGAAAATTAAGATCCACCTGAAAAAATAATCCACCTCTATCCTATTCGTATAATTTCTGGCAACCAATATTTTTCTTGAGAGACCCTAGGATCCCATGAAGCTAGAGAAACATATTTGGGGTTCTGTCACAATCGCGGGTTGATGTGAAATTTTTGGGTTATTGTTGTTATGGGTTGCAGACGTGAGCCGGTCTCGGTTCAAGTGTCGGTAACCCACTTCTTCCTGGGCCACAATTCTCCAGCTTCTTCTAATGTGCCCTTGTTCTTGAGAGACATTTGGGAGGAAGTCGAAGTCCAGACGACGCAAAGGGGCGGTTCCACGTCCGAAAAGGGCTCCATGCCAAGATGTTCTCGGCCCGAAAATTGCGGAAGTACCCAACGTGTTTGCCATACCCCGTATTCTCCTATTGGGCAACTTTAGGCCTGTGGATGTTTACTTGGCGCCTTCTTCGCCTGGGTGGGATCCTTACGAAGATTGGGGCTCGGGGATCCACTGGGGCTGCATGAGCATCTTTAATCATAGGATCCTCAATCACAACTGATTCTACTGCAGCTGTACTGGGTTTGGCAGATGGGCTAATTCTGCCAGTATCTCAGGCTGTTGTCATAATGCGCCTTTTAGGAACTTAATTTTAGAAAATTAAACTCTCTCTTAAACATTATAAATGGCCGTAAAATGCGTAATAGGGTTAGCCCCAATAGCGTGAAAATATAGAACCAGCATTAAGTATGACACAAAAAAAGATATGACAAATTAATTTTAAAGATACATATATTTATTTTCGACAATTAGGCATATTATAACTGTGGACATATTTATGGTAAATCATTTTAAAGGGACAATGATATAAAATAATTAAAAATACTAAGATAATTTAAAGGGGTCTAGAAGTCAAATACTAAAATATATGTATATATATATATATATGACAATTTTAAAATTTAATAAAAATATGTCAACAACTTGTTATGTTAAATAAACCTTGTGTATGAAACTTTTAAACTCTGACAGGAGGAGGATGATTTAAATATTATAAAATTCCAAAATAATCAGAAGGTATTGCCTTTTTTGGACTCTGAATGACATTGCAAGGAACAAAAGATTTTTTCGAACTTACTACTTTCCCGTTCATCTAAAGGGGTTGTCTTTCAGAGAAAAGTTCACAAATTCTCAAGATGGTCATGGGAAAAAGTATCTGGGCACACTGGGGAGCGATGCTGGCTGCGGGACTCTCAGTCAGAGATCGCAGGATTTCTCATCCGAGTCGCTGGGGCTTGCGTTGTGGAGCACGGGGAGACCAGTCTCTGGGCGCTGTGGGCTGGCGTTGGCGTTATGGAGCACAAAGGTGTTGGGGTCTCTGGGCAGAGTCGCTGGGGCTTGCAGGATCTCTCGGTCAGAGTCGCTGGGGCTTGCCGGATCTCTCACCAGAGTCGCGGGGCTTGCAGGATTATCTCGATCAGCGCAGCTGGGGCTTGCAGGATCTCTCCGTCAGAGTCGCGGGGCTTGCGTTGTGGGCAGCATGATGTCAGCACCATGCTGGACGTTGGGGATCAGGACGGTGTCGGGATCTCTGCGGGGCTTGGGGTGGTGTGGACGTTGGCGTCGCTGTTTCTCCAGACGGGGACGCTGTTCCCATAGACGGGGACTTCGGAACTCCAGGGCTCTCGAACCTCTGATGGGGCTGGCGTGTCTCTAAGGGTCGGCTAGCTCTTCCACATCAAGTCTGCTGGGCAAGACGACTCCAGGGAGAGGGTCACGTCGAGGCGCGACAAAGTTCAATATGTCCGTGCGGGCATCAGGAAGAAAACCGATCCCCCCCAAAAAATCGATGATAGCAGAACGCTCTTTTTTTCGTGTCTCTCTCTCTCTCTCAGAGCATTTTTCTAATCTCCTCCTCTACTTCAAAAAATCATCGACGTCTTCGTCCCCTTTTTTCTCATTGGTTCACCGAACCACAAAATCCACCCCCTGTTCAAACATAGGTCACTCCTATCTTCATGGTCAGCCCCATTGCCCAATCTAGCAGTCTGGGAAAATCACACCCCGTGCCAAAATTTCTCAGAATCCTTAATGGCACCCCCTAATGGTGACTGCCATAAAACCTTCAGACACGTCTAGACTGTCCAAAATTTATTGCCTAATTTCTGTGCCTTTTGGAGACTTCAGTCTGGGAAAAATCCACTGACAATGAAACTTTATGGCCCTCTTCTTTGAAAAAAAATCACTGGGGCTGCAAAATTGGTCCCTCACTTAACCAACAATTACGTAAAGTTGTCGGAACGTAATCAAACGATTCGACACTGTACTTGCTGTAGGGATCCACCCCGGGAGGCAAAAAGGGTCCATGCCGCGAAGTTCTCAGCCCAAAAATTGCGAAAATACCCAACGTGCTGGCCAAACCCCATAATCTCCTATTGGGCAACTTTAGGACTGTAGATGTTTACTTGGCGCCTTCTTCGCCTGGGTGGGATCCTTAACGAAGATTAGGGCTAGGGGGTCCACTGGGACTGCAGGAGCATCTTCAATCATAGGATCCTTAATCACAACTGATTCTACTGCAGCTGTACTGGGTTCGGCAGATGCGCTAACTCTGCCAGTACCTCGGGCTGCACTTGCTGTTGGGATCCACCTCAGAAGGTGAGAAAATACCTGCAGGACACTTCTCGCACATCTCGGGGCCTCTGGACTGTCATTGTCCGTCCTTGCGCATCCCGGGGCCTCTGGTGACACCCCGAGGGTTCGACGCAGAGTGACACAGTTGTTGATAGTAAACAAAGACAAAATATGTGCAATAAAAACAAGTTAATTTATTAAAAGCTCTTTGAAATATATCATTATGAAGTACAACAGTATTTGTATATATATATTTATATCTATATCACCAACAAAGCTTAAGTCAACAAAGCTTAAATGTCAATACAATGTAAAAATACGACGCCCGTCGCCAATAGCCCTCGTGTAGCTCCAGTGCAACGATAATTCAAACCAAAGAAAGAACAATACAATGTAAAGTAAATAAAAGTTCAATTACCAAAGGAAACAAAGTTAATAAGTATTCAATTCATTTTTAACAAAACTAATTTTTAAGAAACCATTGAATAAGCAAGAGCGAGTATAAAACTAAACAATAAGAAAAACTTAACTTCGTAAATGCATCTTGAAAATTAAGATGGCTGTTATCACATCTTCGAAAAATGAAACTCAACCTGCGAGTGACTCACACAAGTAATGGACACTGCTTGAGCGTGTCAGAGGTGCTTTGGCACGCGTTTTGTTATCAGCAATATCAAATAAATAAGTTTCAGGATTTAAACCTTCATCCTCCAGGGCTTGTGAAAGCCTTTCAACCCAGTTCGGCTTAGGCCTTTCTTTAGTAACTCCGATTTGAGTTCCACTACAGTAAGTTCTTCTATATTCTTCATCGAAGGTTGAGCTTTTGTTAGTAAAAATTTCAAAAATTGAACAATATTAACTCTAAACAAGAACAAACATTATCAGTATTGGTACGCGCGTACCACATATAATATGAATAAATACAGATGAAAAACCAACCCTCAAAATATCAAAAGGGAAACATTTTGTTTAGCATGCTGGAAAGACATAGTCATAGGTGCCAAGATAATTGTCAAAAATAAACATTTAACCTATATTTACAGAATCACTAACATACTTCACCTTTCACTACCATTTATACTATTTACATACCACAAAGCTACAACACATCTGGGGACCTTGACTCTTCAAGCAGCATACCAAACTATAGATCTCGAGGCAAAACATTTAACAATAACATTTAACATGAAGAAAACAACAAATCTTCTTAACACAATTCACCTTCCTTCACATCAAAGTGTCCTTGGGGAAACTTCTTTCTTGAAACACAAACAGTCAATGTTCAGAAGAACAGAATGCATCCTTGTTTCCAGATCCTAGTGAATAGTCCGAGTTCAGTTCCGAATCAGTTCAAATGCAACGATAGTCCTATCTTTGCAGATGCAGAACAAAAAATCACTTTCCTACAAAAATAGTGCAGTATCAGTGCTTACAAAAAAATACAATTTATGTCCAATTTTTAAATAATTCATATTGAGAAAGGCAACTTGTTTTTACTTCAAATATTTTGTCTTTGTTTACTATCAACCACTGCGTCACTCTGCGTCGAACCCTCCCTATTGTTGTCATCTGGACTGTCATTGTCCGTCCTCGCTCGCTTCTCCGTCCTGCCTGTGTCAGGTTCGTCATCTGCGGCCCTTTTTTTGGTGTTGGGGGCGGAAGTGGAGGATGTCATGGTTGGGGTGGTCCGGGTCGCCTGAGGGGTGGTACTTGGGCCGGCTTCTGTGAAATTGGGGCTTGTTTGAGTGGCAGAAGTTTCCAATGCCTGTTGGCACTGCTTCTAGGTAAGTTTGTGTGGAGGCCATGGCTTTTTCCACTGCAGTTTGAACCTGCTGCAAACTGATGAGGGCTTCCTGTTTTCTGAGGTTGTACTCCGACTGAGCTGCGAGTTTTATGCCCTCTTTTCTGAGGTTCTCAATCTGATTTAGTTTCTCGTCCAGACCATAAGTCCGGGCAGCTGTGATCCAGTTGAATGCGTCGGGATCTTTGATTGACTTTCATTGATATTCTGCACTAAAAGCTGGTATTCGCTCCGATTGCTGTCGGAGTCTGAAGATTCTGAGGGAAGAACTAGATGATGATACTGATGCCGCTGCTTAAGTTCCAGCTGCTGGTGTTGCTTCTGTCTTTTGAGGGCAGGCATCAATTTTATCCAGAAGATTACTGCTGACTATATTTAGCCCAGTGTCTTTTCTTTCTTCTACCAATTTTCCGAGTTCCTCGGTACCATCTCCAGTAACATTTGTGTGACAGAGAGGGCACCAAGGTTAGCAAAGTGTGGAACATGATAAAGATTTAAAAACACATATTTGCCGTAAAGCAGGGGGAAGCAATAGTGCTCCTTGAGCAACGTTATCTCGCAAATTCTGTTTGCAGCATACCTTGATCGATTTACCTCGAGTGCTGGAGTTTTGCTTCTGCTAAGATTATTGCGAAAATATTTCGCTACTTGACTTCAGTTATTTAAAGGTACTATTTTCATTTCAGAAATTCAGAAGTGTTACATTTAGACGTCTTGAGTAGAGGTTGTGCAGGAGATGAGGCAGGCAGGGCGGCAGTATAAAGGAGAGTGCTATCAAATCTCTTTTTTCTCATAAAAATATATTTTTTTCTTGCGCAATGAATTGCGCAATATGCAGGATTCCAGCAATCCTCCTAAAGCTCGCTCAAACAAAACCCTTCCTGCCTGCCTGCAAATGAAGGGAAATAGGCAGGCAGGGGAGTTTTAAAGCTCCTTATGGAGGGAAATTTGCAGGATTCCATTCCAATCACGTGACACATCACGTGACATCCGCGCATATATAAAAAGGGACACTGCCACCTATCCTACCATAATGCCATTACACCTTCCAGGATATAGATACTGCGGTCCCGGAACAGACATCGACGAAGCCGACGCAGCCGGCGGTCCCATCAACGAGCTAGATGCAATTTGCCGAACTCACGACTTAGACCTCGCTGACACATCTCAACTAACACAGAAAGAAGCAGACGACAAGTTCATTGAAGCCGCTTCAAAGACTGGAATACTTGGAAACGCACTAGGTGAAGTCATCTACTTCAAACAATATCTAACTGACGCTCAACCTGGATTATCAAGCTACTTCCCAGGACAAAAAGAAAAAAAAAGAAAACGTGAACCCCCTATGCCACCACCTAAACCGAGTAAAGAAAAAAAGAAACTCGGAGTACCAACACATCGCAAGCCAGCATTCGCACACGATTCCCGATTTCCCAACGTTCCACGAGATATACGACCTACCTTTGGAAACGCTGCCAAAGACAAAAGCCAACAACACAGACCACTCCCAGGAGAACCCTCTTCAAAAAAACAAAGAACAGAAGGAGCAAACGACTCAGGATTCGGCACACAATCACAACACCAACCACCGCCACATCATACAGTAAAGAAACAACTTGGATTTAAAAACACAACAGACCCAGAAGACGAAAGAGACATGGCGTCATCACAACCTGGCCCATCCCATGAACACGAAGCAAAATCATTATTTTCCCAAGGCGGTTCATCTACCGGATCTTCAGCTAATCAAGATGCTACCAAAGCTATGAGAGTTAAATTCACAAGAACCTTACGGCACTACATATCCTTACCTTCGGATATGGATAACAAATACAAACAAGGCTGGTCAGACATTCCCTACCAACACATCTGCAGTTCCCTGAAGCCTTCCGACTGGCAAGCAATCAACACTTTTGCAAGAAGATGGACCCCAATAAAATGTGGTTTTGTTATGCACAACATCATACTGATCGAAAATCAATTAGCATCTACAGGAGGAGCAGTGACACCAAAAGTCGTCTACCAAACCCAACCATACTTGGAAACTTTTGTTGACACAGATAACATCATTCCAATCCAAAAAATATACGAAGGATCGGATAATTTACCCAATTACAACATGCTCTTCTAAGGGAGACGTCTCCCTTAGAAGAGGTGAGTTTTAGCATGGGGGATGTAGGAGGGGAGGCAGGGCCCCTACGGGTGCTATCATATCTCTTTTATATATTATGCCTCCCCTCCTTGTGACCTTGAGATATATGTATTAATCTTCGTCATTGATGACGTCATTTGCAGGCAGGCAGTGTTGTTTTTGAGCTAGCTTTTTGGAGGATTTGTGGAATCCTCCTAAAGGATCTTCAAACACGACCCTGCCTGCCTGCCTGCATTTTCTATTTATTATAATATATATATTTTATGGATGACGTCATGCTGACGTCATTTGCAGGCAGGCAGGGTTGATTTTGAGCTAGCTTTTTCGAATTATATATATTATTTATTATTGCCCCTGGGGCTTTATTTTTTATTATTTTTATGTTATTAGAAGCCCAGGGGGCTTCTTTTTTTTATTTTTTATATTATTACAAGCCCAGGGGGTTTTATTTATTATTAGTCCCTATTATAAATTTTATTAGAAGCCCATTGGCTTATTTGTTATATGTATTAGGATCTATATAAGTTTATTATGACGTCATTTGCAGGCAGGAAGGGTTTTGTTTGAGCTAGCTTTAGGAGGATTTGTGGAATCCTTCCTGCAAATTTCCCTCATATAGGTTGTTTAAAAACTTCCCTTCCTGCCTGCATGTTCTATTTATATATATTATTGGAAGCCCATGGGGCTTTTATATATTTATATTCTAAGTATAGGAGACATTAAAAAACAAGTGAGAGAGGTTTGTGTCAGACTTTTATTGTGTTATATTATTTTGTATTTTTATAATTAATTAAGAATTTTATATTATTACCAATTATCGTAATCATCGAAAATGTCTTCAAAGTTTATATTTGATAATTCAGGTAGTCCAGAGTTGGTTGGTTCTTCGTCGTCACTGGATTGTTCGATAGGAATGACGTCACTATTAGCTTCCGGAGTTGTTTGTGATGAGGCGTCTGCGGTTTCCATGTTCGTGTTTGTTGCCATCTCTAGTGTCATTTTTTTCGCTGGAGTGTTGGTCGATGCATCTTGTTTTCTTTTTGAAGGGGGGACGATTTTCTCGTGGCTGAAAAGAAATTTTTGGTCTTCTGTTAGATACTTGTCCGCAAGCAGGTTTATCCACTGTGGATGCAAGTCCTTCGTTATAGATTCAAGGAAGTCGCAGGGCCTAAGTTTGTCGTATATGCGGAGGCATCTTGCTTCTATCGCTGTTTTAGAGCCGGGTGCATTATTCCATACGTAGGTATTGCTTGTCATTAGGACTGGAGTCGGTCGAAGGTACTCATCTCCGCACATTTTCTTATGGGCGTAGTAACCCGTGCCTTCCAATACGCATTTCAGGCTTTCGATCATTCCCGGGTCGAAATAGGGCTCGTTGATCACAATTAGGCGCTTGTTTAAGCAGTCCTGCCACATGAATGCGTAACCTCCTGTCCCTTGAACAACCATTCCGTAGTAGACTGAAGCTTTCTGCATAGATTGCGCAATAAATGTTTTTCCACTGTTTGGCTCCCCGTTTAGGTACAGCGTGTTTCTTGTGGGCTCTGTCCATGACCTCAATCATGTCGATTGTGAAGCGTTTGGAGTCGATTCCTTGGAATTCGCACCATCTCTCCATCACATCAGCGCTCTCTTCCGGCGAAATGCATTCTTCTTTTATGTCTTTGAAGTTTCGTGCCAACTTCAAGATGGGGGTGTCCAGGCTAGCTTGTTTCTGTAGTTCTAATGCTTTTTTGAAGTTTGTTGAATATGACCTTTTGCAGTAGACGTCGATGAAATCAGGATTATCATGCTGTGACATCTGCTGGGACTGGGCTTGGGTTTCGTGAATTAGTGATTTGAGTGATTTTTTTGTGCTTTGCTTTTCTGCTCTTCTTGAAGCTACGTGTTTAATTAACTCAGGGGTGACTCTTTGGAATAAATGTTGGAGTTGCGAACCTGGCAGCATGTTCTTGAATATGATGTGACGTGGTGGAACCTGCATGTACGCTAAGAAATTGACCGGGGCAATGGCTGCTGCTGTTTTCCAGATGTTGCACGTTCTCGCGATGGTGTTCATGAGCCAGTCGTTGTCGAACCGTTTGCCTTTGGGTTGTTCCATCATAGCATGGTAGTGGAGGACGTTGTATTCGCAGGCGGCTGGATCTGAATCTACTGGGTGTTCGGATATAAATATACTTCTTTTTCTTAGGAGTCCTTTCGCTTGGGGGTTGTCGTCGAGTCTAAGATTGTTGAGGAAAGCAAACACGATGATTCTGTATTCGAATCTATTGTCATCTCTGGACGTTCCTGGTGATACCTCCATTTTGTCTGAAAAAAAAGAAAATATAAATAATTCAAACAAACAAGCATGTTAAAACTAATAGGTTAGGCGGAGAGCATAGTTACCCGTGTTGTTCGCACTGATGCTTTTGGAGGTATGATTGGAAACCTAGCGGGAATTTTATATATAAGAAATAATGTCACGTGATGTGTCGCGTGATTGGAATGGAATCCTGCAAATTTCCCTCCATAAGGAGCTTTAAAACTCCCCTGCCTGCCTATTTCCCTTCATTTGCAGGCAGGCAGGAAGGGTTTTGTTTGAGCGAGCTTTAGGAGGATTGCTGGAATCCTGCATATTGCGCAATTCATTGCGCAAGAAAAAAATATATTTTATGAGAAAAAAGAGATTTGATAGCACTCTCCTTTATACTGCCGCCCTGCCTGCCTCATCTCCTGCACAACCTCTACTCAAGACGTCTTGAGTAGAGGTTGTGCAGGAGATCTACGCAGAAATTAAACTGCGTCAACTGCACATGTTGCAGACATTTTAGGACGTTGTAGATTTTGGGATAACTGCTCGCTTGATCCAAACATTTTAGATGCAACTATCGTGAAAAAGTATGCTGCAAAAGCTTCTAATTTCTTAAAATAGATTCTGCAAAGTGACTTCCTTTCACAACTTAAATGGTTGTCTTCAGGCTTTTTGAGGATTACTTTGATAGTGGCTCTAACCCTTTTGAAATTCTCGAAATCTTATAAATCTTACTGACCATCGTGTAGGACAAAATGGCAAAATATATCAGTTTTCAAAATATTGTCGGTGTTCTCATGACATGGCTGCAGAACTATGTTTTCATAAATAGTTTTGCTTTTTGCATAATCTCTAAGAATATTCGATACATGACCATGACTAATGCATCACACATTGTCTCACAATGCCGGCTTATTTCCTGGTGCACGTAAACTGTGCACGTGATTTTCCGGGCTGAAATTGATTGCTTTAACTTCACTTTTCAAGGCGAATGCTGCCATTCCATGGACTGTTGCTCTGATTCTGGGGTGATGTAGGTCACCCATGTTTTATCGCACGTAACAATTTGGCTTAAGAAATCGCCACCGTTGTTGTGGTACTGCTCAAGGAAAGTCATTGTACTGCCTGACCTTTTGGTTTGGTGCATAACCGTCAACATTTTTGGTACCCAACGTGAGCACAATTTTCCACAATCCCATCCTTTGTTCACAATGCATATGACGCCCGTCACCATCAGCCATCGTGTAGCTCTAGTGCGACTCTAATTAAAAACTAACTCAGTCACAATGAAATACAAAACACTACGAAAAACATTATGAAAGTCATCACACAAAGAGGATATCGTAAAGCGTCTGTTTTCTCTCACCAAATTGTCAACTTGCTGCACCAGAATTTCATTAACGACCGAAGGATGTCCACTCCGTGGTTCACCATCCACGTTTGTTCATCCATCTTTAAATGATATCGTCTTTTTTACTATTCTATCACTCGTAATGTTTTAACCGCAAACTGCACATATCTCACAACGGATATGGATCGATAGGCCTTTAGCACTAAGAAATCTTGCGATAGAATATACTTAACAGTCGGCGGGACTCGCAAATATCGGAGGCATCTTAAACACTCAGTAGACAACATAAACAACAACAAATACTACTGTAATGGTATCAGTGCTTGTGCAAGAGATGTAGGTACCCAGTGCGCAGAATCTCAATCGCAACGCTGCAGCCGCTGTGTGGCATAGAGCACCAATAATTTTGCAATATTTTGTCTTTTCTGGTGAAAGCAGCTCGCTGTCATATGTGACTTGTTTGCGAAACTCTGTTGACATCTATTTTGTTCCCAAACAAAAGAATATGAAAACACCCAATTGCTTTTTGAATACAGTTAATCAAATAATTCAATATAATATCATATGGACTTTAAACCCATTCATGAGAGAAAAAATTGCATGGTAAAATACAATAAGAAATGGAAAAGTCGTTTACAATAAAAACGTGAAGTGTTAAGTTTAAAATATCCTTAACTTCACTGCAAAGCTCGATTGTACACAACGTTCTTTGTTTTTTTTTTGCCAACGGTAAAAATGTTTGGTAAGCCCGATCTCGAATATGCTTCATACAGTTGGCCGACGGTGACTGCAGATTGACGCCGCAAACTCTGAAAGGCTGTCCTTTTGCCTTGTGGAGTGCTGGGGAGCCCAGTCAGATAGGCACTCGCCTAGCATGCGATATGTCCCAGGTTCGTGCATCGCCAAAATAACTCCATATATTCCCTTGCGCCATAAAACTCCCACATTAGGGTGGGCCGAAAAAAACTTTTTATTTTATTTCGGATCGCTATAGTGCGGAAAAGTTGCCATTGGTAAAGACATGAAAAATGCACTAATTTTTATTTTTTTATTACCATATCTTCCGTTCGCGCAATGCCTTCAAAGTTGGCGAAAAATTGTTAAAAACCGTATTTTTTTAATAATTTTTTTAAAAAAGGCAGATGTTTTTAATTACGTTCCTATCATGAATTAACTACTAAAAGTATGTAAAATCCAAATATTAATGCACTTATTAATAATAAATGCTATAATATATTGTATAATAAGTTATTATACATTTGTGTCAGATCTTCCGACCACTCAACGTAGTATAAAATTAGGAAAATTCGTATTTTTTGCTAAATTTCAAAGTTTTAACTTTTTGTAAATTTTAATCATACAACATGATATAGGAAAGCAATTAAAATCATATATCGGGTTTAAAAAAAATTATGAAGAATTACGGTTTTTGACAATTTTTGCCAACTTTGATGGCATTGCGCGAACGGAAGATATAGTCATAAAAAAATAACAATTAGTGCATTTTTCATGTCTTTACCAATGGCAACTTTTCCGCACTATAGCGATCCGAAATAAAATAAAAAGTTTTTTTCGGCCCACCCTATCCCACATCCATCCTTTTTCAGCAGCCCAAGCTTCTGGCACTCTTTTCTGCAGGTGTTGCACTCGGCTCCCTCTACGGTTCTCGGGTCGGAGAAAGAAGTTGAATCTCGGACAGTGTGCAGAAGCATCCTGAAGAACGCTGCATTGTTGGGATGAACAGTATACACTCTTCCTAGAGCATCTCTGCACTTGTTGCCGTCTCCCGTGTGTCCTACCTTCCCTTTCGTGAAAATCTTTTTCAAGGCTTCCCATGTGTAGTACGGAACTACCTTTGGATATATTAGGGTCCTGGCAAGAACATCTTCTCGTCTAAGCTCAAAGAAGGCAGTGAGTGTTGTATTGGGTGACCTGTCTGCTATTCTGGCTGTGTTTCCACTTGTAAAGTAAACACGTTGGCCGTTCTCCAAGTGGACCCTCGGGTGAACCACTGCCGGATGCCTTTCGTGGATCGGAAATCCCAGGATCCTCCACACTGCCTCGTTGCTGCTGTGACGCATCACGACCCAGCTGTTGTTTACTTCTTGTTCCTGGCCGCTCACTTTCAGCTTGGCGCTGAAACCTCCTGTTTCTGTTTTTTTTCCGTCTGTACTGGGGATATCCGTTTTGGGCCATCTGGGTCTCTGCTATTAGTCTTTGTGGGATTGGTGGTCCTCTTCAAGAACGAGGTATATTATATCATTCATTAAAATATTGTTAGGGCAAACGTTACATTTTAATTTTTGTAAGCAAGCACATTAGCCGGCGATTTAAGTTACTATAATAGATAGAGATTTTACATTATAAAGATCAGTTTTGGTAATTTTTATTTTAAAGTAAGTTAAGTCTTCAGTGGCATCGATGTTAGATATATCAATTTCGTCTAAATTTCTAACATCCGTTGAAGAAGTAATAGTTCCATGGTTGTGGGAATTTATTGTCCAATGGAATCAAGCTTCTTATTCTTAATTTCGCCTCTGTTTCATAAACTTGGGTCAATGATATGTTATAATGACATCCAGCTAATAGATTGTATTGACCAAAGCGATCTTCCAAGGAGTCAGTCTGCTGTCTATATTATGTTTAGCATTTCCTTTACCTATAGAACAAACATTTACAATATCCCACCAAGTATTTATCATTTTAATATATACAGCAGTAGTTTTAAATAAGGTTAAAGGCCAAGAAAATTTAAAGTAAGGTTGGACAAAATTTTACGAGGCTATTACATTCTAATTCATGGATTTTTCTTATAGTATTAAAAGGAGCTGCTTTTAATGTTTGATTGGGATCATAAAAATTTATATCCGGATAATATATACAAACACCACTATTTTTTTCAACCAATTGTTCCTAATGCATTTTAAAATATGAACAACATCAATTATGAAAAATAAGGGACAAAATAAATCTACAGGATGTTATTAAATATATTTTAGTTCAGGTGTGTCTACACAATAGGACATTTATTTTATATTTATAGAATTATTATCACTTGATATACAAAATACTGTAAAACCGATATTTTCTAGACCAATGATTACTTTTTATATTAAGCTATGAAGTAGTTCAGCATTAATATTTTTAATTGGCATAATATGGGCCACGTCTTTATAATTTGATAGCAAACTCTTTACCATGAAAACGTAGGCTGTAGTAGCAATTGCTTCCGAGTTGTTGCCATAGCCATTATATTTCCTCATTTATATTCTAACATTGGCTTGATATAGATTTCTTCCTTTAGAAGGGTTCTTTAAGGTCATTTTTTTCAAGGTATGCAAATTTATCTTTAATGTAGGATAAATTGTCATCTAACTGCTCAGAAATTGGGTTAACCTTATAACTTGAACATAATCTTTTTATAGTAGAGGGATGGGGTAAAGTTAAATAGTTACACTTTTACATGAGTTTACATTTTGTGAACACTATGAACTACAATGGGGAAGTTCATAATTTTCTGCATTTTGACATTGCCAATGAAACAGGAAACAGAACAATTAATGTCGGCAACTAGGGAATAAACTAAAGTTGGACATGGAGAATATTTTAAGTTTAAAAAAGTTAGAGAATGGTTATTAAGTTTTATCTATATATCAGAAATTGTAACGTACTTCACACAATTCATTAACTAGTCTATAGTATTAAAACAATATTTTTCTTGATAATTGGCATCGTCGATTAGGGATGCTTGTATGGCCGTGGCAATGGAAGTATTTTCTTTTCTTGTGCATCTTCCCGATGGAAGTTCCCGACGAGATGTGGATTTCTCGGAAGTCATGTAGCTGGGACATCCAGGAAATATGGATGGTACTGCCTCAGGTTTTAGACGTGGATATCTCAGCTTTGCTGTTATTAGACGGCCAGTCTTTTCATCATAAGCTCCCGTCTCATGCCGAATGTCTTCCTTTCGGAACTGAACCTCGCATACCTGAAAGACATAAAAGTACTAAAGACGCATTTTCCTTAAAAAACCATGTCTAATACTTACTATTATTGAAATACATTTCGTTACATGAACAAAAATCTGGAATCAATTGGACTAAACACTCATTATACTGGAAAGTAGATAACAATCTAAAAAAATAAATGTCTAAATAAATACTATTATAATATGAAACATAATAAAAACTATTAGCTATCTTATAAACCCCGTACTATTAGGTATATTATACCCCCACTTATCTCTACGGGTTGACACATTCTTTATCCTCATGTAGGCACATATGGATTTATGACTTCCGCACTCTCTGCAGTCTTTTCTTCTTAAGGGACTTTTCTTATCTTTTGTGGGAAGAAATGGGATTGGAAGTTTATTCAATTAAACATTATAGCTATTAATAATTTTATTACTAGATATTTATTTAATATTTATTAACCAAAAGAAAATCGCTAGTAACAAATAATTGAAAAATTAATTTATATATGAAATAAAATATGACGTGGAAAAGTTCAAATATTTATATACAATACAATCTATCATGTTTTCGATCCTCATAGGGACCTTCAATACAAAGTGTGCTGTACAGGGTAAAGCCAAGGAGCTTAGCAGGTGTGCCATACTAGAAGCTGCTTGTAGGATGCAAAAAGTTTAAAAAAAATTAACAGTGCAGCTTAAGTGCGAGGTTATTTCATCCAAATGTCGAGGGGCTGCTGTTTGTAGGAGAAGAAAAATTCCAAAAAGAGTGTAGCTCTAGTGTGACGCTATTTCAACCAAACGAATCCGAATGTCGAGAAGGAAATTCTTGTAAGATGCGAAAAACTCCTGGAAGTATTTGTGAAGCTCTAGTGCGACGCTATTTCAATCCAATTTCGGAAAGCTCTAAACGGACTCCTAAATCTGGATTCTATGAAGTTTCGACTGTAGTAAAATCTTTTTAGTGTCAAAATATTGGATAGGCATTTATTATATTTAACCTTAAACCGATTTTCCTAAATCCATCATTGCAATACTTTTGCTGCTTATGTTGACATTCTTCTTCGATTTTGCTTTAGCTTCCTTCTTACACTTATTTGCGATGATGTTCAATTGGAAAGTAGCAAACTTCTTCAAAATTTTCATCTTAATAGAATGACAAGAAGGCAATTTTAAAGACTGAATATTTGTCTTTTAAGAATTGCTTCAGCAGAAATTCTTTGCCTTTACTGCTTTATACAATTTCTGATTTCATGGAGTGAAACACGATTTCCATGTTTAGAAACAATTCAAATCTAATTTCTTTATACCCCTGGAAGTCTTATGTTATTCTTTTAACTCTACATGAAAAATATACTCTGTGTAGAGTTTTGAATCTGAAACAGCGCTGATCAAACAATCTTGACAAACTTTACAATTTTTCTCAATGCTGTGAACAATATATCCAGCAATGTTGTACAAGCTATTCTTCTCTTTAAGGCTCATTTCTGTGTATGTTTTCCCAATCAGCTGACAGGACAACCGTTTGAGTTGGCTTTGCAGGCTTATTGATGGTATTCAAAAATCCAGAGAGAAACTCGGAATCATCGTCTTGGTAGCTTGTAACACTGTGTTGCACAGTACACTTGTGCAACTGTGGGGATGACCTGACGTGATCTCATTTGGCCCAAACGATTTTCTAAGGCGTCTTGGCAAAACCTTGAAGTTAGTATCTGCAAATTTATACCTTTCAGATCGAAGCTTTGCATGTAGTTTCAGAACCGTTGTGGTTGAAAAAATGACCCCCGTTTGAATTGGTTTCCAATGTGATACACCATTCTTTACATTTTAGGCCATGTATAATTCTGAGGTCAACATTATTGGTGTTTGAGTTCAAATGCTATTATCGACATCTGAATCAAAGTCCATCATTTCAAAATTTGTGAAAGCAGCTGCTAAAGCGTTCCTTTATTTTCTTTATCTATATTTCTGAAGTTTTCTTTTATTCTTAAACTCTAATATAATCGCATAGTTTTAGATTGCTAGAAGTAGATAATTTGTAACTGTAATAACAATGAAAATAATGATTAACAAAATATTTTTTTGTTAATAGTGTGTAATAAAAGATAATATATAAAACGGTAACTACGTAAGAATTTTGCTTCACAAACAACTTTGTTTTAAAAACTGTTAAACGCAATAAATTGTTCAATTTTCCCCTTGTAATGCTGCGAGACACTCTTCACAAGCCAGTTCACATCCGTTCACCAAGATTTTGTGAATTTGGAAAGTCTCAATAGTCGTGATCGCTTTCAACTGTACTTCGTTCCTGTAGGTCTTTTTTTTTTAAACTAATGATTGGTGCAAAGAATAATCAAAATCTTGTAGTTTAGATTTGGGGGATATCAGATTTGATTGTCAAAATTGGAACGTTTTTCAGCGCTGTGACATTGCCATTCGATGTGGTCACCTCATGGTGCACAAGTAAACTCTTCTTGAATGCAGAAATAAATTGGATTGCGGTGAGATTATTCCATCCTCCGCGATACCTTGTTTCACTTATAAACAGTTCTAGATGGTCCTGACTAAACTTATACGTTAGCATGTGCCTAAGCAAAGGAGCTCTTTGTTCATCAATTCGTCGTAAATCATCATCAAGCTTAACGTACCAATGCAAAATCCAACGAAAGGGATCTCCTTGGGTGTATGGTGCATTTTTATACCTCCGGGATCTGTAAAATGCAGGAGGAAAGCCAAAGCTTCCTTTAGAAAAGGTCGCCAAACACGCTCATCACCTTTCGAAAGTGGGGCTTTATAATACTTGGCAAAAGGAATCCGGGAGTTCAATATATGAAAGTCTGTCGATTCTTCTGATAAAATAAAGTTTTTTCGCAGTCTTTAAAGTCCTTTAGTTTCAAATTCTTATTACAAAACACTAAGGCGTTTGCTATGCTCAAACTTAGTTTGGACAGCCAAATTGACTTTCATTTTTTATGGCTGCCACTGTATGTACTTTTCAATTTGTTAGTGACCCTTAGTCCTTTTTCTTGCAGTTCATGTAGGTTCTTTATATACTGCCAATTGATGATTTTGTTGTCTACTGGATCTTAAAAGCTTTTAGTGATGTCTAGTTGTTTCGTATCAGCTTCTAACAAACACCCTCGTTTGGGGATTCGATGGGTGCCTAAACCAAGGTTGCGGGTCAGACAAGTCTAATTTGGAACCAAGACAACTTGCCATAGTAAAATGGAAACTTGGTCCATCGAAAGTTACCTACGGTACTTCGATTTTTGAATCGTGCAAACGCTTTAGTCATTCTTCAACAAGGTTTGCCCTCTCACCACCATATAAACCATTTATTAGAAAATAGGCAACAAGTAGCTTCCAGCTGCTATGCAGACGTATTACCATGAAAATTAACACATTCGATGCTATTTTTACGATGCGATTTTTCGTCTTTTTCCATCTCGGTTCCAATTCCTACATAGCCTCTCATTTTAACAGCATCAAATTGTATGTGATGTCTTATGCTTATTTCGTCGAGCATCAATGAGCATATCACCTTCTTGCCCTGTGATTTTGCCAATTGACCAGTTTGAAGAATTCAAAATGCTTCAGTACTAAATCCTGGTTCGCCATCCGTGTAGCTCTAGTGCGACAATAATTAAAAAAACTAAACCTGGCTTGCCATTTATACCACTGTACACCACGATCTTAGAACTGAAGGGTGTGGCAGAGCAAAATTGAAGGTCGATCTTACGTAATCATATGCCCTTGAAGAATAAAATTGCAAAGTAAGGGCAAATGATCTCAAAGCGTGGGAGGGGGTATTTTTCCCTTGTTAATTTACCCTCTTTATTCTTCATCACCCTTGTCATCAAAAAGGCGCTTCAGAGAAACTTTTTAGCATCTTCACTCAGCAACTTTTGTTCATTTAAATGATCCACGAGTTCATTAAGTGATTTTAATTTATGCTCTAGAGGCTGAATCTTCTGCTGCTTCGTTTTTAATTTCTTTGAGTTTTTTTGAAATTTCTTTTTCTAGCTTGCGTTTTAATTTACATGGACTGCAGTGTTCTTGCACATAAATTTCCATTTCCAATTAGCTTGAAGCTAGGGCATTCCTTTTTTTCATTCGGCTAAAAGAACACAAATTTAAAAACTAATATCATGATGTTATAATTCTTAAGTGTTTTCTAAAATTAGACTTGTTTTGTACCAAGAACACTCGTACCTATCACTGTCAAACCGAGCAGGAGTGTACAATTTGAATTGGAAGCTTTTAGCATTTAAAGAATTGTTTTACAACCGAATCTTAAAACACTGAAAAATAAAAATAGATAGTAACAAGAAATTATGAAAGAACTCAAATGACCTACTTTCCTGTTAAATTTTTATAGGAAAACAAGTTTGTAGCAGTAACTATTACCTAAAACTGCTATGACACAAAAATTATACAAATTAGAAAAAAATAAGCAAATTTTCAATTTTCGTCGAATCAAACAATTCACAAATTCGTCAAATCAATCAAATTTTTACTTCCCCGTTCAACTGGGTTTCATCTATGGCTTCAAGTTTTTCTCCATATCGATCAAAAAGATAATTAATATGCATATCTTCCTTGGATGCATCAATCTCAAAAGAAGGAAGAACCTTCTTATGACTAACAAATCGTCCATTAAGTTGGATTTGTGAAGTGTTCAACAAATGGAATGAGGCATTCTCTTCGATAATAATATTCTGGATTATAGTGTGGGAAGTTTTCCCTTGTTGTTTGGCATTTAGCCAGCCTGGGAACTTTGATAGGAATGTCTTTTTTTGAAAATAACCCTTGACATTTTTAAAGATTTTACCAAACTCGTCTTCTGCTTTGCCCCTGATGTTTTCAATTATAAGCTGCAGTTTGCTCTGCACATGATACAGCACTGGTCAGGTTCATTTCCTTACTCTTGAGGTAAATACCTTTCATTGAGGTATTTTAAACAAACCAAAAAGGTTTTCCTAAACACCTTTCAAGAGGTATTTTAAATAAACATAATGGTTTTCCTAAAATACATTGCAATATTTGAGGTATTTTTAATAAACCTAAGGTCCTCTTAAAATACTATTTTAAGAGGACCTTAGGTTTATTAAAAGGTTTTTCTAAGTAAGAAATTTACAATATAAAAAGTACTATTATTGCAAGAAAATGTACTTCGTATGAAATTAACAAATTAAAATATTTTTGCTTGTGAAAACTGAATGTTCTGCTAAACCTAACAACATTAAACATCTATGTTCATCTTCCTTACTAGTGATTTTTCATAAACCAGAATGGCATCTGTAAGTCGATTTTTTTTTTTTTTAAGCTTTCTTTAATAGCCCTACTATGTACTCACATTTTGTGTATTTCTGCATCAATCATAAACACTTAGAAAAGGTTTAAGAAAACATAACTCTCATGAACATATGTATTAAAAATATTCCATTGAAATGTTTGAATAAAGTCGATACATATTTTGAGCACATACAACTTAACTTGCTCTAGATACTTTGTCTATACCCTAGAGGGGTCACATGCCCATGGTGCAAAAGGAATTCCAAACTGCTTATTTAAAAAAAAAAGTGAAATAATTTGTACACGTATTAACAACACAAAATATATTTTATTTTTTTATACAACAATCACTTTTGATTTTTGCTTTGTCTTTTTGTTTTGGGGTGAATTTGCAATTGTCCCTAGGACGTGATACACCAGTTTTTAGCTTCCAACGGCACCTGTGGTTGGCGCATATTCTGTTTACCGCCCCGGCAACTCGAACAAATTTGGGATGTGACTTCGGCAACAGACCTTAAAAAATAAAATTAGAATTTTTGAATATTGTGCAGAGTAGTGGTTCATATTTTATGCACATACCCCAAACTATTACCCAAAACTATTTTTAAAATCACAAAATAGGAGGCTTGCTCCTCAATCATAATATAGCTGCATATTGAAGTATTTAGTTCATTAGAAAAAATAAGTATAATAAAGGCAAAATAAATTTTTAGAAAGTAAGTTTGTCATTAAATCCCTTCCTTTATATCATAGATTAAAAAAAAATAAAATATTGGGATTCAAATCAGTTTCAGTTTAGGATTTAAAATAGTTAAGACTTTTTAAGAATAACTTTTAAAGCAAGATAGAAAATTTCTTTTGAATATTTTAATACCTTTCTAACCATTGTTTATAAGAAGGGGAAATATAAGGTAGTTCTGTGGGTACCCTATAGTGTGTGGTTGCATTGTATTTGAATATTTACTTGCACAATATAAAAAGTATTATCAATAGCACATACAGGTTATGAAACAAATCGTGAATTATGACATTGTAATATAACAAACCACTTGAAAATATAGCATTACTACCAAGTAATATTTAGGATTTGCCTTGACTGAGGATTTTCAATTAAGAAGCATAACCTTGAGCATATTTAAACTAAAAGTATTTTACAAACTATGAATACCCATTGAAAATCATGGTTGTACCAATATTTATGCTTTCACATTTCAGTTCCCTACAAAATAAAATTTAGTGTTAACTATGGTAGAAAATATTACATCATATACATACAATTTAGGCATTCTTTATATTGCATAGGCAATCCTAGGTTTTCTTTGGTGCCATTGTTAGACATTTGAATAAGTTGTTCCTCGGTATAAAAGGCCCGGAGGAACATGGCCATCCCCTTTTTTTTTAGGATTGCTCCTGCCTTCAACAATGATGCAAAATTTTTGCACTTTCGTGACAAAAATTTCATCTATCGATGGTACCTATAAATGAAAAAATAGTGTTTTATTTCTGTACTCATGAACGGTGCTCAGACTGGCAATAGCACCAGAATGGAATCTTAACTACCTGGTATCAGAAACATATATAGTGATAAATCAAAATTGTACCGTAACCGTACGCATAATCCGTATTGATTCCAAATTCTCTCAATTTGACCATTATTGTTTCACTCAAGGCTTTTCCTGTAAGATCAAAAACCGGCACAAATTGTAGAAAATCCTCTCTGATACACATTTTCTCCAATTCATCATACCGAGCACAGAGCGATAATTGCTTTATACATCTGTCTCGTCTGCTAAAATCGAGAAACATTCTGCATTGTTCACTAGCCACTAGCTTTCCCAGCATAACCTGGTTGCACGCAGAAATGATTTCATTCTGTGCAATTAAACTAGTGTAAGTAGCTTTTTTTCACGCGGTCAATAAGTGCTCTTTCAAATCAGAATCCCCTCTTTCTACTCTCGTTTTCAGCAAGGACTTAAAGTTTCCCTCTTTTTTTTAATTCTTCCTCTTCAATATAGATGGGACTTCCATCACGGTGGGTCGCCAATAGCCCTCGTGTAGCTCTATTGCGACGATAATTCATACATAACCTAATCCTTTACGGTGACCTCTCATAGGCAAACCTTGCCTACAGCAAAAGATCAGTTGTTATGACAGTTTTAAGTAAACGTCGATTTAATGTTATTTTGTTCTTGACACTCTTATCTAAGCTACAGCGGCTGGGGAGCCCAGTCGGTTAGGCACTCGCCTAGCATGCGAAAGGTCCCAGGTTCGGGTCCGGGCATCGCCAAGAAAACTGCCAGCCTATAAACGGCCCGTGCAGCTAAAAAATGTCCGACGAATAATACCCCGTGTAAGGAAGTGCACGTTCCTTCAAAGGAAGTGCAAATATCCTTCAAATTCCTAACGTTGTGTACGATGTCGCCCTTAACGGTTGCGTTGGGTGCCTATTCAGGTGCTGGCTCGTTAATTGACTGTGGTTCTAAAATACGACGCCCGTCGCCAATAGCCCTCGTGTAGCTCTCGTGCGAGGATAATTCAAACCCAACTTATCTAACCTACAAATTATGAACCGAAAGAATGTTTGCTGCATCTACTTTGCAATTTCTGTGATACGTTGTTAACTGATGCTTGAAAAGTCTTCCAAAGCATGTTTCCAGTTAGAATATTTACTCGATCGATTAATTTCTCGAAGAGAGAAGCTGGCACAATTTTAGTTCAGCAATGGGGAAAAATAGTTGTGTTAGCAGATAGAATTGAAAATCTAACGTATCCAATTTTACAATCTGTAGCAGCAACGTCAGAAGGAGGCGAGAGACCACACCCAGGAATGTGGCAGGCATCGGTGAGTCACTGGCTATCAGGAACTTTCAAGTGTGATTTATAACATTGTAGAGATGAGAGAAGCATAGTTCAAATTGAAGTTACAGCAGGCAACAAAAAGTTATAATTTGTTGTTACTAAATACAGCAGCCGAGAAGTTGGAGGGAAAAAAATTGGTTGCATGCTTTGGCAATTGCGAAACTTCTAATTGTGAAGAGGATAATCCGCACAGCAGGTAACTATCCTGCCGACTTTTGTCATGAAGTAGAAAACAACTACCACACAGATAAACATACTTATCAATTAAGTTACTTATAGAAAAGGAGAGATTAGACATCTGTATATATTTATTTAGTGTAAAGAAATCATTTAAAGTCTTTAAAGGGACGGAGTCCGGAGCCGTCTCCCGACTCGCCAAATAGCACACAACTTTGCATCTTGAAGTCTAATTAAAAAAGTAAATTACAGTTATGAGATTATTATTGTTCTTCGATGGACCAATCAGGGTTATGAAAAAGTGTAAAAGGTTAAGTTTAAAATGTGATGACTAACCACTTTATGTAGGAACGGTTACATTTGCGATTAGATGACGCTGTTGTTGGGATGTTAAAGTTCCAAGTGAAATTAATGATATGTGAAAAGGTAATTTAAGTTAATAAGTTTAATTGCGATTAAAAATATAAGTTTTTGAGGGGTTTAAGTCGGGATGTTTTATATAAATTCCTTAAAAGAATATCTGTTAATGCAGCTCTTCGCCCATTTCATTTTTTTTTTATTATTTTATGAAATGACCCAGAACTCACCACGGGGAGGTGGCTATAATTCCTACCCAACCAACCATCCATATTTTTTTTTAATGCAGATTGCACAGATATATGTAATGAAATGTGTAAACATATTTATCCGTTATTTTTCCTTTTCTAAGTGAATTCGTTTAAAGGAACATTTTTGTGACATTTCTGGCATGGCTGCTGGACTGAAGTGTCGATCTTAAGTAGCCACCTCTATTTTCATGCCCGCATACTTTAGTTGAAGCCTGTTTTACAAGTTTGACACATCTTTCAACTGCTTGAGTGTGGCAAGGATACTCCTTGATTTTATTTAGGATCTTAGCATCGAATTTAATTAGTGATAACAGTTCAATGTTATTAACGTTCCTCAGA
This sequence comes from Hylyphantes graminicola, assembly GCA_023701765.1. NCBI lineage: Eukaryota > Metazoa > Arthropoda > Arachnida > Araneae > Linyphiidae > Hylyphantes > Hylyphantes graminicola. The sequence continues at coordinate 6,395,383 of CM043112.1, read as the reverse complement.
ATGGGTGGTGAATGTATTTATCGCGAAGGGAGTCACCGAGTTGACCCCTCCACCAGACTCGGTTGCGATTGCGCTGTGTGGATAAGTGTTCCAATACATAGATAACTTGAATAACAATTATAATTATTTAACATCAATAAAATAACAAGCGTAAACAGAACCAATAATTAACTAAGCATAAGAATAATACATAAACGCAGCTGCAGCGCTCGCTCAACGAGCGGTTCCGGAACGGTAGCGTTGCCGAAAAGAGACGTTGCCCCAGAAAGAGAAAGAGAGTTCGTATGGCAACAGTCTGTTTTTATAAGTTCCAGTCCTGATTTGTGTTGCCACCGGAAGATAACTTGGTTGGACGATGTTGATCAACAAGCGCTGCATCTAGTTGTAGCGCAATGCCGCCACATATTTCACATATATCCCAATTTATTACTTCCGTATAATCCGTAGCATCAAAGTTGATCTAATTTCTTTATCCTTAGATATTACTTTCCTTGCTTTTAGTACTCTGTTATAGCTCGACTCACGAATATGTTTACGATTATCAACGATCATTGAAAGAAGCACATTTTCTGAATGGGCAAAATATGCTTTTTTCCGATTACTTGATCGATAATTTTACGTAGGTTTTCGGGCAAATATCTAGACGTTTTGATAGCCTAAAACGCGCCTTGTGGGCCTTCAGTAAATGCTTCTTTCTTCTTTACATTAAATCACAAGGGAACGTACGCGACTTAAGGATAAAGGTTACTATAATTAATAAATTACACTGGTGTACAGTAGCTTTGTTGCCCTAGACATGAAAATGATTTTCGGTCCATTTATGCACACAATTCGTGAAACTATCAATGATTTTGTTAGATTTACCAATTTTTTAAAAATCTTAATTTTACATTACAAAAATAAAAAAAACGAGAAATGAAATAACAGATATTTATGTCAGTGATATTTTGAAAATTAGGATCGGAGTGGTGAGTGCCTGCGCATTTAACGCATTTGGGGGTACTGTTGCAATTTTGAGACGTGTGTGTTTAAGATTTGGACAAAGAATTGAAGTGCTCTATTTGGTTTTTTGTACGGCTCACCAGTGACTGAAAGGCGTTGGAAATATTGCAACTTGTATATGTCTTTGGCTTGTTTTTTTATCAATCAGAGATATCAGGGGGATATCTATTACTCATACTTTTCAGCTGCACAACTGTCTATTTGAAACTTTGATCCTCTAGTTTGTCTGCGACGTGTTTCGCGAGGGTGTCTTTAGAGAGACCTTTAATAACCACTTTATACGGTTTAACTTTAGGGCCGTTTGCCAAGTAATAGTCAATCTTGTCCTGTGTGAGATAACTTGTTATTTTCCTGTGCTCTTCAGCATTAGATTTAGTAATTTGCGGGGGATGGTCGTTCTCCTCTTCGGAGAGGTTTATAAGTGCATCAAAGAGATTACTTTGAGTGAGCGGTTGTTCTTGCACCCAGATTTGAACTTTTTCGATGGGCTTTATCGGGCTATTGTCCTTGCTTTGTGCAAGTTTAGCTGTTTTACTTTTTGGTGGGAATTTAAAATCTGTCTCAGGGTTCAAGGAAGATGAAGATGAAAAAGGAAGATGAACAGTGGATAAGGATTCTTTCTTTTATTAGGGATTTTAAAGAGATGGAGGGGTTGATATTGCGATCTCTCATACTCGCCTCTCCTTCTTCAGCATGGAGTTGGCAGTCTCAGATGGGGCCCTTCGACAGATTTTGAAGTTGAGATTGCAGGGTCATTCTTCTTGATGGCGGCATCCATTGCCCTTGTTGTGAAGCAGCAGGACTGCTCTTCTTCTGGTTTGAGAGTCTAACAGCTCACTTTTGTCTTCAATCAGCAGGGTGAAAGCCCTCAAGTTTGTGACAATGCCATGCCTGCGCATGCAGATATCTTGAGGTTCGCTTCGCCCCTGGTTCAAGGATTTTACAGACCACGAGGGAAGATGAGAGCCACATTGGCTCAAACTGGGGTTGGCAGACTTGGCGTCCGTCGCCAGCAATTCCATATTCTGGCGAGTGAGAGTCTTTTGAGGGGATGTAATGACAGCGAAAGGCGAGCCTCCATGGTCACACAACTAGGTTGCACTGATTTACCGCCACGTTCTTACCATTATTCCAGATTACAACGTTAAGTAGTATATGAGCCGAGGCATTCTGCAATATTATCAATTTTTTTAAAAATAAAAATGCGAAACATTGGATTTTCTTCAACCGTTCGCTGGCAGTTTTTTTTCCCTTACTAGCGGCGGCGAATCTCCACAATTTTTAGATTTTGCCCTCTTCTGGGGAACATCAGTTAAAGATTCCCGATTATCCATTAAACCACCAGACTGGCAGGGATTTACAGAATAGTCTCAATTTTTATTAACATCATTTCATAACAAAACAATACCTTCATTTCCTGTGTCTATGTGGCGAACCATCATAATTTTGTTGTTTTTCGTTAAAACGCATCTATTGTTGGGCTTTATCGAAGCAGTTTCAAATCCATTGAAAATTAGACTTTCGTACTCTTCACCACAACACAAATCATGATTAATATAATGTGTGAGGAATCATCCTGTATGAGTCATCCTTTTCCTAGAATTGGTAAATTAAAAGATTATGCTTTAGGCTTACTTACAATCGCATGCAACCCTGGCTGTCATATTGGTGTGAGTTTACTGCTCTTTCATGTTTTAAACTGTGTTCACCAGTCCAAAGCAAACCCATTACTAGAATTTTCGTCAACAAAAGATCCAGCTGAATTGCTTCCCATAAGTGAAAACTGCATTGTGACTGCTATTTTGTTAATTGAGCATAAAGGGACTGGGAAAAAAATGAGAAGAATGGACAGAAAACTCATGTTCTCATTTTTGAGAAAATATGTCCTCATTTTTGAGAAGATGTGTATTTATTTTAGAAACTCCACGTTCTCATTTTTGAGAATCTATGTATTCTTCTTATCAATTTTTTTCTTCGTTTTGAGAACATACTGGCTGTTTCATGCTTAATATTTACAACTAGTTGTCATTAACTGCCAATACGGAAAAATAATTGAACGTTGCCAATATATAAAACACTATAAAGAGTTTATTTGTTCATTCAAAAGAAACTAGATACACAAGTTTCATGCTTATTATATATTTATTAATACCATATTCAATATGTACAAAAAACATTAATATTTTTTTTAATCAATGAAATTTAGAAATCAGGCAAAATTGGAAAATTAACATAATATTGTAATTGGATATTTTTCAGTAAGAAAAAATAATATACTGAGAAAAAAGAACTTTAAAGAAATATACCGAGTATGATCATTTAAATCATATGAGTTTCGGATATGCAATGGCAAATAGTTATAAAGAGCTTTTACATTAATCAATGAAACGCTTTCAGTGGATGTAACTACATATGAATGGAAATGGTAATCAAAGGCATAACACATAACTTATTATCCAACAGATAAGATCTGACGCTTTATGGCTATGCTACTTGCATAGAAATTAAAACTAGGAAGGACCAATCGTGGCCCAGGGATATATATGGTTCACTTCAACTTTTGAAAGCTACAGGCAATTAGATGACAGACATGACATAAGACAACCTTCTTGGCTCTTAAAAAGTACTAAATGTTATTTGACTGTTAAAAAATTGCCATGGGGTGATGCAAATAAAAGTTGTGATTATAAAAAAAACACTGAAATTTTCATTCAAGAGAAAATATTTAAATTAATTGGGTTAAAACATGCCGTGACGGACATGACAATTGATGCAAAAATTGAGACAGATTATGATTATGCCAGACAAAAATTATGTTCATGGCGCATTTTCGTGGAATCAACCTACATAGCTCTCATTTGTGCTAAATGACACCAAAATCATTGTTAGTACAACATGGTTTGCTTTTTAAAGAAATATACCAAGTATGATCATTTAAATCGTGTGAGTTTCGGATATGCAATGGCAAATAGTTAAGAGAGCTTTTACATTAATCAATGAAACGCTTTCAGTGGATGTAACTACATATGAATGCAAATGGTAATCAAAACCATTAGACTTAAACTCATTATATACAATATAATGAGTTTAAGCCTAATGGTTATAAGCATTTTCATTATATAAAAATCAAAAAAAAATTCCAAATAACAAAATATCATCACAATCAATGAATAGTCATGTGTTTCGAATATACAGTTCTATTATAAGAAAAAGAGCTGCAAATAAATCTGTAGAATCTTTTGTAATTTCAAGGCTTAAAAGTAGATCCCGATTCCCCAATGTGTTTATCTTAGCAATTTTACTTGCCAGTATATAAGTTACAGCACCCATTTTAAACTGCTTCTGATTTAACATGTGTGCCATATTAATTTGGTGTCAAATCGCTTTTGTTTTGCAACATCAATGAAGTTTCCTGCTACAGACCCACACTTTTTAGACGGGAAATGTTTACTTTCGTACCTCAAACTCCAGTACCGGACGGGAGGTCCCAATTGACGATTTATTTGTTCATAATGCAATGCAAAATGCATTTTTGGGGTCAAATGTTTCAAAGGAAATAATTTCAAAAAAAGCTTGTGGTGATCCTGTATATTCTCTGCCAATTGAAAAGTTTCAGCCAAAGAAATTACAGGAGCCACTACAGTGTCAACTATAGTAAGCATTAAGAGGAATAAATCCCAGAACTAATTTCCCTGCGGAATTTTGTCACCTCTTAAAAGGGGTAGGATTCCAATAAGGGTCCACATTTGAGTTGCATTTTGCCCGGCTGAACCTAAGTTAGCAATCCTTTATATCAAGTTGGGAAGAATTACTGGGATTAATAGAAATTTCATTTTGGTGACACCTGTTCAAATGCCTTTTATAATTAAAGAATTTATTGAATTTCTGTTTGCATGAGTTATGATAGCAATTATAAAATTCCATTGATGAATGGCCATTCCTAATATGATCACAGAGATCATCGGAACTCTGGAACACACTATGGCACAATAAACAAAACATTTTAAGTTACGTAAAGGGATAAAATTTGACAGTAAATTATATGTGATTTTGAAGTTTATGAAAGATTTGCTGCATCTAAAATTTACATTATCAAAGATGCAGGGTACATACTCTATTTTAAGGCAGTACAAACACTTACATAAAAATTGACTAGTAAGTTAATGCATCTCAAATAACAAATTTATACATTTTAAAGATCAGGCGAGATCAATAAACAATATAAAAGCACCAACAATTGAAAATCCATGCCAAAAAAAGGGCAAAACTTCAAAAATTTACAAATTGCTTAAACAAAAGTAATGGGAATGAAAAAAAAACTCTTAAAATTAACTCCTGCCATATTGCAGCTATCTATTTCTATTAAAACCAGAAGGTATTTCAAAAGATATACATTTATAAGGCTAAATTTTAAATTTGAGCACAAAAGTTAAGAGCTTTAAGTCGATATAAACAGTCGTTTTTTTTTAATTCAATCACACAAGATGGTAATTGTTTTACCCCATCGCACTGATAAAAACTCTCATTTAAAAAATGCCATTCATTTGGCAATAAGGGGAAATTGAAGATAAAGTTAAAATAAAGCATAAATCTACTGCCTTTAGCAACGAATTTGTCTCATACATTTGTCCTCCAGGATGACAAAGGTTTGGGTGGACTGGAACTTTTCACCAAAGGTAAATTTTGAAAGTAAACGAAAATTTGTATCGGGATACTTCTTGGAAGTGATTATTGATTGGCTCTCTTTTTCCTCTGACACAAGATTGCCTCATCGCTGGAATACTGAGCTGGCTGTTTAGCATTTAGTTTTTTCCTATTCGTAAAACCTCGTCTGAGTCGCTACTGACCGCTTAAGTTTCCAGCAGTTTTCATATTTAGCTGAACAAAATTTTTAAAACTAAACCAATATTTGTGGATCTGATATCATGCAGAGGAGTTTTACCAACATGGTGGTCTTCTTGGGAAAAAGATAAGTTTATCGGTTCTTAATTGGCTTTCAATTTCTATAAGTTTTACCCCTCCTTCAACATAAACACCTTTCTGTTTGCATTTTTCACATCCATAGTAAGAATTGTTTTTTTTTTGGCTTTTATAAAGGATCATGCTGGAGTATCACTGTTGAAATGGAGAAGATCAAAACTGTACAGAGTAGATTTCTGCTGATAGCCATTTATTAGCAAATCATTAAGCTCTAAAATAATATCGCCTAAAAATCATCCATAGAAAAATGTTTAGTTAGGCCATAATGACAAGCATTCACTTCATCGAATTAATCAGCCCCAATATTGTCTTATATTGCAGATTGGAATTTTTGCTCAGGGATAGACCATCAACATTAATTCTAACACTCATTTCCTTACTTGGACAATACTGGTTTAAATCAAGCTTCTGTAGATAGCTTTTGATCCCAAAATTCTCCATCTGCATTTTTGAATTATTTACCTATTAATTTACCCTTGATGAAAGATACACAATCAACCATTTTCCCACTAAATGTATATCCTTCAACCATATTATTTAACCTTAACATCCATCCTTCACTCAGGTGATATATTCTTTGGTGTAACAAATCATTTGAAACATTTTGAAGGGTAATTAAAGCCCATTCACTAGAAATATCAAGTGAATATAAATTATCCCTAATGTCTGTTCCACTTGCAATTAACTTTTCATCTTTATAAACAAAACAGCGGTCCCCAGTTAAAGTAGTTACCATTCCAAACATGTTGTTTAACTACTTAATAGAAAGTAAATTTGCAGTTAACACTTTACCTACGGGCGTCGACTGACCCGTAGACTAAAAATCTTCTAGACCAGCAACTTAATCTAATCCCTAGCTCTTCTAACGCGTCGAAAGCAACTAAAACACTATTAAAGGTTGATTTGTTGATTGGCATAATTGTACTTTCAATTGTAGGGCTACTGTTTCTTCGGAATGTTCTCTGTTAAAAAAAAGTTACCCACTAGTGATTATTTCAACCGTTAGTCATCCTTTTACATCGGACCTTTTTTACTATGTGAACAAATAACATTTTGAGTTAATTGCATGACACAAAATTTGCATAAGGGTCCGTCTTAATATTAAAAATGTTACGAACTTTTAAATTTTCAATAGCAACACCCAATTTTAATTACTTAGAAATGTGAAAAACCCTCGAAAACCCCTAAATCTAAGTTTTTGTTACATTTGGATGAATATTTGACGAGTTATTCAATCGAATCACTTGTGGATCTTTGGGGGACCATGTCTAAAATGACTAGCGTAGTCAGTCTGTAGGTTTATTAATGGAGAAAAAGAAGCACAAGGTCAAATATCTTGAGGATGGGCCTACGAGGGATATAAAAGTCAATGAGTAGCTGTATATATTCAAAAATAAAGTCGAAAATAAGTTGTAGTAAAAAATAGATCCCTATCGTCACTTGATAAGGGTTCCAAATTACAAGATGTCATTGGCTCTGTTAAATCTCCTAAAGGTGACTGCAAATAGGCAGCCAGAAACCATTATATTAGTTCCCTTAGACACAAAGGGGGCGCACCAGTTTCTATGTCAGTTTCAATGTAGAAGTTCTCCAATGAGAGTTTGAAACTTAGAGTGTTCTTAGTCTATGGGTCAGTCGACGCCCGTAGTTAAAGTGTTAATTTGGGAACATGCAACACATTACTGAATGTCACATTCACCTTCTTCCCGTTTCTAGACAAAGTAAATGTAACATTACCCATACCCTCTACTTCAATAACTAAGCTACCAGTTTTATTATGTATAACAGTAGGCTCATTGTAATTAGAAATTAACTCTTTATTGGGGGGGTCATGTGATAGGAAGCATAGGAATCCATGAACCAAATACTTGTATTTGGTTGGCCGTCTACAACATATACATCGGTTATGTACGCTTCATCCCTTTTTGGTTTATTTGACTGAAACCCGTTCGTTTTAGGTCTGTTATTTGAGTGATTAGTTAGTACAGTCACTCCCCTTGTGACCATGGCCATTGCATTTAAAGCATTTACCCTGAAATAACTTCTTGCTTTTGTTAAACCGTTCGGTCAAAAAAGCACATTCCTGGCTATTTGATGATGGGGTAAAATCCTCAGCCATTAATCGACTTCGGATATCATCAACAGTTATATCCTTGCCACAGTTCTTTAAGGTCATAATTAGTGGCTCAAACCTATCTGGCAAGTTTGCCAGAATTATGCCAGCACTTAGATCATCATCTCGGATCACCCCTATGCCTTTCAATTGCTGATATGCCGAAATCATCTTTTGTAAAACCCAAACATCCATCCATCCTTTTATAATGAACACCTTTCAGAAGACACTCTAGTTTCATAGGTGTTATCTAAAGTCTCCCAAGCCTTTCTCCCACTAGTTTCATCCCTTATGTCATCAAAAATTGACTCATTCAGACCTTCAACAATAAATGACAGTGCTTGGTAAAGGGCAGGGCGCGGCAAATTTTGACCTCAAAATATGCCGCGCAAGCCTAATCCCAATGTGTTCAAATAGCTTAATGTTTAATATCATTTATTTTAGTTTTGGCTAAAGTTTCATAAATTTTAAAATTGGATTTTATATTAAATAAATCTTGTAGAATTACATATAAAAAATTATACGTATATATTGAGTAGTTAAATAATTACATGAAAGATCAAACTAAGCTTTGTAGTTCCTTCTTTGCACATTTTTAAGACTCCTATGACCCCTTAAAACAATAAGCAAATCAATAATTCTAAAATATTATAATGAAAGCAATATCTAATTGCAAAGATTAATTATGTGTAACTAGTAAAATAAGAATTAAATTCCAAAAATTTAGAAACAAAATATTTAGAAAGGTTTTATGTTACCTAGAAAATTGCCCAGTTGCTCTCTATTACCCATTCAAGATAGAGGTGTCACCCTGGCCATGGGTTCATTGTCGCCTGCTTTCTTGACTTAATCACACATTTTTTGCTAAATCTCTCATCGCAGCACTTTTACTCCCCATGTTACATGAAGACTTGGTCTTTTTGCGAGCAAGCTGCTTGGAACTTGGAAGCAAAAATCTTCAATCTGAAGGAGGCAAACCTACTGATTATTTTTTCTTAACTCCATGGCTCTCGGGTAGGTGTAAATCTTGCACAAGCCGATTTTCTTGAAACTTATCAATCAAGAAGTGACGACATTCAGTCCACTTGGGCAAGCTTGATTCGTAGGAACGAAACAAAAGTTCCAGTTCCATGAAAATTTCAAAAACTCTTTCCTTGACATAGAAAAGATGGCCTGGTTTGAATTCACGGAGCTCAACTAGCTTTGTATACTCTTCGTCAATTCTTGTTTACGATGCCAAGCTTGATAGGCAGTTACTGCAAACTTTGTAGTTTTTTTGCAAACTGTAAACAATGTAACCAGCAATATTGTACAGACTGTTTTTTTCTGCAAGGTTAGAGCTGACATGGTAGTGTTCCAGCCAGCACATAGGATAACTGGTGGGGTCTAAGGTTTTGGCTTTAATGACTTCACCATTTAAAAAACCCGAATATTCTCTGTATCATCAACTTCATAGCTGCCATGCCGACACTTTTGATGATATTGCGATACTGCAATTAATTTCAAATTTTGTTTGAATTGCAGAGCAGAAGGAATGACCTGCTTAGATCTTACGACCCCTAACAGATATTCAATAGCATCTTGAGAAAATCTAGATGTCAAGAAGTACTTGAAGCCTTCTTCGAATAGTTGCTCCTGTAGGTTGAGGATTGTTGTTGTTGACAATATCACCCCTGTCTGAATTGGCTTCCAGTACTTCCTACCATTCTTCTGAACAATCTGTAGGCTTCTAAATAAAGTAATAATTTCCTTAATAAATGTAATGTTCTTCTCGTATTCTTATTTGCTGAGAGCAAGATGAGGGGTACGAGAAGGTCATTAGGTCATACCTGGAAAAAAATTCTTATTTAATAAAGTTTAAGTTGGTTTCAGTGAGTGGGCTCAGGTTTGAATCCTGGATAAGGCATGTATGCTTGTGTCTTCAAGGCACTGTTACCCAAGGCACTTTGTTGGCAAGGAGTTCATTTTATTAATTTAAAAGCTAAACACAGAATAAAAACTGTCTAAAAATACGTATTTCTCTTAATTAATATTAGACCTTTACTAAATAAGGATTGCAATTGCTGCAGTTTGAAAACAGAAACTGGATAGTTTTATTTGGGCTTTTAAGTCAAGTTCAAATAAATTCCATAACAAAATATTTAGAAAAATATCCATAAAATAAAACTGATATTTTTTTATCATTATCTAGTATAATATGTTAAATTATGTATTTAAAGACAAACAATTACAAATGATATAAAAAAAGTGATTTTTTTTTAATTAAGTTTAAATATTCTATTAATTACAAAAATAACTACCCGGGGCTTTTTTGGTTTGTTAGATGGGATGAAAACCCTGAATTGACAACTTTTAATAAGCTTAATTGACAGACATTTTAATTAATATGTATTTAATATTTTTCTCTACAAGTTTTCTTTTCGACTAAAATTAATAAATATGCACAAACAAATGCAAATAAACATGTCATAAAATATTTCGGTACATTTTGGCTATACCAATAGGGGTCAATGCATTACAAAAATTATTAAAAAGTAACATGATAGATGGTACTGTTTTTAAATAAGTACAAACATTTAGTATTCAGTTAGGACAAAAAAATTGACTAACGAAAATAGATATTAATAATAAGTTAGATTTAAAAAAAAACTTACTTGAAGATCCATAGATTCTTTACAGCGTATGTACACCAATTTTCACCTGTCGGAGTACAGTCTTGTATTAAAGTTTTAATCTTGGATCTCGATTTACCAGTCGGCCGAAGTCAACTTCTGTCGCCAATGAGCCACTCCGATGCAATGTCTTCCACTGGTTCCCCAACCTCTTCAATGAACCCCACAATGGCATACTTTTTAACCATGTTGGACCTAAATGGAACAAGGTAATTTAACAGGTGCCTTATCCCTTATTTAAGCAAATGAGTTTTGTTTAAAATTTTGAGCCTTTGCATAGAAAAATAAGAACTGCACAATCAAAAATGAAAAGTCATAACAATATACAGAAATTAATAACAATAAATCCAAATACCAAAAACACATCTTTCAAAAGCTATAGAGATAAATTAACTAACCTGACTTGCCAATTTCCCAAATTAGAAAATATGATGGATTAAAGCAACAGCAACTTTAAATTCAGGACTGACTAGACATTTGTTAGTTACAGATCCAAGCTTGTAGCAAATCAACATATTCATAGGATTGCCAATTCTGCTTATTGATTGACGTTGAGAACTGCAAGGGTACGAGTAATAATCCCCATGATTATGGTAAGGATTGCATTTAATAAATATGGAATCTGGGTTTTCTGGTGTAGAGTCTGTTCGAATTATGTTCAAAACTTTTATTATTTTTTTTATTGTGGAGCTGCACAAAACTGTCATTTTCATTTATGATGCTTATCCTAGAACCATTATAAACAACCTCTTGGTACTGAATCCCAGTTAAGCATTGATTTCCTCAAGAATCCTCTCAAAAACGCCCCAGGCGTGCCTGTCGTCCTGGTTAACTTGAATATCCGCCAGAATGTCGACAATTTTCAAGGGAAAGTCATCAGCGTCATCAGGAGTTGGAGATATAGTGAGAGATGGTGGGACTTGGTCTTCAGAAACTTCAGCGATATCTTCCAGATGAAGTGTCAGCGAGGATAACAATTAAACAGCCCTTGATAAATCTATGTCCACAGACTGAAGGATCTTGCCGACTGGTTGAAATCTCTCTAAAATATCATTCCATACAAACATCATCATAACCATTTCAACTGCCTACATTTGCTTCATAATTCCATGTGCTTCAGCATGTGTTGTTGCTTTCTGTTCTTTTTCCAAGAAAAGTTTGTATAGGGCCATGTAAATACCCGAGTATCCATTCTTTAATGCCCTTGTTGCATCGTATCGAGCAGTCCATCTAGTATCACTCAGCTTTTTTGGAACCAACTTACTTATCCATTTTAGTAAGTGACTCTGCTAGTGTGTTTAATCTGAAACTTGAAGCACTGAGGAAAACATATATTTGTTGAACCATTGAAAAAAATAACAGCAAATGTGCAAGATGATGCAGCATGTTCTCCAACAAGAATGTGCTGCGCATGGAACCAGTTCAACTAGGGGATTCTTTTCCTTAACATGGGATGGCACCAAAGATGAGATAGATTCCTATCCAAAAGATTTAGTACAATAGACCAGTGGTCGCGGTGCTTGGCCCTAACGGGCCCCCCACTCAAGTCGTATCCAAAAGATGGGCCGAGCCTCCCTTATGACTACATCCTATATTTGATTGGTGCAAAATTAATGAAACAGATAAAATTTGTGATCAAAATTAAAAATGTGGCGACGAAAAAATAAAGTTGATTTTAAAGAGTCAGGGACACTCATGCCCCAAAAACTTTTTTAAGGCTTAAAACCAACAAATAAAAAAGCAAAAATAAACAAAATAAAATAACCTTAATAGACACAACTTATCTACATTAATATCATACACAAGAGTAGCCTGCTGTCCGTATGCATGCAACGCAACGACTTCTTGTACATGAGCCCTAAATTTAAATTTGTCATGCTCAGGTATTTTCCTCACATGGGAAAGTAGACTTCGGAAAAAGAGGAGGTCCTCATCATCGTGCTCCTTCTAGATAGCAACTCTTCAATGGCATCAACTTTTTTCGATTTGATTTCCAATATGGCTTTGTTGTCTGCAGAATTGATGAATTTCATCTTCTTATTTGGGGGTCCAGGTGCCTTGCTCCGAAGGGTTGAAGAAACAGGGGCTGAGGAAGGTTGACTGGGGTCTGCGGCGTTGAGTTAAGAACCAAGCTCGAACCACCGTGAAACAAAAAAAAAACATTAAATGCTGTCGTACCCTGTTAACACGAATTCGAAGGGAGCACCGAAACACTTTGTGGTAACCGAATTTCACATTAACCATCCGGATTTTTTTGCATTAAACCTCACACTTAATACCTTATTTATTTGAGCCATTGCTTTAGTCCTTTGGGGCTGGGAAGCCCAGTCGGTTAGGCACTCGCCCAGCATGCGAAAGGTCCCAGGTTCGGGTCCGGGCATCGTCGAAATAACTGCCGACCTATAAACGGCCCGTGCAGCCAAAAATGTCCAACAAATAGTAAGGGAGTGCCCGTTAAATATCCTTCAAAGTAAAGTCCTAACGCTGCGTGCGATGTCGCCCTTAACGGTTGCGTTGGGTGCCTACTCAAGTGTCGGCTCGTCACTTGACTGTGGTTCTAAAATACGACGCCCGTCGCCAATAGCCCTCGTGTTGCTCTAGTGCGACGATATTTGAATTCAAACCTAACCCTAGTCCTTTTGCAGGAAATTTTTTTGGCGATCACTGAATCCGTGAAAGAATTGGAAATAACTTCAGAAAGGATGTACCATGAACTTAAACGGTATGTTGTGCTCTATCAATGCAGCAGATTTTCAACTCTGCTGTTTTCACACTATTTTCAACAGTTGTTTTCAAAAATTTGTGAATTTAACTGCCTAAGAAGTTCTTCATATGGGCAACATGAGTCTCTGTTTTCAAGTGCTGTAAAAGACTAGCTTTACGAGGCATGATGGAAAATCCACAGGCTCATTTTTATGCTTGGATAACCACGATTTAAAGAGATCATCCTGTTACCATTCAGAACGATACTTCTGTTTTCTACAAGAGCTACTACGTTCGTCCACCGAACGTTTATTCGAAGTCTGCTTGTTCATTGCATGTATTTATTTAACGTTATTATAAATAAATATAAAATAACGAATCAATAAAACGAATCATATGTCTAGCCGGCAAAAAAGTGCAACAAAATTCAGCAGCGAAAAATAATCCATAAACAAACAAACTGTTGCCAATTTGAAGAATAATAACAAATTACTATTTAAAAATATCGATTATCGATGTTTTAACTCTGGTTTGACCCTAAAGCCTCGAAGCATTCGTCGGATATGGCTCCTGTGGGTACGGAGGATCTCTTGGCTCTGGGCAGCTTGCAAATAGTCCTCGTGCAGTTCTTGTGCGACAATAATTCAAACCAAACTGGGCAGCTTGCAAGCTGGTATTGAAGAAAGCGTGAGAATTCAGTGAATGTAACATATTGATAACCATGAGGTTAGATTAGGGTGACATAATGAAGCAGTTATAAAGGACAGCAATTGACAATAAGAATGTAAATACAATTTCAGGAGTACAATAAACACAGATTCAGGAGTATACAAGCTTCTGCCGAGAGCTGATGTCAATCCCTTGAATTCCGCTGCAGGTTCAGCTCTGACTGCACGTCGCCGAAGTGCCTTACAACGTTGCCTGAGGGTCGCTAGTTGGGGCATCTACCAGTGAACTGGTTTCTTCACCTTCGGCGATGCCCTGAGTTTGCACGCTTTGGTTTCCTTCAGCTTCTCCGTCAGAAGCTCCACTGCTGAGTTGTCAGGAGTGCTCTCTAGCTTTTGCACGATATCGTCAACATATGGGCAAAAATGTTTCGCCCTAAATTTTTTGGTCCGTGTTTCAACCTGGTTTTCCGTTTGAAATAGGATAGTGTTGTGGTCGCTGAGAGGGTTCTCAACGACCTTCCAGGTATGTGGTGCCGCAACTTCTGGCGAGGACATGGTGAGATCAATTCAGCTCTCCCATTCGCCTCTTCTGAACGTCGGGGCCGAGATCCCCCCCGGCTAAGGTACTACTCGCATGTGCGGGTTTCCCTATGCCGTTTGACTCGAAAAGATTCCAAACGAAGGAGCGGAATTCAATTTTAGAGGTAGGCGTGTTCCCGTGAGGGCTCACTATCAAAGCCTCCTGCATGTAGGGCCAAGTTCTCTTCACAGCGGTTCCAGGCTTGGCCTGGTGTCTCCCTGAGCTACCGGAGTTGCTTCTGGGGGCAGTGTTCTTAACCTGTCTAGAGTCCCCGATGCTTGGGAGCCCTGAACCAGCTACGGCAGCAAAAGATATTGTGCCATCAGGAGTTTGAGCTTGTTCTGTTCGTTTGCTCTGACACGAACTCTCCACCTGCAGCTGAGGACGCTCATCAGCTTGGGTCATGGTGGCCTGAGTTTTCCCGGAACTTCCCCCCTATGACCTGGGCATGCCGATGTCTGAGGAGTAGGGGGTCTGTTCAGATCCTGGGAGGTGACCTTCGGAAGAGGAGGGGCCTCTTCCTGCGCTTTGGTCCCTTCAACCTGGTCAACAAAGCTTTGCTCTTCTGATGGATTCGTCGGTTGTGGCGCGGCATCAACCTGTGGCAGGGAATCCATTTTGGTTTTAGTCGAAGCTTCAGATTGGTGCCTTCTAGCGTCATCAGCTTCAGCGCTAGATCCCAGCGGTCGGAGTGCGGCTCCCACCTGTGGCTTGGGACCTTTGGCTGTTGTCTTGCTTCGACTTGTTGAGTGTTCTAGTTTCGACTGGGGTAGAGTCTGCCTCAGTCTGTTCAATTGGTACAATTAGAGGATCATCGATCCCCTCCGACTCGGTTCGAGTACTCGCATCCTTTCCCTTCAGGGAGTTAAGTTTGTCTGTGACTACTTTTAACTCCTCATTTTTGTCGGATAGTTCTGCTTCGAGCTGTGCAATAATGTTCTTACGCTTGCACGCTCGCTTAAGGTACCCTGTACCTTTGCCTGAAGGATGGCGAGCAATGTTCCATCGCTTCTCACCCTGAACTCATTTTCAAAAGGGACGCGTTTTCTCTTGTCATATGATTTGTTGACAAAAAATTTCTTAACATCTTCATCGAGGTCCGTCTCTGGGACCACATTCTCCGTGTCTTTGACCAAGATCTCGTTTTGGTCTTTGGGTTCTCTCATTTTTTCTAAGTTCGTCATCATTTCTTTTCCAATCTCGACCAACAGATCAAAATAAAAAAACCGAAAGGATTAACAACTGTCCAAATCTGAAGTTGATTACCACGATTTAAAGAGATCATCCTGTTACCATTCAGAACGATACTTCTATTTCTACAAGAGCTTCTACGTTCGTCCACCGAACGTTTATTATAAATAAAAATAAAATAATGAATCAATAAAACGAATCAAGCATGTGTCTAGCCGGCAAAAAAAAGTGCAACAAAATTCAGCAGCGAAAAATAAAAATAAACCATAAACAAACAAAACTGTTGCCAACTACTGCCGAGAGCTATGGTCGATCTTTTTTATTATTACTTTATTTTTTTAAATCATAATTAACCTATTCATTTTTTCTCAATTTTAATTTTTTTTTAAATTTTTTTTCTCCGTCTCTTTTATAATATCATAACATAGAATTAGCACATAGTACAGTAGGACAAAACAGGACAATGGGTATAATGACAGGACAATGAGAACTACGACAAACTGTGTACAAGATGGGATCACTATTTAGAATTGTGATGAACTGTTCGTGGCCTCTTTGTTGACTGGTCGATAGTTGGGTAGCAGTTGATAAGATCACGTAATGTGTTCATACTTCGATGATTCCATGGCTTGAAAGTGGTTGTGGGCAAGGATTGAAGAATCGATTTGTTTGATTTCCAGTTCCTTGTGTAAGTCATCGTTGCGAATGAACTAGGGCCCACCATTCGTCAAAGTGATTTATTTTGGAAGGCTTGAAGTCTTTACCTATTGGTGTTTTTGACTGTTGCCCAAGCTGGGCAAGCATATAGTAGGATAGGCTTGATCATCGTTAGATAGGTCTCTTTGTTTTAGTAGGTAGGATGGAGCTTCGGCCAATGATGGGATTGAGCGCTATTGAAGCTACTTGTGCCTTTCTGATGGTTTTGTCAATGTGGTCTATAAAGGTCAGTTGGAATCTAGATGAACTCCCAAGGATTTGACGACATTTGAGTAGGTAATGTTAGTGCTGTTAAACTTGAGATTGGTGAGGGTGGTGGAGTTTCTGCGTTTCTTAAAGAGGATAGATTCGCTTTTGGACGGCAGTCTCCAGTCTCGGCACCAATCAGCAACTTCATCCAATGCAATTTGAACATTGGTGACAGCGGTTTGAGGTCTTCTAGATTTATATAGGCCCTCAGGGGGCCCACTTCGTTGGGTACGGGTGTGGCAATACCGAGGTCCCTAGCTTCTCAGGGAGCTCACTTCTTGTGAGCACGGGAGTAGCGACCCCGAGAATCCCTAGCTGGGCCTTTGTATTCTTCTTTCTTTCCTCCCTGCAAAGGTCCGGTTTTGTGTTGATTCTGGTTTTCTTTACTGTTTTAATCTTAGTTACAGAAGAATCTCTTAGTTTTAGAATTTATCCCTAACCTTTTTTCTTGCGTTATTTAATTCGGCTGAGCATAATTCTTTATTCTCTTTTATATATTTCGATTTTAATTTATTTATTTATAATACCTAGTGAACTGCTTTGATTTGGACCTTTAAATATTTGTTTTTCATTATTTCATTGTTGTCGGACATTTCCGACCAGCACGTTTGCCGTGTGCTGCGACCGGCTGAACCGGAGGAAAGTGGAGTCCTGGGGTTCCTGCAGTGGCCTCCCATAGGACAGGTGTTAGTTTCCTGAGGCCACTGTTGCGTGCCCTTTGGTCCATGCTTCACTGGTTGACGGGTGCCAGGGGGGAGCCCGCCCCTGGCAATCGGCTCGCCTAATGGCACTGCCGTCCGGCGTTTGAGCTGCCGGACACCACTGCCATTTGGATTTTCGCTCCGGAAAAGGGTTAGTTTTGCGGCTAGGGGTGCCCAGTGCGGATCCACACCCCGAACCCGTAACGCTATGTCCCCGTAGTACTGCCTAGGGACACTGCCAAAGGCTGGGCTTATGTTTTTTATTTGCGAAAGTTCGCACCCTTACTATTTTAAGTTGCCCAGAGCTGGTAAGCCCCTGCCGTATCCCGGCCACTCCGGCGTAGTTGCAGTAGGTGGGTGAGAAGGGGTATCCGGAGCTACCTGCGGACTACGGGGATGAACCCCCTCTTTATCAATCATGGCTCAAACACATAGCCCAGGCGGAGGGTCAAGTCCGCCAAAAATAACACCTGAAACTGAAAAGACCAAGAATATTACTGACATAAATATACTTTATCCAAAATTTTTAGTTATTAGCTCAGCAACCCAACAATTATCTAGTGTTTCACCATTTGCTATACAGAAAGGCTTACTCGGAATCGGAGGAAACCCCAAATCCGTTAAAAAACTTAAATCTGGAGACCTACTTATCGAAACGACAACCTACGTACAATCAAGATCCTTCTTAAATTCAAAACTTTTATGCAATATTCCTATAACTGTCACACCCCATAACTCACTAAACTCCTGCCGTGGTGTCATCTCCGAAAAAGATCTGCTCAATGTTTCAGAGCAGGAAATACTGGATGGCCTGAAACCTCAAAATGTTACACAAGTAAAACGTATTTCTATCAAAAAAGGAGACAACATTGTAAACACTCAACATGTCATACTAACTTTTGCTACACCCACCCTACCCAAACACATAATAGCCGGCTACCTTAACTGTCCCGTTCGTCCATATATTCCAAACCCTTTGCGCTGCTTTCACTGCCAAAGGTATGGCCACACTAAAGCAACCTGCAGATCCCAAGATGAATATTGTTCAAACTGTTCTAATAAAGGTCACTCTTTCTCTTCTTGCCAGCTTCCACCAAAGTGTCTAAACTGTGAAGGCGACCACACTGCCAACTTCAGGGGGTGTCCAAGGTGGAAAGAAGAGAAAGACATTCAATATATCAAAGTCACTAAAAATGTATCCTATCAAGAAGCTCGCAACCAAGTAAAAATAACCCTGCCGAAACCTAACGTATCATATGCATCTGCCACCAAAGTTTCAACAGCCTCAATAGCCATCCAGTGCAATATGATCTTAGAGAAATACCTGCAAGACGTTAAATCTTCCAATACAATAGCAACAACTTCTATTACAAAAAACACCACATCATCCTCCAGCTCTCAAACTCAAAATACTTTAGTAAGATCAGACACACAGAAACCCCCAAGACATAGTAAATCTCCAGTGACGGTCAAACGCTTAGAAAGAGCGCCTAAGAAACAAAAAACCAAAGCAAGGAGCAAATCCTTAAATACTAAAACCAACAATAGCTCAGACTCCTCAGATTCCCCAGAAATGGATGTTGAGTCAGGACTCGAGGCACCACAACATCTGATGCCTCGAGATAAATTGGTGACGAAACATCCACCAATTATTTTCCCTAAATGACCCGAATAGTCTCGTGGAATTGTCGTGGTTTCCGACCCAATGTAGACGGTGTCAAGGCAATCATGGATAAATATGCACCTGATGTAGTATGCTTGCAGGAAACATTTCTAAAAGCAGGCGATATCACAAAATTAACATCTTGTGATATTTTAAGAAAAGACTACTCAGAAGGTGGAAGGGCTTGTGGTGGAGTTGCAATCGTGTATTCTAACCGATTGCCCACCAGTATTTTGAATATCAATACCAACCTTCAAGCCATAGCAATACAGATTCAACTTTCCCACCTTGTTACCATCTGTTGCATATATTTACCACCAAACCATGTTGTTAATATAGGAGATTTGGAAAATGTAATTCAGCAGCTGCCTGCCCCATTTTTTCTCATGGGCGACTTTAATGGCCACCACCCAATGTGGGGCAGTGGTGAACATAACAGCCGAGGATCAATAATGGAACAGCTAATACACGGGCAAAATCTGTTTCTGCTTAATGACGGAAGTCCAACTCTGTTTCACTCGCCTTCAAGGACTTTCCATGCTGTCGACCTCGCCATTTGCTCTCCGTCACTCTCTTTAGACTGGTCTTTCGGGGTCGGAAGTGACCTGTATGACAGTGATCACTTTCCAATCATTTTAACATCGAGGAGCCCACCACCTCAATGCGAAAGACCAGAACAGTTTAAATTTATTAAAGCAAATTGGGATATTTTTACAACCCATGCTGAGGTGACGGACGACATGGTCGAAACAGGCGATATTGACTCAGCTGTTAATGCCGTTACTGATACTATATTGAGTGCTGCTGTTTTAGCCATTCCTGTCACCCATGGCAGACTTCCCAAATCTCCCAAGCCTTGGTGGAACCACGACTGTTCACAGGCTGAAAAGCGGAAGAAGCGTGCTTGGGGTATCTTCCGTCGATATCCTACAGAGGCAAATCTCATTGAATTTAAAAGGGCTCGGTCCCTGGCCCGTAGGATACGACGTGAAAGCCAAAGGTCATCTTGGCAGCAATACCTTAATACTATCCGTAGTCACGTAACATCAAGGACTGTTTGGAAGAAAGTGAAAAGAATTTCGGGTCGTTACGCTGACTCACAGCCGCTTTCTATGCTGAAACACAATAATATTTTAATTGCTTCCCAAAAAGATATTGCAGATCAACTTGGAGCAGCCTTTGCAGCTGTCTCCAATGGTGCCAATTATAACGCTGACTTTTTAGTAACTAAACAAAGAGAGGAGCTTAAAAAATTAAATTTCAGAACATCTCATAATAAAAGTTACAACTGTAATTTCACTCTAAAGGAGCTACAATGTGCTCTAAAGAAATGCCACTCATCTGCCCCCGGCCATGATAAAATACATAATGAAATGTTAAAACATCTAAACAGTAATTCTTTACAAACCCTTTTGAAACTCTACAATAGAATATGGAATGAGAAAGTTTTCCCGACTTCCTGGCAAAGAGCAATCGTTATTCCAATTGCCAAGCCAGGAAAGGACCCTCAAGATGCTGGTAACTACCGTCCCATTGCCCTGACCAGTTGCCTGTGCAAATTGATGGAGCGGATGGTTAATGCCCGCCTGGTCTATTGCTTGGAAGAGAAAGGGGCCTTTTCTCCGTTTCAGAGTGGTTTCCGACACCATAGAAGCACCGTTGATAATATCTTGCTTCTGGAAACCTCCATTCGTGAAGCCTTTGTTCGTAATCAGCATCTCGTCTCCATATTTTTTGACATGGAGAAGGCTTATGATCGAACATGGAGGTACGGAATTCTGAAAGACCTATACCATCTTGGTTTTCGTGGCAATTTACCAGTCTTTATTCAGAACTTCCTTGAGACCCGTGTTTTCCAAGTTCGTGTCGGATCCACTCTGTCTCGAGACTTTTACCAACGAGAAGGTGTCCCTCAAGGCAGCGTCCTCAGCGTGGTGCTGTTTATATTGAAAATCAATGGAATAGTCGAGCAGCTACCACCAGCTGTCAATGGCACTTTGTTTGTGGACGACTTTCAGATCTCCTGTGCTTCGACTAACATGAGTACAGTAGAGAGACAGCTGCAGATTGCAATCCGCAAGATCACGGATTGGACGAATCATAATGGTTTCGTTATATCAAACCAGAAAACAATCTGCATGCATTTCTGCCGGAAGCGTGGGCTGCATCCTGACCCAGAAATTACTTTAAATGGTGTGGCTCTGCCTGTTAGATCGGAGGCAAAATTTCTGGGTATCTTTTTTTGACAGGAAGCTCACCTTCTTGCCACACATTCAACATCTACGGCAGAAATGCAATAAGTCGTTGAACATATTGAAAGTTTTATGCAACACAACATATGGTGCTGATACAACATCTATGCTGAGGATATACCGTGCTTTAATACGATCGAAGCTTGATTACGGTGTCGCTGCCTATGGTTCCACCAGAAAATCGGCCCTCAAGTATTTAGACACCATTCACCACCAGGGTCTGAGATTGGCTTCTGGGGCTTTTCGTACATCTCCTGTACAAAGCCTATACGTTCTGTGCCAGGAGCCATCTCTACAGCATCGTCGGGAAAAACTATCATTAGCTGCATATTTCAATATAAAAAGTAATAATAAACACCCTTTATATTCTCAAATTTTAAATCCAAGATTCCAGCAGTTCTTTTTAAATAAAAAATCATTTATTCCGACCTTCTCTCTCCGTATTAAAGAGCTCTTAGATGACCTTGATCTTGATGATTTCAGAGTTTTTAATTTTAACGATAATTTTTCACCTTGGGAAGAATCACCTGTACATATTCATAATATCATTAATTTTAAAAAGTCATCCTTGCCTGACTCGGCCATTGTACAAATCTTTAATGAGCATCGCTTTTTTAATTTCTCGTTTAAACCTGTATTCACCGATGGTTCCAAATCCTTTTCACATGTTGGCTCAGCTGCAGTTTTTGATGACATGACAATAGCAGAAACACTTAATCCTTCTTGCTCGGTGTTTACTTCAGAAATTTATTCTATTTATCTCGCACTTCATCACATAGCAGATCAAAGTTTTAAAACATGGATTATCTATTCTGATTCAAAAAGTGTGCTAGATGCCCTTCATAATTTCTCATACAAATCTCATCCCTTAATATCAATAGTTGTAAAGCTCCTTCAAAAGCTCAAAAACAATAGTTTTCAAATTAGTTTCTGCTGGGTGCCAAGCCATGTTGGTATTCCGGGCAATGAGGAGGCGGACCGCGCTGCAAAGACTGCTTGTCAAAGCAGCGGCGCCCCCCTTAATCTGCCCGATGCCAAGCTGGCTTGTGCACATTCAATTAAAATAGTATGGCAAAATGAATGGGACCTCCAAACAGAAAATAAATTTCATATCATATCACCTTCCATTACCTGGCCATCTTCTCCATTACCGAGCAGAAGGCAGGAGGTAGTGCTGGCACGCCTCCTGATTGGGCACACAAGACTCGCACATGTGCATCTTTTGCTGGCAGAAGATCAGCCTATTTGTGCCATGTGTGATGTTCCACTAAGTGTTCACCATATTTTAGTTGACTGTCCAGCTTTTACTCTGAGCAGGCTTAAACATTTTAACATGTTGTATCCATCTATCAATAACATTTTATCACATCCCCCATATCATGACTTGTTTTCCTTTTTATTTGAGATTGGCTTTTATTCTTTGATTTAAATTTGTCAATGTTTTTAAATGTTATGTACTGCTTTTAATAACCATTCAAACCTTTTATTTGAAAATCCCTGTGTTTGATTTTGGATGTTAAATCGTTCTTAAATGTTTTGTGTCACTTTTATGGATTATTTTAACTTGTTTTAAAAATATACCTAGTGTTTTGCGCAGTATGGCCTTAGATGCCCTTGCGCCATAAAACCCAAACATCCATCCATCCATCCTAGATTTAGATAGAATAGCTACCTTCAAACAAAATACAGATGGGTCAATGTTAAAAACAACCGTTGTTTTTTCGTTGGCACTACATTAGAACTGTTCGTTGGCTAACAGTTATAAATGGCCGTTGGCTGAATGGTTGGGCCAACCGTAGGCTTTGCGTTGGCACCTACAGTCATTTTTACATTGGGCCAACCGTTGGCTTTTTGTTGGCACATACGGTCAATTATACGTTGGCCCGATATAAGCTTTGCGTTGGCAATGGTAGTGTCTACATATTTTCAGTGAACGTATATATCCTTCACGGTTTCTTATCCCCATAAGCGGCCGCTAATTACTTAGTCTATGAGAGTAAAACCAGAAAAGTAACAAAAAGCTCCAAAAGTTTGTTTATTCATGAGTATTCATTTTTGTAATCATTTTACTCGTGTATAATCTTAAGTACTTTTTAAAAAATTTTCGATAGCTATTTTATGCAAGTGTGTTAAATTTTACATTGAAAATAGCCTTTAAGAAATTCAAAAAATCACTTAGACTGTATCCTTTTTTACAAATACAAACGCATGACCATTACGCATAACTTAGAATTTTGTAACTTTTCTAGATTTTTCTGATTGTAAAAGCAGCCCCTCACAGAGATAAAATAAACATGAAGGGTGTCCTTTTCCTTAAAATGATTCACTTATTGCAAATGAACATGCTAATGACATTTAAGTACTGATATATATATTTTTTAAAATCCTATTGAAACTGTTGTGAAGTCACCGTGGTGAAAGTGTTGCATATAGTGTTGTCCCATTTTGGAATAGCATATAGTACTCAGCAAGGTTTAGCCCATCATGAGACAAACAAATTACAAAAATATTGATTAAGATACTTTTATTTTACAAAATACACTGTCCATACAAAAGAAAATTACTGTAGAAATTTATCCACAGAAGAATAAGAATTTTGTAATAAAAAATATTTGAAAAGATTTTCAGCGAATTCGCTTACCACTTACAAAGGGAATGCAAGCAACATGATTGCTATTAGCTAATGGTAAAACATATATATTTTTTAAATTTTCTATAGGAATGCCCATGAAATTGTTATCATTGCAGATCTGTTCAACTTAAAAAAAAATATGAAGGCGGCTGCTTTCGAAAAAAGAACTTTTGTACAAGGGCTCCATATCAATTCCCCAAAACATGCCATCACACTTGCAAATATTTTTTATATTAACTAATTCTTTAGTGTCACATAACATAAAATAGTTATCCCCTTCACGACATGAAATAATACCAGCATCTGGATCAAGTTTTCTGTATTGCATAGCACTTAAAGGTATATTATGGGAAAGTGGACCACTATCGAGGTGCTTTGAAGGAAAGAATTTTTCATTAAGTTTATTTTTACATTCTGATTGATTTTCCCTTTCTGAAATTCGATTAATAACTTGCTGCAGTGCATGACTTTTGGAACGACACATGATTTTAATGTCCCAAACAGTTTTCAAATTTAAAGGCACTAACAGTCAAGGGGGCCAAAATTTTTGACATCAATGGATAAATGAGTTAAGTTATAGATGTTGTTCACTTTGAATTTACTTAACGATACAGAAGATTGAACAAATGAACCCAGCATCTGATTAGCATAATCTATCCATTCATCAATTGACTGGTCAAAACATAAAATATATATGGCAATATGTAACATTAAAAAGTGATTATATTTGTCTTCTGGTAGATGTTCTGTTGATACAACTGGCCCAATGTAGAGCAAAAAAGAACGAAATTCAGTTGCTTTCCAATACTTTGGTTCTATAAGGGATCTGGGTTTTTGTGAAAAGTCACTAGGACAAATTTGCTTGCACTGAATAATATCGTTTGAAAGATTCGAAACTTTTGTCCTGCTTAGCTTATGCATTCTCCTTATTTTTCCAGATAGCCCAGTCCAAATAAACAACAATTTTTTGATAACCCCTAAGTAAACTATATGCATTCCATCAAGTACTACCTACTTGTGTTACTAGACCAATTGATATCCTAGTCAAAGGAGATATTGCTAATTGGTGATGCTTGTTAGGTTGCAAACGAAAGCTACTGTCATCACCAAGTTTACAGAGAGGTTCATTTTTAAACACCATCCCTATTGCTAATAAACTCGCAAGTCTGAGTATATTTTTACAAGAATAGTACGAATTGTGTGTTTTCACAAACTTCACACTGCCGTTTGTGAATTGTTCCCATGGATTTGTCTCCAGGACAGCGGTAACCCACCGATTTTGCCGTTAGGGTCTAAATACGGCTCTTGCAGAAGGAAAATACCAGGGATATCCATCCGCAGGGGCCGCCAGTTCTGCTGTGGCGGCCTTGCTCCTGCCTAGGTTGCATTGGGCAAACCTAGGCATAATCGGTCTTTTGGGTTATATACTCCTTCGCTTGTTGCAACACCGGGCAACGTGGTGAATAAACACTATGTTAAGTTTCATATCTAGTGCTCCGCTGCTGATTAGAGCGGAGTTGACACAGCCAGGCTTTCTTTCGAAGTAGTCCTTTAGTGCATGCGCCCTGCCGCAACGTCTCCTAAGAGGTTTCTTTCGACACTTTTTGCCCCCTTGACCAAATGCTAAGCAGTTATTGCATTGGTTCAAGTCCATATGCTCCGCCACTTTGTGCCGACCCCATCGAAGCTTGATGTACTTTAGATCCTCGACGTCAGTGGGTCAACTAGTCGCACCTCTTCTCTTTAGGATCAAACCCGCGGCGGTAGCTGAACTTCAGTGTCTCAGAAGGGAGTTTAAGCTTTGTTTCCAATTCCCTGACCACCTTGTTCCGTTCAACTTTGTCGTCAATGCATCTTAACGGCAATCTTGCTTTTGGCGTGTTCCCCTGAGGGGCCACAATTAGTGCCTCCCGTATGAAGGGACAGGTTTTCTTCGCAGCTGACTCGAGTTGGAGCCGGTTATCTCCAGGTCCCCGATGTTCTGCCCTGGGTGCTACGTTCTCAACCTTGTCGGGTCCCGTTGGGCAAGGGGTCCCTGACCCAACGGCGTCAGCATAGCTGGAGCTGCCTTCGGGAGTTAGAGCTATCTCCGACCTCTTGCTTGGTTGCAGTCTCTCCACCTGCGACTCATGCGCACATGAGTGGGGGCCTACTGTGGTTCAGGGAGGTGGCCGTCGGGAGTGAGAGCGTCGCTTCCTGGTTGTTGGCCCCTTCAACCTGTTGGACAGGGTTGGTTTTGTCCCTTGACCTCGGCGGTTGTGGTGCGGCAACAACCTGTGGCATGGAAGTCAAGGGGGAAGAGTTTTCAGTGGGGCTGCCTCTAGCGTCATTGGCTTTTGCAGTGTTTCCCGTCGGCTGAGGTGCGACTGCAGCCTGTGTGTTTCAGGGGGTCCACTGATTCGGACTTCTTTTTCTTGCCCTTTGTAATTTACGTAAATAAAGTCCGGACGCCAATCTTCAAATGAACCACCGGTTCCCCAAATGAAGATAATTCAGTTTGTAACAAAAACAACAGACGTTTATTTCTTACGTTACAAGTCAGCAAAAATCTCAATAGACAAAATTCCAAGCTACTTTTACAAGAACAAAAACATTAACTGCTATGGGAGAAGTTGTAGTGTTTGTTTTAAACGAATATCAAAAAATAAGAATTAATGTATAAAAATAATGATCATTAAAAATATCGAATTCTTCAACGAACAACAACACCCTTCTTACTACTCTTCTTAGTTCTAGGTTCGGTTCGGGCAGATTTTTTCTCTTCATTCTTCTCGGGAGCGCCTGTTGCCCGGACTCGCGATCCTGGCTGATGGCTTTGGCAGCTCACTTCCTCCCGTTTGTGAGGTTTTTATCTACCCTTACCGCGTTGGTCCATTTGGAGAGAGGGAAATCGACCCCCGTCAGTTCCGTCATAGTACCGGATTCCGACTTGGTGGGGGTCTTGCCCTTCAAGAAATTGATTTCTCCGAGGGCTACTTTCAATTCTTCCGTTTTGGCTGCTAGTTCAGCCTTGAGCCGCACTATAATTGATTTACTATTGCGTGCTCTAAGCAAGTATTTTTGTTACTTGCTTTGGTACACCTCTGCCAGTGTACCACTACCATTATCACTAGCTTTGAAATCATTGCATGAGGACTTGCGCTTCCTCTGCTTACCTTTATTGACAATCTCTTCAAGATCGGTCTCTGGAATTTCCTCAAGACAATCCGTGTCCTCTTCGAGGACTTCGTCTTGAGCTACTTCTCTATCATTTTCAAGCTCGAGCATACTTACTGCTTTCGAGCGCAACTGATTAAATCTAAAAAAGAATGGATTAAAACTGTCCAAATCTTAGTTGATTTCCCCGCAATCTGTCGCTGAATCTCAGTGTCCAGCCCTGCCGCATGTAGGCTTGCTGTTCGGGTCAGTAATCAACAATTTAAAACCTTTTAGCATCCCGGAGATCAGGTCACGAAGCTGTTCCTCCTTAGTGCCAGCGTATTGGTTACACAATCTATTCATGATATTCTATCTCATCCCCCATATCATGCCTTGTTTTCCTTTTTAGGTGATATTGGATTTTATTCTTTGACTAGCAAATTTATACCCGCACTTCGCACGGATTAAATAAATATCAAATCGATCCAAGTATGTGTACCATATAACCTGTTATAAAATCATAAACTTAAGTTATTCTCTTTCCACTCGTTATCAAGTAAAAAATCTCAATTCATTGCCCTAATATTCTAAAATCAAAAATACGCTGTAAAATGTACTCATAAATGTCATCACAATTCCCTCATAAATACATAAAACCTTTTTTAACTCTTTTGGCTCGTTTTGGTAAATAATTTGGCGAGAAAATAGATATAGCTACAAACACACACATTATACAGCTCTAACACAACGACCTTAGCATATCCAACCAGCTTATAAATTATTTTTAAAAACATTTTGCCCAGTTGGCGAGTTTTAATAAATAATTTGGCGAGATTGGCAACATATTTGGCGAAACAATAAAGACATAATACCCTTATATGCAGCTCTAGTGCGATGGCTTTATTAACCATCATAGTTCAGTAATAGCTTAACAAACATTTTGCTCATTTGGCGAGTTTTAATCAATGAATTGGCGAGATTGGCAATGTATTTGGCGAAAAAGTAAAGACATAAAACCCTAATATGCAGCTCGTGCGATGACCTTTATTAACCATCATTGTTCAGTAATAGCTTAACAAACCATTTGCCCATTTGGCGAGTTTTTATTATAATTTGGCGAGATTGGCAACGTATTTGGCGAGAAAATAAAGACCTAACGGCAGCTCTAGAACTTATAGGTAAACTACACATTTATTGTTTGAACATGCATATTTGTAATCAACAGAACCATCATTGACGAAATCATCAACTAAACCCATCAGAAATCCAGGAATCAAGACTTGTTGGAAATACGTCACTTGAAACATATCAATTATTTTCAAATAATGAATTTAGTTTCTGAAAGTTATGGCAACACAATAAAGTAAACATTTTCAATTTTATTTATTTTCGTTGAAAGTTTTATTTAATTGTTTCTTCAGATGGCATCAGGAAAGAAAAGAAATCTTCGGATTTGAGCCAAAGTGGTGTAGTTTTCCAAGAAAATTCGAATTTTCTCTAAAAATAGAACACTTTGAGCTCTGAAAGTTCCCATTTTGCAACTCAAGTATGAACTACGTATTTGTACCAAGTTACGAGTCAAACAAATGTCTAGTTTGTGAGTTTCAGAGAGACATATATACACACACACATACAAAACTTCATTTTTATTATTATAGATTTAGTGTTATTTTTTAAATGTCATGTGTATTTAAAGTAACATTTTAGCATTTTTTTTTTAAACGTGTCGTATTTGCGTTCCATTTTAAACTTTTTAGAACTACCTAGTGTTTGGCCTTGGATGCCCTTGCGCCATAAAACCTAAACATCCATCCATGCATTGGTTACACAATCGAGAATGCTGGCATAAGGGTTATCAGTTGGGATGTTCATAACGAGGTCGCCGACGATATGCAAGCTCCTCTGGATGCAGCGCGGATACCACACGATCAAATTTTGTCAATTACACGGTGACTCCAGCTTGCACGAACTGACTTTCCATCTGCCAGAACCATATTTCGGGATTTCCTCGCCAGAAAGGTGAGGCCTTCACTGCCACACGAGCGATGACTGCAGCGGGAACCACGTTGTTATCGTTCTGCATGTTGCGTATTCACTGCAGTCCGGTCATCAATGTCGCATTGTCAGCATGATGGGCTCCAGAGTAATTCCTAATGAAACCAACTATTTAATGTATGATTTTAAATTACAAGAAGTTTACAAGATTATGATTTCAAATTGGAAAAGGTTTAAGAATTACGATGCAGCTGCAGCAACACAAGTTCGAGGGAGCCGGAGTGGATCTGCTGTCGATACGAGTTGTTGCTCTCCTTCCTCTGCTCATGTTGCCAGATTCCTGGCACTGGCTTGCCTATGTGCTGGTCTGTTGTGACGTCCCCACCACTAACACAAAGAACAGTGGTAGACGCCATAAGTACCTAACGCAAGTTGCTTATACAATAGGAACTTTTTAAAATTTATAAGAGCGCTGCGAGTCCTGTAATTAAGATTACTGCCATTCAATACAATAATTATTAAAGGTTTATTGCTGCTATTTTATTTAATATGGTCGATTGCAACTGCAGTTTTTCCTCTACTGAAAAGTGTCACATATTTTTCATACGAAGTGAAGAATGTGCAATCTCTGCGTGGTCTTTTGAGTTCTTCAATGATTTCTGCCTCCAACTCATCAATATTTCTTTTGGCACGAGTTGCCTTTTTTAACTTTTCTCTAGGATGGCGGTCTGGGGTGGCGCTGGAAGATTCATCCGTCTCATCGTCCTGCATGTGGTCGATGGCTGAGGCGATGTTGACTGCAGCGGACTGTTTTCCTTGTCTTCGTTAGGAGTCAGTCGCCACAGCCAACAGGAACTTCATGTGTTCCCCATAGATATAAGACCTTTGACAGACTGCCCAGACTTTACTCGCAAACTCCGGATGAAAGCATCTTGGATGTTGGTCCACTTTTGCTGTATATTTTCTCCTGGAATAAAATTCGGAGATCGAATTAGAAACATTACATTTAAAAATACATTAGAAAAACCTTAATGAAATTAAATGCAAATATGTAACAATTTTTTTTAATCAAAAGATCGTCATTGGGTTCTTAAATTATGAATAAAAAACATTATGCAGCGAGTGCGCAAAGTAAAAAAGAACTCCATCAAAGGGAATTATTAATATCTAACTATCATATGAAATTATATTCCCAAATAGTTTAAAATAATTGTGCTTACATAAAATACATAATTAGAATTGATAGGGGAGTGTACCCCAAAACGGGATACCTTATCTATTATTTGCATTATTTCTTATTGTGTAACAAGATAAAGAATCACAAATTGTAGAAAAAAATTACTTTATTGTGCGATAAAATAGGAATTGGGCACTTTTAAGAAAGAGTCAATATTCTTACATTTTGCAAAGACAGTGCATACATATGATCCACAGTGGGAGCAGATGTTGTCAGATCCATCCTATATATATGTATATGTGTATATATGTATATATATGTGTGTATATATATATATATATATATATATATATTTGTTGCAAGACCTGTTTCTTCTGAAAAGGGCATTGTTATTCAGAGTTTATAGAGTAATTTTAAAAAGTAATGAATTAGGAGTTACAACTTAATTTTTATATTTCATAGTATTTTTAGAAATTATAATTACAATTATTAAATTATTCAAATACCCTAGCAACCCCTTTTCTGGGTTGGTTGGCAAAGGCATACTTAAAATTTTAACGCTTTTAAGGTAGCTTTCTAAAGACTGAAAGTCAGAATTCGGGTTGGAATGAGAGTTAGAATTTAAGTTACTGTTTTGTATTTTCACTGCTTCTAGTTCTATTTCTTTTGATATTTTATCGACTTCTAATTGTTTAATCGCGAGGATATTATTATTAGCCGTTTTGTCTTTACGTTCCTCCACAAATGCGGCAATCATGTCACCAACGAAATCTGGACCCTTCTTGAATATATCCGTCTCTTCGATTAGAGTTTTCAGGTTCAAAATCGTCGTACTTTCTGGAATTTCTAGATCTAACTCTGCTGCACATTTTAAAATGTCTTTTTTCGTGTTTTAATACATTTAAAAAAATCGATTTTCTCACCAAACTGCTGCTGTAGTTTCTTCTTGCCATTACCGGCTGATGCTCTCAAAACTGTGGTTGGGACTCGGTACACTGATGCTTGAAATGAAAGATACTTTATTCACGGCTGCTCTCCAAGTGTGGGTGGTTAAAAGGGGGGTGTTACAAAGATCGAGGTTATGCTGGGGTTGTTAGCATCAGTGCCCTCTGCTGGTGTCTAGGGGGTTAAGATTTGGGGTTACATGGGTTAATGTTAATCCTACACTAATAACAGTTGGAGCTTCTATTAGAGTAAAGTTTAAATACCTGATTGGCACCTATAATCTCCATCAAATTTCCATTGTTTCTATGATTATACAGCTGATCCAACAATTGTAATCTTTGAACATATTCTTTTTGACTACTCTAAGAAATAAGTTGACACAACTTTGTAGCTTTTTCATAGCCTGTTTATATTTCTCTGGTCCTTAGATTGCTTTCTTTGGCTTATGGCGCGTAATAGTTAGAGGTGTCTCATCTGTTTCTATAACACGTGCCAAAGGGCTATGCCCGAGAAAATATTTCTTTGTCCACCGCTGCAGATAAATTTTCGTCGTACATGGCAAGTTGCCTGAATTTAAAAAATGGCCCTCGTGTAGCTCTAGTGCGACGATAATTCAAAACCTAACCTAACCTGAATTTTAAAATGTTTCTGCGAGGTAATCCCATTGACAGATGAAACGAACTCGAGCATACATTGAGCCTTGTGTCATATGCATTTTCATTGAGCTTAGAATCTGTAGCCTTCTTTAATTCTTCTTTTATAAATTTAAATGCATATGGTGTTAAAAGGTGATAGTAGGGTAAGGTGGGGTAAGTGGGCCACCTTTTTGGCATAATTCGACTTTAGACCCTCATACCACTGGATATAATCGGCCTAACAACTTATTTTTTTTGTGGTCCATTCTCTCATATGTTATTACTGTACCCATGACAACCTTAACCCACATTGGAAAAAAATAATTTTGAAAAATATGTTTTTCTTTTTGGTCATCAGAGTGGCCCACTTGCCCCGCAAGGTGGGGTAAGTGGGCCACCCCCCAAAAATATTTTTACACATAACTGGTAGAGATATGGTGGGGCAAGTGGAATAATCTACATGATTTTTTGAGTGTTTGAAAAAAAAAAGTAATGATGTATCTCTAATAGTTCCCCCATAGCAACTTTTTCTTTCATGCAAGCTTACTACAAGAAAAAATACGTTAATTTTCATTTTGTCATTTTTGCATGTAGTGTAAAAAAAGTGTTAGGGCTACAGATTTTAAAGCTGGCCTATGTCAATGAATATGACTATGAATAGTGAATATGACTAACCCTATGAATCAGTGAATATGACTTTTTTTTAAGTACATTAAAAAGTTGGGGCAAGTGGGCCACCCTTGGCCTACTTACCCCGCCATTGTGGTGGCCCACTTACCCCAAACGCGGGGCAACTGGGCCACCCCAATTTTCTTTTAACCTTATCAGCATCACAAGTACATGACACTACAAAAAGATACTATGTTTTATACACTTTCAAAATATATAACATTTTTTTTTGTATCATGAACCGTTTGGAAATAAATAAAAAAATAGTATGATGGCGTGAATTACGAAAAGATGCAATTTTAAAAAATTTCACAAAAAGGATTGTACCTTGTTACATACTTAAATGAAAATGATGCCATAATGTTTCCTGCATCTATTGGGGTAAATACGTAAAAATAATGTAACACATTTTTTTTACGTCCATAATTCGGGAAATGCCAGGGGGGGTGGCCCACTTGCCCCAATGGCCCACTTACCCCACCTTACCCTATTTTTCTTCTTCTTCACTTTCAAATGAAGACAATGACTTGAAGAAGTCCTTTGCCGCAGTGGAGCATCTTTCTGATCTTGTCGATTTCATGAGAATAAAAAATCTTTCAAAGAAGGCATCCAGCGTAGAAAACGTCGGAATAACGCTTTTCAATTTCTGATTAAAGCACTCTAACCTGTTAAGGTCCATTTCTTGTTTATGGGATGTCAATTTTTTCAAAGTAATCTAGATTTTGAGGAGGGGAATTTTCCTTAAAACTTGCGTACAGCTCCATATACTTCTCCTCAGTTCTAGTGTAGCATAGAGCTTCTCCAATTGGAATTTCGCAAAATCCCGCTCGATTGGGGACACTCCCAACTTATCGCAAGTTATCTCACGTTTGAGGTGCTCAAAGTATGGAATCTGCATAGGCGCAACGAAAATATAGGCAGGAGATCTCTTATAACCGATCTTTCTGTAAAATCTTTATCGGTAACACTAACACGGATATCGTCACATTTGTCTTTCTTCTTAAATGTTTTGAAAAACCATTTGTGACGGACCCGCCTAGTTCTACGAAGTATTACAGTTGTTCTACGAAGTATTACAGTTCTTGTTTAGTTTAGTCTTTCAACCATATATCATTTTATACCTTAAGAATTAAACAGTATTCATGAATATTATTTTCACAGAGAGTATAAATATTGACAGTGTTTGTGGAGGGGCGTCTCCGCTGGTCTTAATAGTATGATTTGTTTTTGGCGGTGTTTTTAATAGTGTCTTTTGTCTTTTTAGATAGCAGCTGAGTTTTTAGTGTTTATATTTTCGAAATGTGAAAGTTCCTGAAATTCTTGACCAGTTGGGGAATGCGAGAACGTCGGCCAGCCATTCTTTGACAACTTGTGATTCTAGTGCATGACCTGGCTCGTCTACTCGCCGATGTCAGCTGCAATATCCTTACTTAGTTTATTTTGTTTGCTTTAGACATCCCCCTGTACCTCTTTCCCTAAAGTTCATTAAATATCCTAATTTATTTAAATTGCTTTTCTGTTTTAATTTTGTGTGTGACCATTTCTGCCATATTTACTCCGCCTGGGAGCATGGTGTTAAAGTAATAAACCGTGCTAGGCCATAAGCTTTTCCCAGAGACGTTACATTGACGAGCCTACCAGGATCAAAGTCCAGAGCAAATTGGGGGTACGGTGCTTTGTAACGTTTTTCGTATATAGCTCTTAACCTGGTGGGATTCGAGGTATGCCCCTTACTAACCGACTTCCCAACCTTATTATGACGATACTCTACATAGGGTTGTCCACGAGCATTATTCCTCACAGAACGGCTGGCCACGACTAATCCTTTAAAATGGCAGCTATGCGGAAGACTTGCGGTACGAAGCCTTGCTGGACGGGCGTCTAACTCTCCATCTTTTGCTCTTAATTTCCCGGTGAGGAGAGTGAACCGATCAGGTAGCCCAGTAGATCTGGCCTCCTCGACTATTTCCTCGTCTTCCGCCTGGCCTGTAGCTTCCTCCACTATTTCCTCGCCTTCAGCTGCAGCTCTGGCTTCACCAGGTGGTATCCAACTTCCAGTTTCAGAAATGTATCTCCATGGTGCCTGTCCAAATTTTGGACGGCCACGAGTTTCGTACCGCCGCTTGTACACCACACCCTCGATGGTGACCTCGGAAGGCCACTCAAAATCGGAATCTGTCGTTGACATGGTGTTTCTTTAGTTGACCAAGTGACTTCTTGTTAATTATGCAGTAACCCCCAAAAATAGATTATGTGACGCAGGAAAAGAGGAAACTCTAACTGACAGAACCGGCTGATGCTCTCAAAACTGTGGTTGGGACTCGGTACACTGATGCTTGAAATGAAAGATACTTTATTCACGGCTCCTCTAGCCGGCAGGTGACAAACGCAAGACTTTCTCTGCTTGCGGCTGCTCTCCAAGTGTGGGTGGTTAAAAGGGGGGTGTTACAAAGATCGAGGTTATTCTGGGGTTGTTAGCATCAGTGCCCTCTGCTGGTGTCTAGGGGGTTAAGATTTGGGGTTACATGGGTTAATGTTAATCCTACACTAATAACAGTTGGAGCTTCTATTAGAGTAAAGTTTAAATACCTGATTGGCACCTATAATCTCCATCAAATTTCCATTGTTTCTATGATTATACAGCTGATCCAACAATTGTAATCTTTGAACATATTCTTTTTGACTACTCTAAGAAATAAGTTGACACAACTTTGTAGCTTTTTCATAGCCTGTTTATATTTCTCTGGTCCTTAGATTGCTTTCTTTGGCTTATGGCGCGTAATAGTTAGAGGTGTCTCATCTGTTTCTATAACACGTGCCAAAGGGCTATGCCCGAGAAAATATTTCTTTGTCCACCGCTGCAGATAAATTTTCGTCGTACATGGCAAGTTGCCTGAATTTAAAAAATGGCCCTCGTGTAGCTCTAGTGCGACGATAATTCAAAACCTAACCTAACCTGAATTTTAAAATGTTTCTGCGAGGTAATCCCATTGACAGATGAAACGAACTCGAGCATACATTGAGCCTTGTGTCATATGCATTTTCATTGAGCTTAGAATCTGTAGCCTTCTTTAATTCTTCTTTTATAAATTTAAATGCATATGGTGTTAAAAGGTGATAGTAGGGTAAGGTGGGGTAAGTGGGCCACCTTTTTGGCATAATTCGACTTTAGACCCTCATACCACTGGATATAATCGGCCTAACAACTTATTTTTTTTGTGGTCCATTCTCTCATATGTTATTACTGTACCCATGACAACCTTAACCCACATTGGAAAAAAATAATTTTGAAAAATATGTTTTTCTTTTTGGTCATCAGAGTGGCCCACCCCCCAAAAATATTTTTACACATAACTGGTAGAGATATGGTGGGGCAAGTGGAATAATCTACATGATTTTTTTAATGTTTGAAAAAAAAAAGTAATGATGTATCTCTAATAGTTCCCCCATAGCAACTTTTTCTTTCATGCTAGCTTACTACAAGAAAAAATACGTTAATTTTCATTTTGTCATTTTTGCATGTAGTGTAAAAAAAGTGTTAGGGCTACAGATTTTAAAGCTGGCCTATGTCAATGAATATGAATAGTGAATATGACTAACCCTATGAATCAGTGAATATGACTTTTTTTTAAGTATATTAAAAAGTTGGGGCAAGTGGGCCACCCTTGGCCCACTTACCCCGCCATTGTGGTGGCCCACTTACCCCAAACGCGGGGCAACTGGGCCACCCCATTTTTCTTTTAACCTTATCAACATCACAAGTACATGACACTACAAAAAGATACTATGTTTTATACACTTTCAAAATATATAACATTTTTTTTTGTATCATGAACCGTTTGGAAATAAATAAAAAAATAGTATGATGGCGTGAATTACGAAAAGATGCAATTTTAAAAAATTTCACAAAAAGGATTGTACCTTGTTACATACTTAAATGAAAATGATGCCATAATGTTTCCTGCATCTATTGGGGTAAATACGTAAAAATATTGTAACACATTTTTTTTACGTCCATAATTCGGGAAATGCCAGGGGGGGTGGCCCACTTGCCCCAATGGCCCACTTACCCCACCTTACCCTATTTTTCTTCTTCTTCACTTTCAAAGGACAATGACTTGAAGAAGTCCTTTGCCGCAGTGGAGCATCTTTCTGATCTTGTCGATTTCATGAGAATAAAAAATCTTTCAAAGAAGGCATCCAGCGTAGAAAACGTCGGAATAACGCTTTTCAATTTCTGATTAAAGCACTCTAACCTGTTGAGGTCCATTTCTTGTTTATGGGATGTCAATTTTTTCAAAGTAATCTAGATTTTGAGGAGGGAAATTTTCCTTAAAACTTGCGTACAGCTCCATATACTTCTCCTCAGTTCTAGTGTAGCATAGAGCTTCTCCAATTGGAATTTCGCAAAATCCCGCTCGATTGGGGACACTCCCAACTTATCGCAAGTTATCTCACGTTTGAGGTGCTCAAAGTATGGAATCTGCATAGGCGCAACGAAAATATAGGCAGGAGATCTCTTATAACCGATCTTTCTGTAAAATCTTTATCGGTAACACTAACACGGATATCGTCACATTTGTCTTTCTTCTTAAATGTTTCGAAAAACCATTAAGTTATAATATTTCATGTATTTTTTTTATAATTAACTTCATACGCATTGTTTGTTAAGTTACTGGGGCCAATTTAGTTTTTGAAACTACCGTTCATACGCCGAGAAATTTTTGAAAAGTTTAGCGCTTAAAATATCGGGGTTGGTCCATGACCTTGACTGCGTAGTCTTCAAGCTCCACTGAACACCTTC
Organism: Hylyphantes graminicola; assembly: GCA_023701765.1. Lineage (NCBI taxonomy): Eukaryota > Metazoa > Arthropoda > Arachnida > Araneae > Linyphiidae > Hylyphantes > Hylyphantes graminicola. Next base: position 6,357,897 of record CM043112.1, on the reverse strand, counting down.
AATTAAGCATAGAGGAGAAAGTACACCCCCCTGTGGACAGCCCTTACAGCTATCAACTCCAACCACTACATCGAGAAAGCTGGATGTAACAATTCTAGTTTTTAACAGATTTTCCACCTGTAATCCTTAATGATGTGTTCTTAAATGTACAAAATTGTTTTTAAAAAATTCGAAGTCGGTTGTATTTTCGGTCTGTAAGATCCAAATCCAAACATAATGCAATTATTTCATGAGCAGCACTGCATTGGTTGTCTCAATTGATTTAGCCACTTTATTTGACAATTCTGTTGCTAATGATTCTGACGTTCTACTGCATATTAAATCTCCGATGGAATGAAAGGAATTTGCGGCCTTCCACGAGAAGTTCCGGGTTCAGATTCAACTTGTAATGATAATCCAAGAGTATTCAAGGGACAACTTTTGCTATTTCAATTTGCTGTGTAAGCCACTCTGCATTTCTTTTCAAGAAACGATATTTGTTTCTTGAAACCTTTTTCCATTTCTTTTTTGCACTTCTACATAATAGTTAAAACTTCATATAGATTTCTTTGTCTCCGGCGAACACTCTTTGATAACCAAAAGGGCCTTGCATTTATTGAAAACTACTGTCAACTGCAGTGGATATGAAGTTGAACACCATGTTTCGATGAGTTCCGAATGCTTTACGAACCGCACGATATCAAATATAAAAACACAATTTAAGTATAAAAATTAACTTTTAAACTTGCTAAAATAATCGAATTTCTATAAGTATCAAGAAAAAACGAAATTTTTTATTTGAAATATTTATTTTAATTAAAATAATGTGATAATTTGGAAAATAATCACAGTATACTTTATTCTTTTATAAAAAACACACAGGACATGCTCCGTATACCGCCGTATGCCCCCCAATACAGTCCTGCTTCTAATTAGCCTTAGATGCCCTTGCGCCATAAAACCCAAACATCCATCCATCCATCCTGCTTCTAATTAAAAATTAATTTTCTGTGAAGTGGATTCAATCCACAATTCTACTTCTTATTCTCGCTGACACTTCATCTGGATGATATAACAATTGAACAGCCCTTGATAATTCTATGTCCACGGACTGCCGGATCTTGCCTACGTTTTGAAATCTCTCTAAAATATCATTCCATAAAAACATCATCATAACCATTTCAACTGACTACATTTGTTTCATAATCCCACGTGCTTCAGCATGTGTTGTTGCTTTCTGTTCTTTATCCAAGAAAAGTTTGTTTAGGACCATGTAAATATCCGAGTATCCATTCTTTAATACCCTTGTTGCATCGTATCGAGCAGTCCATCTAGTATCACTCAGCTTTTTGGGAACCAACGTACTTATCCAGTTTAGCAAGAGACTCTGTTAGTATGTTCCATCTAAAACTTGAAGCACTGAAGAAAACATACATTTGTTGAACCATTGAAAAAAAGTAACAGCAAATGTGCAAAATGATGCAGCATGTTCTCCAACAAGAATGTGCTGCGCATGGAACCAGTTCAGCTAGGGGATTATTTTCCTTTACAATTCTGAATTGCCGCAATTTGGATATTCGGACTTGCCGGAAACTGATTAATGTTATTGTGTTGTCTGCTGCTAGGGGTGATAATCAGTCCTGGTATACTCTGGACTGAATTACTTCTTTTTTTGCGACCTCGTCTCGAAAATTTGGGTGTGGTTTGCAGTCCATTGACTGAAGTTTTTTTCGTGTGTACAACATATTAAAGTGAGAGAAGAGGAAAAAAATTAGCGCGTACACAAAGTAAAAGTTAAGAAAAATTAATTGAGATTGTTCCAAAATTGTACACATGTAGTATAAACATTTTGAATTACTCCAGATAAACACTTTAACCCGGCAGCACTCGCGCTAACTTAGCATAGACTAAGAACCTTCTAGATCGGGAACTCAATCTGATGCATAGCGCCTCCTAAGTGTCGAACGGAACTAATACACTATTAATGATTGATTTGTGATTGGCATAATTAAACTTTCCGATTGCAGCTCTGTTTCTTCGAAATGTACTATAATACGTCAGATTTGAATGAATAATTAAATTTTTCGATCTTAGCGCTAACGTCGCTTACTAAACTGTCGCTAACTAAGCTGTCTACACGACAGCTAGTCTTAAAAGTACGAGGAACTGTTCCTGGTCTTTTACGATCGGATAACTCATCAACTGTCACGAATCATTGAATTGAAAGCCAATAACCAGATTTGTTTCAGTGATTAACTTTTCGACTATGAAATCATCATTTAATTTTCATATTCATTTTTTGGGTTGTTTTTGTTTGAAAAAACTACAAAAAAAAAACATAGATTAGTTTCAATTTTTTTTATAGCTAGATAGCTAAACCGCAACTGTGCTAATGCTCCGAAAGGAGGCTAGAAAGAGGAAGCCACAAATAAACCATTACATTAGTTCTCTTAGACACAATTGGGGGAGTTAGTGTCTGTATCAATTTCAATATAGAAAATCCTTATAATGGTAATCCAATCAGAGTTTCAGATCTTAGAGTGTATTTAATCTATTTGGGGTCCATTAGACCCCAGGCGAGTGCTGCCGGGTTAAAAAAAATTAAATAAAATAGCAATTCTTAAAAAGTTAGTATCTAAAACACCAATTCTTGAATTATCAAACAGAGAAAAGAGAAAAAAAAATTATCATGTACTTATTGTTAAAATCATTTCACCGTGTATAGATATGAGAGAGAAAATAAAATTCACTTAAACACTAATACCATTTCCCTAATCTTTACTGAATTCTACACTCTGGTTCCTGGTCACGGCACCATTTGCCATTGGCACCAACGACTCGCATTCTCAACGGACATGGTACTCGCAGGCTTCAAAAAATACTTAGATTATGGCTTTAAATAACACCAATAACAGTTGGAGCTTCTATTAGAGTAAAGTTTAAATACCTGATTGACACCTATAATCTCCATCAAATCTCCATTGTTCCTATGATTATACAGCTGATTCAACAATTGCAATCTTTGAACATATTCTCTTTTAGTACTCTAAGAAATAAGTTAACACAACTTAGTAACTTTTTTCATAGCCTGTTTATATTTCTCTGGTCCGGAGATCGCTTTCTTTTGCTTATGGCACGTAATAGTTGGAGGTGTCTCCTCTGTTTCTATAGCGCGTGCCAAAGGGCTGTGCCCGACCAAATATTTCTTTGTCCACCTCTGCAGGCAAAAAATTTCATCATTCATGGCGTTTCCTGTAAGTTGCCTGAATTTAAAAAATGGCCCTCGTGTAGCTCTAGTGCGACGATAATTCAAAACCTAACCTAACCTGAATTTTAAAATGTTTCTGCGAGGTAATCCCATTGACAGGTGAAACGAACTCGAGCATACATTGAGCCTTGTGTCATATGCATTTTCATTGAGCTCAGAATCTGTGTCCTTCTTTAATTCTTCTTTTATAAATTTAAATGCATATGGTGTTAAAAGGTGATAGTATTTTTCTTATTCACTTTCAAATGAAGACAATGACTTGAAGAAGACCTTTGTCGCACTGGAGCATCTTTCTGCTCTTGTCGATTTCATGAGAATAAAAAATCTTTCAAAGAAGGCGTCCAGCGTAGAAAACGTTGGAATAACGCTTTTCAATTTCTGAATAAAGCTCTCTAACCTGTTTTTTTTTTCAAAGTAATCTAGAATTTGAGGAGGGGAATTTTCCTTAAAACTTGCGTTCAGCTCCATATACTTCTCCTATGTTCTAGCGTAGCATAGAGCTTCTCCAATCGGGATTTCGCAAAATCCCGCTCGATTGGGGACACTCCCAACTTATCGCAAGTTATCTCACGTTTGAAGGTGCGCAAAGTATGGAATCTGCATAGTCGCAACGAAAATATAGGCAGGAGATCTCTTATAACCGATCTTTCTGGAAAATCTTTTTCGGTAACACTAACACGGATATCGTCACATTTGTCTTTCTTCATAAATGTTTCGAAAAACCATTTTAGAGTCTCTTTATCTTCATTGACAAACAATCCCACTGCCACTACCTCGCTTTCCCCGTTGCGGTTCTCAGTCATAAAATACTAATAGTGGAAAATTCGTATAAACTAATTTGTAGGTTAGTCAACAAATAAAATTTCGGGGATGAGCTATCGAAATTTATTTGCAATTCAATGTCACAGTCGTGCACATTTTTAATCATTTCGACAGTTTCTTGAAAATTTTAACTTGAAGTACCTTAAAAGAAAAAAGATTTAATCAATAGTAATACCGCAAATGCCCAGTGGGCTGTGGTTTTATAAAATAGAAATTTGCTCAAACCATTTTTAAATGCCCAAAGATAACAGATACTATTTTTGTTTCACTTAAATGTTATTAAAATTAGATCCAGTCTAAAGTTTTTTTTTTAATTTTAATGTTTTAATATTTTATTAATTTTTTTTATCAAAAATTTCAGTGTTTACATAAATATCAAAACTGTTAGAAATTATCATTCATTTCCAAATCGACTCAACATATACTTTTTTTTTCAACAGCAATTTTTTTTATTTCCCACATAAATGAAAACTTTAGAAGAACACCTTAGAAATTATTAGACCGCACTGTATTTCAACATACAATAATAATATCCTGCTTAATTACAACTTATTTTAAATGAAATCTTTTCCGGCGTACCGCTGACCATCAGAACGAGTCCGTCCTCGAACGACTCACCCGAATACACCATCGAACGAATCCCTCTCGATCAGTACGAATACCTAATTGCGTCGTGGAATGAGTGCGCCATTTTCACTATGACGCGCCATCTTGATTCGAACAAAACAAACAGCTACACAACACACACAAATATTCACTATGAAGCCTTCTTGCATCGGAACCCAAACAATCTGCTACAACCAGCGCTCACAGCACAAAAACTACGACGCGACGCCCATCTTACTTCTCACAACACATAATCATCCTTGGTGACTGCGACACTGTAGATGTTCGTCATTAGGTTGTCGTGAGAAACAAAGCTGACCAGCGCGTAAGACAAGACTATGAATGTGGTGAAGATTCACTTAATGTAACTTTGACTTAGTTTTAAATATTAATTGATACAAAGCAAGCATTCTATAACGAAACTTTCATAAACAAACACAACATTTCCGTTTCTCCCACTCCTTACAACAACAACCGACACAGTAACAGTTAGTTAGCTGTTCTTCTTCCAGTTAATGTGACGCTCGTCGGACCCTCTGGCGTTCCCAGATAGATTGGTTAACGTGTGATCCTTACACCATCTAAAACAATTCCATTTTTTTCTAATTGGCATAATTCCTCTATTAAGGTATCTAAGTAATCATTAGCAGAATTTGGCTTACTGGTTTCATAATAAAGACCAATAACAAAAGGGGGGGCTGGGGAGCCCAGTCGGTTAAGCACTCGCTTAGCATGCGGAAGGTCCCAGGTTCGGGTCCGGGCATCGCCAAAATAGCTGCCGACCTATAAACGGCCCGTGCAGCCGAAATGTCCGACGAATAATACCCCGTGTAAGGGAGTGCACGCTAAATATCCTTCAAAGTCCTAACGCTGCGTACGATGTCACCCTTAACGGTTGCGTTGGGTGCCTATTCAGGTGTTGGCTCGTCACCTGACTGTGGTTCTAAAATACGACGCCCGTCGCCAATAGCCCTCGTGTAGCTCTAGTGCGACGTTAATTCAAACCTAACCTAACCAATAACAAAAGGATTTTGATCTACTGCTTGATCTACTTTACCCAATATAGGCCAGAATTGTTTATTTGAACTTTTGAATATAGGAATGCCATCAAAATGAAGAGATAAAGTTAAGAAATACTAGGTTTTGGAAATATTAATCTGGTCAATCATTTTATTACTATACTTTACCAACCCACAACAAGCAACTTTTGAAACAATTCCCTCTCAACACCAAAATGATGATACAGGCCTTTATCAAGTTCTGTAACAACTGTTCCAGACTGGTGGGAAGTACTTTGTTCTAAGGCAACCGTTGATGAGGTTGGTGATGTATATAATAGACTTGTTGCTCAGGTTCGTAAGGGCTTTATTTGAGATGGCGTCAAATCCGGGTGCTTTTTTTAGCTGGGAGGTATTCTATTATTTTCCTAACTTCGCTTGTGGTGGCAAATTGGATAGTATCATCAGTGAGAATTCTAAAATAACCATAAGCATATGTGATGATGTAATTATTGTACATGGGATTAGATGGGTGCGAGTGGGGCTGGAATTGGTGCTCCAGGTTGGTGGCAAAGGTTCCGCCATCTCCTTTTCCGTATATAGCAATCCATTTGTCCCCTTAACGGTTGCGTTGGGTGCCTATTCAGGTGTTGGCTCGTCACCTGACTGTGGTTCTAAAATACGACGCCCGTCGCCAATAGCCCTCGTGTAGCTCTAGTGCGACGATAATTCAAACCTAACCTAACCATTTGCTCCCTGAATGATGTGCATTGATGTCCCCTTCGATTACGACCCATTCCGTCCCCAACTCGTCGAGCAAGACGTCTAATTCCTCCAATCCCACGCGGTGGCTTATAGCTGGAGAAAAATAGACTGAGATGACTGTCAAGACCTCGTCGCCAGCTGTAATAGCCGCTGCCGCAATGCACTTTGATGTGTGGATCTGCGCAACAGATGTCATAGAGCCGGTGACCACAACTGCCGTTTAGGAATTGTTCTCATGAATTTGTCTCCAGGACAGTGGTAACCCAACCAATTTTACCGTTAGGGTCCAAATACGGCTCTTGCAGAAGGAAAATATCAGGAATATCTCCATTCGCAGGGGCCGCCAGCGGCCTTGCTCCTGCCTAGGTTGCATTGGGTAAACCTAGGCATAATCGGTCTTTTGGGTTATATACTCCTTCGCTTGTTGCAACACCGGGCAACGTGGTGGCTAAACACTATGCGAAGTTTTATATCTAATGCTCCGCTGCTGGTTAGAGCGCCGGCAGTTGACACAGTGAAGCTCTCTTTCTATTCAGTCCTTTAGTGCATAAGCCCTGCCGCAACGTCTTACAAAGAGGTTTCTTTCGACACTTTTTGCCCCCGTGACCAAATGCTAAGCAGTTATTGCATTGGTTCAAGTCCATATGCTCTGCCACTTTGTGCCGACCCCATCGAAGCTTGAGGTACTGTAGTTGATCCACTGACGCGGGTCAACCTCGAGGATCCAGTCGCACATCTTCTCTTTAGAATCAAATTCGCAGTGTCTCAGAAGGGAGTTTAAGCTCTGTTTCCAATCAAATTCGCAGTGTCTCAGAAGGGATTTTAAGCTCTGTTTCCAATTCCCTGACCACCTTGTTCGGTACAAATTCGTCGTCAATGCAGACCATATCACATATTTTTAAAAGTGGTGTTTTACTATTGGAATTACTTCTCCTTATTGTGATTTGGCTTTGGAATGCTTCCTGACCCAGTGCTTCCTCGAGCGCGTCAAGGGACTGAAGGTCTTTGAAGAATATGACGAGTCCCCCAGCCCAGGTACTTCTGGCGTATGCCGGTTTCCCTAGACGGTTGGCCTTAGGAGTTACAACTTAATTTATTTTTTAGGACTTTATTTCATAACATTTATAAAAAATATAATTACAATTATTAAATTATTTTAATACTCTAGAGCAACCAAACAATAGTGCAACTCTTAGAAATCTCTCAATATTCAAAGGTTGAAAATAGAAAACTTTGAAATAACACAACACGTGACGGGTGTTGACAACAGATTTCCTGATAAAACTTACATTAAAGCCTGCTTGTTTTGGTCTTTCACCAAGAAACCAACGACTAACAATCTCAACAGGCATGGTTTCGTCTTCATAACACGTATCCTCAGCAGACATGGTGCTCGCAGGCTGCAAAAAATACTTAGATTATGGCTTTCAATAACACCAATAACAGTTGGAGCTTCTATTAGAGTATAGTTTAAATACCTGATTGACACCTATAATCTCCATCAAATCTCCATTCTTCCTACGGGGGCTGGGGAGCCCAGTCGGTTAAGCACTCGCTTAGCATGCGGAAGGTCCCAGGTTCGGGTCCGGGCATCGCCAAAATAGCTGCCGACCTATAAACGGCCCGTGCAGCCAAAAATGTCCGACGAATAATACCCCGTGTAAGGGAGTGCACGTTAAATATCCTTCAAAGTCCTAGCGCTGCGTACGATGTCGCCCTTAACGATTGCGTTGGGTGCCTATTCAGGTGTTGGCTCGTCACCTGACTGTGGTTCTAAAATACGACGCCCGTCGCCAATAGCCCTCGTGTAGCTCTAGTGCGACGTTAATTCAAAAACCCAAAAAAAAACCCATTCCTCCTACGATTATACAGCTGATCCAACAATTGTAATCTTTGAACATATTCTTTTTTACTACTCTAAGAAATAAGTTAACACAACTTTGTAGCTTTTTTCATAGCCTGTTTATATTTCTCTGGCTCGGAGATCGCTTTCTTTGGCTTATGGCACGTAATAGTTGGAGGTGTCTCCTCTGTTTCTATAGCGCGTGCCAAAGGGCTGTGCCTGAGAAAATATTTCTTTTTCCACCGCTGCAGGCAAAAAATTTCGTCATACTTGGCGTTTCCTGTAAGTTGCCTGAATTTAAAAATGTGTCTTTTAAGGTAATCCCATGGACAGGTGAAACGAACATGAGCATACATTGAACCTTGTGTCATATGCATTTTCATTGAGCTCAGAATCTGTGTCCTTCTTTAATTCTTCTTTTATAAATTTAAATGCATATGGTGTTAAAAGGTGATAGTATTTTTCTTATTCACTTTCAAATGAAGACAATGACTTGAAGAAGACCTTTGTCGCACTGGAGCATCTTTCTGATCTTGTCGATTTCATGAGAATAAAAAAATCTTTCAAAGAAGGCATCCACCGTAGAAAACGTCGGAATAACGCTTTTCAATTTCTGATTAAAGCACTCTAACCTGTTGTTCGTGTAGTTAAGGAATGACAACTTATTGTAATCAGCTATTGAGGTCCATTTCTTGTATATGGGATGTCAATTTTTTCAAAGTAATCTAGAATTTGAGGAGGGGAATTTTTCTTAAAACTTGCGTACAGCTCCATATACTTCTCCTCAGTTCTAGCGTAGCATAGAGCTTCTCCAATCGGGATTTCGCAAATTCCCGCTCGATTGGGGACACTCCCAACTTATCGCACGTTTGAAGGTGCGCAAAGTATGAAATCTGCATAGTCGCAACGAAAATATAGGCAGGCGATCTCTTATAACCGATCTTTCTGTAAAATCTTTATCGGTAAAGTAAGGGTTTCCTAGGATTACGGTGCCGTCACTCGGCAGATTCGTAACGGTTACGTATGACGTCACAAAAACTTTTTGCATGCAAATGTATGGCGATGTTTTCCTAGCAACACGTTAATCGTAACGGATCTGTACCATCGTTACGAACGTCTTGCTTTTCCGAACTATTCTTCACACGTTTTTTGGAAACGTTACGGCTACTTTTGCGGGGGGAAATGTCAGAAAAGAGCGCTTCTCAGTCGGCATCCAAAAAGTGGACTATAGAAGAAGATGAGTTGCTGATAAATGAAGTCAAAAAACGAGAGGCCCTTTTATAACCACCAAGTGAAAGAATTTAAAAATGGACAGTTGAAGTCCCAAATGTGGATTGAGATAGGACAAACTTGAATTTAAGTGGTAAATATAATTTATTATCTTATAAAATATAATTCAATTATCTTTTAATTAACTGCAATCTCAAAGAAAGTTTTATTGAGATTTTTTTTTGTGTTTTGTTCAAAATTATTTTATCAATTCCCCATCCCCAAAGGATTGAAAATTTCTTAAAAAAATATTTGTAATATGGCATAGGTGTATGCGCTAGTGGTTTTTAGTCAACTTTAAGCACTAGGAGCTCTGATTTTTTTTTTCCAAATGACTTTAGAGCAAAGCGATTCAACCTTTAATAGATATTTGCTCGTATAAATAACCTGGAACTATCAAAGTAGCTTAAAATTGTTTTTGAGTAGATACTCTTAAAACTTGCGTACAGCTCCATATACTAACAAATTTTATGGAAGCCAGGTTTTTTCCTGATAAACAACAAATATTTCCCACCAATATGAGAAAAACTTGGAAATACTTTTTTCCAGGGTTGGAAAAAAAACCTGGTTTTTTCAAAAAATAAATAAAAATAACCGGTCTTTTATTTTAAGCCAGGTTTTTTGGTCTAAACCAGGTTTTTTTTAAATAATAAAACTAATTATTTTGTTAGTTACGCATGCTTTGTTTTGTTGAAATATCTTAGATTAAATAACATTAGATTACCAATTATTAAACCCATTAAAAAAATTATTTAAACAAAATAAACAAACATTTCAATCTTTGCTTGTTATGAAACAATTCAAAACATGAGTTTTTTTTTCTTTTAAACTTAACGCGAGATATGTAGTTTATTTACTATATATTTATATGAAAATGTATATATTTAGTGAATGAATACATTTATATTGTTCATGTTTAAAAAATATTAATAACATTCAATTACAAGTTTCATATCTTTTTTTCTTTAGATAATAAAAACATCTGGCCTTTTTTTTTAGCTAAAATGTACATATTTATTTATATTACAGCATTTTATTTGTTTTTAATTATTTGGAATCAACACTTTAAACAAAAACACAAGTTTCGCTGCTTTTTCTAAGCCCAGTTTGTGGCGCAGCTTCGACTGCACAATTCCAAAAGTCAAAACTATTTGTTCAGCAGAAGAAATAAATAGAATCAAACTTAAAATATTAGTAAGAAAACAAAAAAAATACAGTTGGATTTTTTTTGGGGGGGGGGAGGGGTGGAAGACATCTGATTTAAACCATGCCAACCCTGCTTATAACATATTTTTTACGTAACCAGTTATTTAGATATTCCATAAAATTTGAGAATTTAAGGGATAATGAATAGAGACATTTAGTAACTTTGAAAACTAAAATTGTACCGACTTAGTCCAAAACCTCCTAACTCTTAACTTGTGTGTCTTAACTTAGTCTATTTCATGAGAAGTACTTCAATGGTGATAATAATATAATAAACCTGTACTCTTAACTTGTGTGTATATTAAGTTTTCACCTCAGCAAAACCACACATATTTACCAAATATTGTTTTTGATAAGTAATTATTAAAATATAAACTTGAAATAATTGTAAACCCATTATAATACTTTTTTAATTGTTGTTGTGGAGTGGGGGGGGGGGAGTAAATACCATCTTGTTTGAGAGCCTTTTACAAAACTAAATTACACTCCTTATTTTCAATTTGTCGTAAAGCAAAAGTTAGAAAAGCGATAGGACTATCATATATTTCAAGCATAAAAGTTTGTCTAAAAGTTCTTTTAAGTATTTAACAACACAATAAAATAGCTAAAATTCATTAAAAAATGCATTTTTTATTTCATTTTAACATTTAATGATGTGAAGAGTAGTTCTTCTGCCATGCCACAGCACCAGGGTCGTTAAAATATCTCTTGAAAGTATCTCTAATTTCTATGCATCTTGTTGGGTACCTGACGTTAGAGTCTGTCAAGTCAATTAAATTGTCAGTAGGCAGCTCTAACTTGTCAAGATGCTTTTGTCCTGGGGCAAGAACCTTTAATTCTCTTAGAATATTATGCAGAATCAAAGCACATGTTACTATCTTTTCCGTTGTCTTCGGCCATTGGTATGAAGAACACACGGAAATAGTTACATAAGATACCAAAGGCATTTTCTGTGGTCCGTCTTGCTCTTGACAGTCTGTAGTTATAAATGCCTTTGGTATCATCATGCAGGGATTGGAGGCGAGGAAAGGGCTTCAACAGATGCTCATGAAGGGCAAAGGCCTCGTCCCCAACAATGACGTGGGGAACTACATTTGTAGTTCCTGGCAAAGGAGCTGGCGCAGGCATGTTAAAGCAATTGTTTGTAATCTGCCTGCCGATATTGCTTTTGAGGTAGATTCCTGCGTCGCCCTCCTTGCCGTAGGAACCTACGTCAACGGCCAGGAACTTATACTCGGCATCCACCACAGCTAGAAGGACCATTGAGAAGTACTCTTTATAGTTGAAGAACAATGACTCGCTCTTCTTAAGTGCCTTCCGTCAATAGCACCAACACAGTTTGGAAAGTTCCACTTTCTGGCAAAGTCTTTACTTGATTTTTCCAATTGTTCAGTTGTAGGCGGCGGCAGGGCTTTTGTGGCTAATCGCAATATAATTGCTGATGCCACTTCTCTTACGATTACACTGATCCATGAGTGGCTTACACGAAACTGGAAAGCCAGGGATCTGCACGACTCTCCAGTTGCCAGGTGCCTGGGAATAGATAAAAAATATTTTAAGTAAGGTATACAAGATATATCTTAAATTAGTTGTAATTGTATTTTTTTTTTGTTAGGTGACATTTGCAATGCCAGGTGGACTTATATTCGAGATTACTATGTGCGGAAGAAGGTCAAACCGATAACTGGATCTTGCAGCGAAGCTACAATCAAAAGATCGGCAATGCTGTCATTCCTCGACAGTTTCCCTTCGCAAAAGGCCCACACCTCACAAATGTGGCGGCAAGTCAGCTGGGTTCAAGCCAGTCGTTCGAGCCGACTGAAGGTTAAGGTTAAGTTTGAATTATCGTCGCACTAGAGCTACACGAGGGCTATTGGCGACGGGCGTGGTATTTTAGAACCACAGTCAGATGACGAGCCAACACCTGAATAGGCACCCAACGCAACTGTTAAGGGCGACATCTCGAGCCGACTGAAGGTTTTGGTGACTGCACCTTAGAGTTGGAGCCCCCAGACGAGGAATTTCCATCCCATGTGGATGCGGAAATGCCCCCTCCCCAAAAGGTAAAGGTAAGGCATTCACAAGAGCGACTGGATCCGATGAAAAAGCTGGTGTCGAGTAAAGAGTCAGCCTCTTCGGACCCAGGTGTCTCTGTAGACTTCTTCTACAAGAGTGTGGCGGCCACAGTTAAAAAGTTTCCCATAATGGACCAGATGCGGATGCAGTGCAAGGTTTCTGAACTCTTGGCCGATATGGTTGAAAAAAACAGCAGGCCAGAGTCCAGGCCAAGCTTACCTGCTTCTTATGACATAGAAGAGTTACAAAATTCTGTAAATAGATTTTAAATAAATTTTTTTCTAATTGTGCCCCTAAATAAATGTTGTCTCCTTTGTTATTTTGAAGTAACTTTTAGTAAATATGTTACTGCTAAGTTATACATATATTTTTTAATATTATAACCGGCTGAAGCTCAGTTAATAAATTGTATTAGGTTTATTTATATTGGACGGCATTTTGCATAATTGTTGGATTGAACATGCATTGGAATTAGATTAATATTTGAACTTGTACTTACTTAATGAATAAGCATAGTTTCTCTTCTGGGGTAATCGGATTCTTGTGGCGATTGTACGCCTTTGATATTAAATCGTCCCGCACATGATTTAACACAAAATCAAAGTTCTGGGGTCAGGCGCAAATACTGTCTAAATTTTTCCGCGTTCGTTGTCAAATGCCGAGGTACGAGGATATGAAAAGCCCCTTCAGTTTTCCTATTTCTGAAAATTTCGCTTTCACACGACCGGCTTAATACCCCGTGTAAGGGAGTGCACGTTAAATATCCTTCAAAGTCCTAACGCTGCGTACGATGTCGCCCTTAACGGTTGCGTTGGGTGCCTATTCAGGTGTTGGCTCGTCACCTGACTGTGGTTCTAAAACACGACGCCCGTCGCCAATAGCCATCGTGTAGCTCTAGTGCGACGATAATTCAAACATAACCTAACGTTTCTTCACTTCTTCGAGGAAACCACATTCGCCGTAAACATCACGAACGGGATGGAAGCGGAACGGATCTGTGACGTCACACGTAGAGTTACGGTGACGGCGCCGTTATCTTAGGAAACCATTACTTAACACTAACACGGATATCGTCACATTTGTCTTTCTTCATAAATGTTTCGAAAAACCATTTTATAGTCTATTTATCTTCATTGACAAACAATCCCACTGCCACTACCTCGCTTTCCCCGTTGCCGTTCTCAGTCATGAAATACTAATAGTGGAAAAATAATAAAAATAAAGAGCGGACGAGAGCTTACTTTCTTCTGTTCAACTTCATTAGACATAAAACAGCTCGTTTTTTGTAGGTGGTGCGGCATCTGGAAATAAAGCCACCTGTCTTTTTTCAAAACAAACTGTTAGTAGTGATTGGTTAATCTTAAAATTCCACAAATCGGTTAAGTGTTGTAGTAGGTTTGTTACTTTTTTATCCACTTATTTTTCCCTTTTAAAATTTCATAATTTGGTTGCAAATTATGAAAAAAATCATTTATATTTTATTATAACATTGGCTTTCCTCTTTTACAATTTGTCTCGATACCAGTATGTGTTTGGAATAATCATTAATAGGTCTCTTTATTGAAAGTAAGAATTAAATATTACAATTTTAGAGGCTGCGTTGCTAAACATGTTGAAATCTAGTTATGCGATGTACTGCACCGCGTTAATTAAAAATTCACCAAAAATAGGGACGCAGCTAAAAATTGGCATTTTGAATTAAAATATTTCAAAGACATTATATACAAAGTGGGGGTCGGTGGGGGATTTTTTGTAAGTCACTTTAAAGATGAGGTTTCAAAACCCATTACCATATTTCATTTTTAAGTATACAAATTGCGTAAATTTAAATTTTGCTTTATCCTTTAAAAAGTTCATATTTTAATGTATCTTTTTCAACCAATAAATATATTCAAAGATTCTAAAAAATGTACAGACTATATAAATTTCGCAACTCTATTTTTCTTACCGCTCTATAAAATCTTGCTCTTAACTAATTAGAAGAAAAAGGAAAGGTAAATAACGTAGAAATGTGAAATAAGCAAATTATTTATTTTTATGAAAAAATATCCCAAACAGAGCAAGATTCCTTTTCTTCTTACCCTCGTACTGCTTTTTGATAGGAAAACAGTCGGTGCTCAATGGTTTTACCAACCATGATTTTACATACCTTTCGGTACAAATATATCAACTGGCTGAATTTATTATTTTTTAAAAACTAAAGTGTCAAACTCATTAAATATATATACGCTAATTTGGAAAATAATCACAGTATACTTTATTTTTTCATAAAAAACACACATTACATACTCCGTATACCGCCGTTTTAGATGAAACATACTAACAGAGTCTCTTGCTAAACTGGATGAGTACGTTGGTTCCCAAAAAGCTGAGTGATACTAGATGGACTACTCGATACGATGCAACAAGGGCATTAAAGAATGGATACTCGGATATTTACATGGTCCTAAACAAACTTTTCATGGATAAAGTACAGAAAGCAACAACACATGCTGAAGCACGTGGGATTATGAAACAAATGTAGTCAGTTGAAATGGTTATGATGATGTTTGTATGGAATGATATTTTAGAGAGATATCAAAACGTAGGCAAGATCCGGCAGTCCGTGGACATAGATTTATCAAGGGCTGTTCAATTGCTATATCATCCAGATGAAGTGTCAGCGAGAATAAGAAGTAGAAATCCACAGTTCTACTTCTTATTCTCGCTGACACTTCATCTGGATGATATAGCAATTGAACAGCCCTTGATAAATCTATGTCCACGGACTGCCGGATCTTGCCTACGTTTTGATATCTCTCTAAAATATCATTCCATACAAACATCATCATAACCATTTCAACTGACTACATTTGTTTCATAATCCCACGTGCTTCAGCATGTGTTGTTGCTTTCTGTACTTTATCCATGAAAAGTTTGTTTAGGACCATGTAAATATCCGAGTATCCATTCTTTAATGCCCTTGTTGCATCGTATCGAGTAGTCCATCTAGTATCACTCAGCTTTTTGGGAACCAACGTACTCATCCAGTTTAGCAAGAGACTCTGTTAGTATGTTCCATCTAAAACTTGAAGCACTGAAGAAAACATATTTGTTGAACATGGAAAAAAATTAACAGCAAATGTGCAAGATGATGCAGCATGTTCTCCAAAAAGAATGTGCTGCGCATGGAACCAATTCAGCTAGGGGATTATTTTCCTTTGCATGGGCTTGCATTCTATCCAAAAGGTGGGCCGAGCCTCCCTTATGACTACATCCCAAAATTTGATTAGTGCAAAACTAATGAAACAGATAAAATTTGTGATCAAAATTAAAAATGTGGCGACGAAAAAATAAAGTTGATTTTAAAGAGTCGGGGACGCTCATACCCCAAAAACTTTTTTAAGGCTTAAAACCATCAAATAAAAAAGCAAAAATTAACAAAAGGAAATAACCTTTTTTGACACAACTTATCTACATTAATATCATACACAAGAGTAGGCTGCTGTCCGTATGCATGCAACGCAACGACTTCTTGTACATGAGCCCTAAATTTAAATTTGTTATGCTCGGGTATTTTCCTCACATGGGAAAGCAGACTTCGGAAAAAGGAGGTCCTCATCATCGTCCTCCTTCTAGATAGCAACTCTCCAAAGGCATCAACTTTTTTCGATTCGATTTCCAATATGGCCTTGTTGTGTGCAGAATTGGTGAATTTCATCTTCTTATTTGGGGGTCCAGGCGCCTTGCTCCGAGGGGTTGAAGAAACAGGTTCTGACGAAGGTTGACTGGGTGCTGGGTCTGTGGCGTTTAAGTTTGGCTTGGTGCCAAGTGTGGCAAAGGGCTGATGAGACCCGAACTTCTAGGAGTATCGGGGAAGCCAAGCGACTCCAAATCCGGAATGTCGCTCGAACCACAGTGAAAAAAAACATTAAATGCTGTCGAACCCTGTTAACACGAATTCGAAGGGAGCATCGAAGCACTTTGTGGTAACCGAATTTCACATTAACCATCGGGAATTTTTTTTTGCATTAAACCAGTGAATAGTTTTCGAAAATTAACATAAAAAATATTCCACACAGCGGTTCTCCATGTTATTCCCCTATGGAAGTTCCGTGATCAAGGAGCATCGTGTGAAAAGGCCTTCATAGCTGCTTTCAAGGGGAATTCTTCTACCAGATCGTTTGTCTGAGGATGGTAAGGAGTAGTTCGGATAAGGCAAATTCCCAGGAGGCAGGATAGAGACTGGAGCAGGGAGCTTTCGAACCGCCTGCCTTGGTCTGTGGTGATTCGGGCTGGTACATTAATTGTATTCAAATTTCCACATCCATGTTAATTATAAATAAATTATCAAACCCATGTTAATTATATAAATTACAGCATCGTTTTCATTATATAAAAATTATTGCAAGTGAAAAATGAATGAATAAAATATTTGAGCATAGCATCAAAAATAACAAACATTAAGATTTTAACGCTCTCCGAGATAAGGCTCCATTAATTTCAGAATTTTTTTTTAAAAAAAAGCTTTTGAGAAAATTAAAAATCTATACTAACTTAAAAATGTAGGTACTTTTTTATAACAAAAAAAATGACAATGAGTTGAAGCAATTTAAAAGAAAAAACAAAATTAAATTGAACACACTTACTTATGCATTTTCCTTTTTTTGCAATTAAAAAAATCACTTAACGAAAGATCTTAAGTTTGACGATATTTTAAGTCATTTTCAATAGCTAAAACTGCTAAACTACTCAATCTCTCTGAAGACATGCTTGATCTTAGTCGAGTTTTTAACCGCTTCATTGCACTAAATGCGCGTTAACCAGAGCAGTTAGAAATGGGGAATGATAAGAAAATCCTTAGAGCAACTTCCGTGTTTGGATAAGTATCGTCAATGTTTAAACTTTTTAATGGTTTGTTATCTTTCAGTTGCACTTGAAGTACTTGGCAAAAACTCACTAAATTGCACAACTTCGTTAACAAAATCCTCGTCAACATCTACAGCTTATATGACTTGAAATTGTTCCGCAACTTCACGCAGTGGTGTGTCTCGGCAGGACAGGAATCCAAATCGTTTTTCTATATTAGTGTAGGCTTGTTCTGCTTTTTTTTCCTAATGTATGAATGAGTCTCGAATTGTCTGGATAGAACTTTCTAATGAGTCATACAATGGTACGATTGACTCAATGGCACAAGAAGGCGATTGTAGACTCCTACACGTATTATTAGTTCTTAGGAGCAGATTGTCCCAAATAACAGTAAGAACGAGTATAACTACAAAAATCAACATTGGCAAGCACAAAGTATATTTTTTTCCCCCATTGGCATTGGTAGATTATCTTTTTTCCATTTGGCAAACTCAATTTCGCCAACAAGACGTCAGAGCTATACTTGATGCTGATTGGCTACCTATATCTCTCCGCAAAACCGGTTTACCGATTTTTGTCTCCACAAAAAAAAAATCATTGAAAAATTCCTCACAGCGGTTCTCCATGTTATTTCTATGGAAGTTCCGTGATCAAGGAGCACCGTGTGAAAAGGCCTTCATAGCTGCTTTCAAGGGAATTCTTCTACCAGATCGTTTGCCTGAGGATGGTAAGGAGTAGTTCGGATAAGGCAAATTCCCAGGAAGCAGGATAGAGACTGGAGCAGGGAGCTTTCGAACTGCCTGCCTTGGTCTGTGGTGATTCGGGCTAGGGTCTAGCAATGTTAATTGTATATAAATTTCCACATCCATGTTAATTATATAAATTACAACACCGTTTTCATTATATAAAAATTATTGCAAGTGAAAAATGAATGAATAAAATATTTGAGCAAAACATCAAAAATAACAAACAGGCAAAACAACAACAAGGCAAATTCCCAGGAGGCAGGATAGAAACTGGAGCAGGGAGCTTTCGAACTGCCTACCTTGGTCTGTGGTGATTCGGGCTGGTACTCCAAATCTTGAAATCCATCCGTTGTAGAACGCTCTGGCGACAGTGTCTGCAGATATGTCCGTAATGGGTATTGCCTCAGGCCATCTGGTGTAACGGTCGATCATGGTGAGACAATATCTGTAGTTCTGCGAAGTTGGTAAGGGTTCTATCAGGTCCAAGTGGACGTGTTGGAACCTCGAAGTCCGGCCATTAAATGCGCCCAGGGGTGTCTGTATGCCTGCTAACTTTTGCTTTTTGGCATGGAATGCAATGGCGGGACCAATGATTTAAATCTTTATTTATGCATGGCCAAATGAAACGCGCTTTGATTAGTTTGTTTGTGGCCTTGATGCCAGGGTGTGAAATATTGTGCAAGTTTTCGAAAATTTTGCGGTGGAAGGCTTCAGGAATGTAAGGGCGAGTGTTTCCTGTTGATGTATCGCAATATAAGTTTACATTCGAGTCCGGCAAGGAATTCTTCACTTTATTTCAAAAAATACATTTTTGCTATTTCAGCTCCGTCCCACACGTGACACAATGTATATACATCATTGTACATCACAACATGTACTACGTTTATACTACAGTGTACACTGTTTGTGTGTAAATATGACTTGATGCCATTTAAAGAAAACAGCCGCAAATGGCTAACTTTTATTTTACAACTCAACGTTTTTTTTTTTTAAATCAGCCATTTCTTACCCCTTATCAACCCTATATTAAAAAGTCCCCAAGCAAAAATTGTATGAAAAAAACTACACTAGACTACTCTGTATAATACAGTTTGCAAATAATTTAATTATTAAATACTAACAATTAATAAAATCTTAATATGTGAAGCACTTTTGTTAAAACAATCTATAAAAGTGACAATAATTCATACAGAGGGAAAATTAACAATACATAAATACAATCTTACTTACCTAGAGATGCAGTACAATCTGTACATTCAACAGACAAGATTTCACTAGCGTTCTCGTCTACTGTCAATGTCACAGAATAAGGCTTGTTTCGAACTTTATGCTCTGGCTATTCTTGCCATTACAGTGCACAAGTTTCCTTCTCTCTTTGGCTGTACGTAACCATTAGCTTGGTCACCATGGCTCTCACGTCCAGACCTTTTAAATTACAAAATGCAAAGAGTTAAGTTTCTCACATGGAACAAATTCAGTGCACATTTTATTATTTTATGGGATGGTTGTATCTAGTATGCTTCCGTCATAGATAAGTGTAAATTCATTACATAATTAAGTAAATAACTTTGTAATATATTATAAATTAACTATTAAATAGGGGCTGTTCATAAATGATGTCACTTTTTTCCCCATATTTTTGACCCCCCCCCCCCCCATGTCACAAAGTGTCACGCTCATAAAAAAAATTGCATAGAGAAGAGGTAATGTATAGAAAGCAGGGTTTTAAGGTACTGCATCTTTAAACTATTTACATTCAACAAATGAACGTACTCCCTGGGAGAAGACATGGTCATACATTGAGATTACAGGCAAATTGTTGTCATCATCCTCGGGGATAGTAAGTCCTCTAATATCATCCTCATCCATCCAATCGGCAACCTCAACATTTTCACTGAGAGCAATTATAGCCATTAACTCTCTCTGCCTGCGTGCAGCTATTCGTAGCGGCCTCACTCGTGCAACTTCTGGTAAAACTTTTCCTTCAGTTTTATGATCTGCATGGATGTGTGATGCTAAATACATGCCACAAATCTTACAAATGCGTTTAGCCAACACACTTTGCACTGAAGGGCAGTAAAGGTCATAAGGCAAAACTTTAAAATTTGTCACTGAGCGTGGAAAATTTGATCAAGTTTCAAAACTTCTTTCACTTCTGGATGAGCTTCACACACACAGCGGCTAATTTCTTCTTTCTTCCCTGCTCTTTTTCTGTCTCTTTTGGTCATTGATTTTCTTCTTCAGTTCAGCTTCTACTTTTTTTCATTTTCTTTTAATTAAGCTTGTTGCTTTTCAGTGAGCATTCCACTAGATTTTCTTTTATAAAATCCAACTAAATCGATGTTGATCACATCGAGTTGTAGCTTTAGCTCCTCTTGAGCACGAGCTTCCTTAGCTGGTGGTTGGTTTGGGATTTGCATATCAGGTTCATCTATGACTTCTTGCAGCTTCATGGCAGTTTCTCCCAATGAAACATATGGTTTTGGATCTTTATCCATCGGTTGTTTCGACCAAAAAGACATCAAAGCTCCCTTACTTTTCATCGCAAGGGCATCATATTTTCCCACGAGAGAGTTAACTTCATTTTCGAAATCATCTTTTTTTTTTTTTTTTGCAGAATTTCATAGTTCTACAACACTTTTCTGGCAATCCTTCTTTGTTTTGGTTGGATAAACTTTAGTATACGATTTAAATAATGTTGAAAAAGCCTATCTTAATCCATTTTTCAATACCACGTGTTTTATTTAGATTTTGGAAGATAAACAAACAGCATGCTTTGGTAAAATTATCGAATCACTTCAGTTCACTTTCACTTCATAATTAATTCAAACCGGCAGTACCCCTCAGGGGGCCCACTTCGGTGGGTACGGGTGTGGCAATCCCGAGGTCCCTAGCTTCTCAGGGAGCTCACTTCTTGTGAGCACGGGAGTGGCGACCCCGAGAATCCCTAGCTGGGCCTTTGTATTCTTCTTTCTTTCCTCCCTCAAAGGTCCGGTTTTGTGTTGATTCTGGTTTTCTTTACTGTTTTTATCTTAGTTACAGAAGAATCTCTTAGTTTTAGAATTTATCCCTAACCTTTTTTCTTGCGTTATTTATTTCGGCTGAGCCTAATTCTTTATTCTCTTTTATATATTTCTATTTTAATTTATTTATTTAAAATACCTAGTGAACTGCTTTGATTTGGACCTTTAAATATTTGTTTTTCATTATTTCATTGTTGTCGGACATTTCCGACCAGCACGTTTGCCGTGTGCTGCGACCGGCTGAACCGGAGGAAAGTGGAGTCCTGGGGTTCCTGCAGTGGCCTCCCATAGGACAGGTGTTAGTTTCCTGACGCCACTGTTGCGTGCCCTTTGGTCCATGCTTCACTGGTTGACGGGTGCCAGGGGGGAGCCCGCCCCTGGCAATCGGCTCGCCTAATGGCACTGCTGTCCGGCGTTTGAGCTGCCGGACACCACTGCCATTTGGATTCTCGCTCCGGAAAAGGGTTAGTTTTGCGGCTAGGGGTGCCCAGTGCGGATCCACACCCCGAACCCGTAACGCTATGTCTCCGTAGTACTGCCTAGGGACACTGCCAAAGGCTGGGCTTATGTTTTTATTTGCGACAGTTCGCACCATTATTATTTTTAGTTGCCCAGAGCTGGTAAGCCCCTGCCGTATCCCGGCCACTCCGGCGTAGTTGCAGTAGGTGGGTGAGAAAGGGTAACCGGAGCTACCTGTGGACTACGGGGATGAACTCCCTCTCTATTTAATATGGCTCACACACAAAACCCAGGCGGGGGGTCAAGTCCGCCACAAATAACACCAGACTTAGACAAGACAAAAACATATACCGACATAAACTTACTTTACCCTAAATTCCTTGTTATAAGTTCAGAAACTCAACAACTTGCTAACGTTTCACCATTTGCTATACAGAAAGGATTACTCGGAATCGGAGGAAACCCTAAATCAGTGAAAAAACTCAAATCCGGAGATCTACTCATCGAAACTACTACCTACGTTCAATCAAGATCCTTCCTTAATTCAAAACTTCTATGCAATATCCCGATTTCTGTAACTGCCCACAATACCCTAAACTCTTGCCGTGGTGTAATTTCTGAAAAAGACTTGCTTAATGTTTCAGATCAAGAAATACTGGAAAATTTAAAGCCCCAAAATGTTACACAAGTTAAAAGAATATCTATCAAAAAAGGAGACACAATAGTAAACACTCAACATATTATATTAACTTTTGGCACACCTAATTTACCCAAACATATAATAGCTGGCTATCTAAACTGTCCCGTCCGGCCATATATACCAAACCCTTTGCGCTGCTTCCATTGCCAAAGGTATGGTCATACTAAAGCCACATGCAGATCTCCAGACGAATATTGCTCAAACTGTTCTGCCAAAGGCCATTCTTTCTCTTCTTGTCAGCTGCCACCCAAATGCTTAAATTGCGAAGGCGACCACACTGCCAACTTCAGGGGTTGTCCTAGGTGGAAAGAAGAGAAGGAGATTCAACACATTAAAGTAACCAAAAATGTATCATACCAAGAAGCTCGCAGCCAAATATCAATAACCCTGCCTAAACGTAATGTATCATATGCAGCTGCCACTAAAGTAACTACATCTTCAATAGCCATTCAATGCAATATCTTTAGAGAACAATTCCTTCAAGACTCTAAATCCATCAGTACAATAGCAACAACAACTTCTGTAACTAAAAATACTACATCATCATCCAGTTCACAAACTAGCAATACGATATTAAAATCCAGCACAATAAAACCTCCAAGACATAGTAAATCCCCCGTGACAGTTAAACGTTTAGATAGATCTCCCAAGAAACAAAAAACAAAAACTAGAAGCAGATCATTAAATACGAAGACTCTCAACATGTCTGATTCCTCCGATTCTCCAGAAATGGATGTGGAGACGGGACTAGAGGTGCCACAACATCTGAGGCCTCTAGATAAATCGGTGACAAGACACCCACCGATAAACTTCCCTAAATGACCCGAATAGCCTCGTGGAATTGTCGTGGTTTCCGACGCAATATAGACGGTGTAAAGGCAATCATGGATAAATATGCACCAGATGTAGTCTGCCTGCAGGAAACATTCTTAAAAGCAGGCGATATCACAAAATTAACATCTTGTAAAATTTTAAGAAAAGACTACTCAGACGGTGGAAGGGCTTGTGGTGGAGTTGCAATCGTGTATTCCAACCGATTGCCCACCAGTATTTTGAACATCAATACTAACCTCCAAGCCATTGCAATACAGATTCAACTTTCCCACCTCGTTACCATCTGTTGCATATATTTACCACCTAACCATGTTGTTAATACAGGAGATTTGGAAAATTTAGTTAAGCAGCTTCCTGCCCCATTCTTTCTCATGGGTGACTTTAATGGCCATCACCCAATGTGGGGAAGTAGTGAGCATAACAGCCGAGGAACAATAATAGAACAGCTTATACACGGGCAAAATCTGTTTCTTTTGAATGACGGAAGTCCTACTCTGTTTCATCTGCCTTCAAGGACATTCCATGCTGTTGACCTAGCCATTTGCTCCCCGTCACTCTCTTTAGACTGGTCTTTCGGGGTTGGAAGTGACCTGTATGACAGCGATCACTTTCCAATCATTTTATCATCGAGGAGCCCACCACCTCAATGCGAAAGGCCAAAAAAATTTAAATTTAACAAAGCGAATTGGGATCTTTTCACGGCCCATGCTGAGCTGACGGACGACATGGTTGAAACAGGGGATATTGACTCGGCTGTAAATGTCATTACTGAAACCATATTAAAGGCTGCTGCTTTTGCCATCCCCATGACACAAGGCAGAATTCCAAAATCTCCTAAGCCTTGGTGGAACCACGACTGTTCACAGGCTGAAAAACAAAAGAAGCGTGCTTGGGGTATTTTCCGTCGGTATCCTACTGAGGCAAATCTTATTGAATTTAAGAGGGCTCGGTCCCAGGCCCGTAGGATACGACGCGAAAGCCAAAGGTCATCTTGGCAACAATACCTCAATACAATCCGCGGTCACGTAACATCAAGAACAGTATGGAAAAAAGTCAAAAGAATTTCGGGTCGTTACGCTGACACACAGCCACTTTCTATTCTAAAAGATAATGGGACTTCAATAACTTCGCAAGAGGACATTGCAGATCAGCTTGGTGCAGCATTTTCAGCTGTATCCAATGGTACAAATTATAATGCTGATTTTTTAAAGATAAAACATCAAGAAGAGCTCAAAAAATTAAATTTTTCACCATATAGAAATAATGGATACAATTGCAATTTCACACAAGGAGAGCTACAGTCCGCCCTAAAGAAATGCCACCCATCAGCCCCTGGACATGATAATATTCACAATGAAATGCTGACACATCTAAATAGTAATTCTTTACAAGTCCTTTTAAAACTTTACAATAGAATCTGGAATGAAAAGTTTTTCCCGACTTCCTGGCAAAGAGCAATTGTTATCCCTATTGCTAAGCCAGGAAAAGACCCTCAAGATGCTGGTAACTACCGTCCTATTGCCCTGACCAGTTGCCTGTGCAAACTGATGGAACGGATGGTCAATGCCCGCCTTGTCTATTGCTTAGAAGAAAAAGGAGCCTTCTCCCCGTTTCAGAGTGGTTTCCGACACCATAGAAGCACCTTAGATAATATCTTGCTTCTGGAAACCTCCATTCGTGAAGCCTTTGTTCGTAATCAGCATCTCGTCTCCATATTTTTTGACATGGAGAAGGCTTATGATCGAACATGGAGGTACGGAATTCTGAAAGACCTATACCATCTTGGTTTTCGTGGCAATCTACCAGTCTTTATTCAGAACTTCCTTAAGACCCGTGTTTTCCAAGTTCGTGTCGGATCCACTCTGTCACGAGACTTTTACCAACGAGAAGGTGTCCCTCAAGGCAGCGTCCTCAGCGTGGTGCTGTTTATTTTGAAAATCAATGGAATAGTCGAGCAGCTACCACCAGCTGTCGATGGCACTTTGTTTGTGGACGACTTTCAGATCTCCTGTGCTTCGACTAACATGAGTACAGTTGAGAGACAGCTGCAGATTGCAATCCGCAAGATCACGGATTGGACGAATCATAATGGTTTCGTTATATCAAACCAGAAAACAATCTGCATGCATTTCTGCCGGAAGCGTGGGCTGCACCCTGACCCAGAAATTACTTTAAATGGTGTGGCTCTGCCTGTTAGATCGGAGGCAAAATTTCTGGGTATCTTTTTTGACAGGAAGCTCACCTTCTTGCCACACATTCAACATCTACGGCAGAAATGCAATAAGTCGTTGAACATATTGAAAGTTTTATGCAACACAACATATGGTGCTGATACAACATCTATGCTGAGGATATACCGTGCTTTAATACGATCAAAGCTTGATTACGGTGTTGCTGCCTATGGTTCCGCCAGAAAATCGGCCCTCAAGTATTTAGACACCATTCACCACCAGGGTCTGAGATTGGCTTCTGGGGCTTTTCGTACATCTCCTGTACAAAGCCTATACGTTCTGTGCCTGGAGCCATCTCTACAGCATCGTCGGGAAAAACTATCATTAGCTGCCTACTTCAATATCAAAAGTAACCATAGTCACCCTTTACATCCCCAAATTCTAAATCCAAAATGCCAACAGTTCTTTACTAATAAAAAGTCCTTTATACCAACCTTTTCTATACGAATCAAAGAGCTCCTGAAAAATCTTGATCTTGATGATTTTAGAGTTTTTTATTATAACGACAACTTTTCACCTTGGGAAGAATCACCTGTACATATTCATAATATCATTCATTTTAAAAAGTCATCAATGCCTGACTCTGCCTTTGTAAAGATTTTTAATGAGCATCGCTTTTTTAATTTTTCTCTCAAACCAGTATTCACTGATGGTTCCAAGTCTCATGCACATGTTGGCTCAGCGGCAGTCTTCAGTAATATCACAATAGCAGAAATACTTAATCCCTTATGCTCGGTTTTTACCTCAGAAATTTATTCTATTTATCTTGCCCTCCACCATATTGCAGATCAAAACTTTAAATCATGGATTATCTACTCCGATTCAAAAAGTGTCCTAGATGCCCTCTGCAATTTTTCTTATAAATCCCACCCATTAATCTCAATAGTTGTAAAGCTCCTTTCTAAACTCAAACACAATAGATTTCAAATTAGTTTCTGCTGGGTGCCAAGCCATGTTGGTATCCCGGGCAATGAGGAGGCGGATCGCGCTGCAAAGACCGCTAGTCAAGGCAGTGGCGCCCCCCTCAACCTGCCTGATGCCAAGCTGGCTTGTGCACATTCAATTGAAATTGTTTGGCAAAACGAATGGGACCTCTTAACTGAAAACAAATTTCATAGCATATCTCCATCCATAACCTGGTCATTTTTTCCATCACCGAGCAGAAGGCAGGAGGTAGTGCTGGCACGCCTCCTGATTGGGCACACAAGACTCACACATGTGCATCTTCTGCTGGCAGAAGATCAGCCCATGTGTGTTATGTGTGATGTCCCGCTAAGTGTTCACCACATCTTAGTAGACTGTCCGGCTTTTACACTGAGCAGACTGGAACATTTCAACATTTTGAACCCATCTATCCATCAGATTTTAACTCATTCCCCATATCATGCCTTTTTTCTTTTTTGGTTGATATTGGCTTTTATTCTTTGATTTAAATGTGTCACTGTTCTTAAATGTTATGTGCTGCTTTTAATAATCATTTGAAACTTATTTATTTAAAAAACCTCGTATTTGATTTTGGATGTCTAATTGTTTTTAAATGTATTGTGTTTTATGTTTTTTTAAACCTGTTTTAAAAGTAAAACCTAGTGTTTGGCGCAGTATGGCCTTGGATGCCCTTGCGCCATAAAACCCAAACATCCATCCATCCCAAACCGGCAGTAAAATAAAAAGTATCTTTTGGTTTGGTTGTATGGGGCAACATCCAAACCAAAACAAGAATGAACTTTTCTTCTGATTTTTTTTCAGCTCTGTTAAGTAGTAATTTTTTAATAGATATTTGTTATGTTACACTTCTTGTACCCCCCCCCCACCCCTTGTCACAAAGTTTCACAGCTAAGTGAACCCCCTCCCCCCCTTCAAGCGTGACATCATTTATGGATGGCCCCATAGTTCTAGTTAAGTGTAACTTTTTATACACTTAACTATGGTTGTTAAACGCTAACCATTTTCAGAGTAATTCAGCTTTTTTTTTTTTGCTATTTAGCAATACAAGTAGTAAACCCAAATGAATTTATTACTAACACACGTTAGATAATTCTTATATAATACTTTATGCTGAATATTTAATGCTGATAAACTTAAGAAGTAAAAAACAAACCGTCCTTGCCAATACTCAAATTCTTAAATACTTTGCTATGAAAGTTAAATGCTGATCATTTTCGGCATACCTACTTAATTTCTTTACTATTCAGCAATACATGTAACAAACCCAAACGAATTTCATTACAAGCACAAATGAATTCTCGTATTATACTTTATACTGAATGTTTAATGATGATAAATTTAGGAGTAAACAACAAAGCCTTCATTATTAATACTCAATTTCTTAAATCTTAACTAAACAATAGACATGGAATAACATTTACACTACAATAGTAAATTGATGGATGTCTAGTTTTATGAGAGTTTATTTTCACCGATTTGTAAAATGTAAACTACTACAGGCTTCGCAAATACTCACTGTTTCTTTACCAATTAACTTTACTAGTATACTATATACAAGGTACAATAAACACATTGCTTTAATAAATACTGCTGGCAGTTTATGAAGTTGAAGTATTTTAGAAATTATATAAAAAGTTATTTACGTCCTCATTTTCACATTCTTCATTTCAGCACTGAAGAAAGCCGGAATGTTCGATAAAAACGAAAACATTGTCAACGAGTCGATCTTCGGAAGGTTGTCAGATCGACCTTGAACAAAATTCTTTTCGGGCTGCATCGTTCCCAGAAATGCAGCGAAAACTTAGCGAATAACAAACAGGAATTAAAAACTAAAGATATTCGATAAAATAAATTAATAATATTACTAAAATCCGACGCAATTCAAACTCGCACATTCAAAACACTTGTAAACAACGTTGTCTCGTATTGTATTTTACGTCGTCTTACGTCAGAATCGTCCGAACCAATAGTTGTCGCGTTTCATGTCACGTGATTTTGAAGTGATTTTTAAATTAAAATTTAAGACAAATTAGAGGTTGAATTATAAAATTTACTTGATTTTTTAGAAAAGAAACCCGAAAGCTATAGGAAAAATATAATGCTTTTGCATTTCCCCACGCATGCAAGTTCCCCATTGGCGTTGGAACAGAGGCTATTAGAAATTTAAATTTAAAACTACGTCTTAATCCCAGGTTTACATCTAATAATTTTGAGCCAAAGGTTTTAATTTTGATGTTATTTGCGGCTATTAACTCGAAAGGGTCAGGGTTTAGCTTCTTTGCAGTGTTTGGGACCGGTAGACAGGATGCGTCAGAGCCAGAATCGATTAAGAATTTTGTGTTGGATTTCTTATCAAATAGAAACAGTCGACTACTAGCTAACGAGTACACACAACCAGTTGACGAAATGTTCTGTGCCATATTTAGTTTTCAGACTCCCTACCGCTATCGGTATAATTGCACAGTTGATTGCAGTTTCGGGCTTTTTTTCCGTAATTTTCATGATAATAGCATAGGTCACTGGATTCGTTCTTGAAATTTCGTCGGCGATTGTTATTGCTCCTAAAAGGTGATTCACTAAACCTACGCCTAGAGTTATGTCCCCTGTTTTCTTGTCGCGAGGGGGGCTGGGGAGCCCAGTCGGTTAAGCACTCGCTTAGCATGCGGAAGGTCCCAGGTTCGGGTCCGGGCATCGCCAAAATAGCTGCCGACCTATAAACGGCCCGTGCAGCCAAAAATGTCCGACGAATAATACCCCGTGTAAGGGAGTGCACGTTAAATATCCTTCAAAGTCCTAACGCTGCGTACGATGTCGCCCTTAACGGTTGCGTTGGGTGCCTATTCAGGTGTGGCTCGTCACCTGACTGTGGTTCTAAAATACGACGCCCGTCGCCAATAGCCCTCGTGTAGCTCTAGTGCGACGATAATTCAAACCAAACAAACAATCTTGTCGCGAGAGGCGCTCTATTTGTTCACTTAAGTTTCGGACCTGTTCTTTTAAGGCTGATATTTCGTTACTAGTTGTTTGTGGGGATACTTGCGCATGCATTTGGATCAAAATTAGGTTTCGAGGGGAGTGGTGTGGAGCAGGCTGCCTGACCAACTGCGTTAATGCCGTTTGAATCGGAACGAACTTCAAAAAATTTGTCTGCCAGTAGTGCGAGGCTATCGAGCTTTTCCGAGCTTACAGACAGTATCGATTGGATTTCGAGGGGTAGCCTTTGCATCCACAAATTTCTCAAAAATTCGTTAAGTGCCCCGTTAGCAAGTCCACGCATGTCTTAATAGCATTAACGGTTTTTTGGTCGCCTAAATGTAAGGCTGACAACAATTTTTTCGCACTTTTTGTCTCGGAGTCAGAGAAATCTTTCGTTTACCTAGTTTTTAACGCTTCGTATTTATCGTTTTCCGGCGGGGTAAATAATATATCGGACACAGATGTTAAGCATTCCGCATCCAAAGCAGCGACGAGAGTGTTATATTTTGTCGAATCTTGCGTCATACCAGCTAAACAAAAGTTACTCTCGACATGGATAAACCATAATTTAATGTTATCTTTCCATATCGCAGGTGTTGCTCTAGTGTGACGATAATTCAAACCTAACCTAACCGGGGCTGGGGAGCCCAGTCGGTTAAGCACTCGCTTAGCATGCGGAAGGTCCCAGGTTCGGGTCCGGGCATCGCCAAAATAGCTGCCGACCTATAAACGGCCCGTGCAGCCAAAAATGTCCGACGAATAATACCCCGTGTAAGGGAGTGCACGTTAAATATCCTTCAAAGTCCTAACGCTGCGTACGATGTCGCCCTTAACGGTTGCGTTGGGTGCCTATTCAGGTGTGGCTCGTCACCTGACTGTGGTTCTAAAATACGACGCCCGTCGCCAATAGCCCTCGTGTAGCTCTAGTGCGACGATAATTCAAACCTAACCTAACCATATCGCAGGTATTTTAACGCCTACCCGAGCGACTTGTGCGGTTACAACAGCTTCGTTAGGGTTACCATGTGTTTCGATGTTGTCGCCGGTTAAAATCTATTTATTTAAGCCAATGGTACATTAAAGTGTGACATTTGAAAAAATGTGCCTTATTTCACTCGAATTAACCTTACCCTGCCCTTAATTTTGCAGTAAGTAATTTGTAGAATGTAGTCAATTAGCAATATCCTAATAATCAGATGCCAGGCTCTAGACCACAAAAAAACGGTACTTGGGGATTATTGTGTTGTCTTGCCAAATCCTAGTTTTTTTTTTTGAAGTAAACACTGATATATTACAAATAAACATTGTAAACACAACAAAAATTATTAACTCATCATAATTTTTTTGAGCGATAATATTGGATGTGCCGAAAATGAATTCTAAAGAAACACTTTTGCCTTGAATGTAAACTTTTAAAAAAGCATTTTCAATAGAAAACTGTTTTTTAGATAAAAGTATAATTGGAGTAAAATATATCAATTTTTTTTTATATAAACACTAATAATTTCTTTTACCTGCGAAAAGCAATTCAAACTAACTATTCAAGATTTCAATTTAATACATTGGAGGGGAAAGGTAAATTTGACTACCCAAGACAACCTTAAAACAAATTGGGAAATAATGAATACAAAAAATCTTATTGGTCGTCGGAGAGGCTCACTTGTGTTTCTCTCTGATGGCAGAATTAGACTAACTATTTTAGGTGCGCGATGATATGGAATTTTTTGGCTTTGTTGGAGGATTAGCTTTCAACTTTTCAAGGTAATCATTAGCCATTATTATTTCTGCCTCTACACACTTTTTCCCTCTTTGTTTAGGCAGCGGGCATTACGGCAGCTTCTAATAAAAACAATAACAATGTTTTCTATATCTACTGGGTTAGATACATAAAAATAATTGGGAAACTGCCGAGAGGGGGGGGGGGGGGGGCTGGCAGTTACACCATAGAATAAATTGTTGTTAATAATAGCTATACAACATATTTAATCGCACCTTTCTTTGAATTCAAACAGTTGTCCACGAAAGGGCAATAAACCTAATTATAAACAACAAATGTATTTTACAACAGATTAAAGAAGTAACTATGTATGCACACAATTATTTTATTGTTTTTGCAAGTTTTTTAACATTTCAAAACACTGTTTTGTCATATTGTGATAGGCTGTGTGGTGAGACTTAAGTATTGTAGTAAAGATACTACTCTCGGGTATAAATACTTTTTAATTATAAAATAGTCCCACAGCACAACTTCACAAAAGAAAACATAAAATACAAAACCTTTGGCTAAACGCCGAATTGGTTAACATAGACATAGAATATGGTCAAGACATGTTAATTGTCCAAGAGTCTCTTCCTCTCTAAAGTTATTTTATTGCGTACCAAAAGAATAGCAAGCTTGGCTTTGTTGGCGTTGTAAGTCTGCCATAAAAAGATAGTTATGGCCTGATGGGGATAATGTCCGCGTTACAATATCGAGTTTCTCCCTTTCAATTTGAAGCATTTGTTGTCGAAACTCTTCTAATTTTGCAGCATTTCTCTTTTCTATTTCGTCTTCGCGCTTCACCATTTCACCAATGGCATCATCAGCGACAGTTTTCAACGCTTGTTCTAAAAGTTTTACTCGTTTCCTTAGCCGGCCTTCTGAAATTTAAATTGTAAACACTAACTCATAACATTCAGTAATACTATACAGCAGGGAAAATAAGAGTCTTATCCGTCAATTTATAGCGTATTTTTAATTTCAAGGTAATATAAGTCATGGTATTCTACACTCGAGTGGAAACAATAAACATAAGCTTACTGTCCTATAACAGATTAAATGATACATATTCTAGGATCGATTTGAATTTTTTTAGTCCGTGCGAAGAACGGGTATTAATTTGCTAGTAATTCATAAGTATTTCAATATAGAATTAAAATAAATTTTATGCCACAGGGGCAGAGTACAAAACAAAATATATTTTAAATTAGGAATAAAACAAATTTTTCTTACTTGGAATAGGCTTTGAGGTGTCGGGAGTCAACAAGCCTGGTGCCTTACTGGGCGTTGAGGCAATTTCGGCCGATGTTCTTTTAGCCGAGGTACTGGGCGTTGAGGTAATTTCAGCCGAGGTCGGGGCTGGGGTACTAGGCATCGATTCCAGTACAATAACTCCATCAACTGTCACGTTCCTTAAAAATAAATATAATTTAAGTTTTGCTTTTAACAGATGTATGCATATTCTACAAATCGTAAACACTTTTAAAAATTTTTATTCATACTTAACCCTTTGTGGGATAAAGACATAAACCCGTCGACTGACTGTCAGGTTTTCCGGCAATACTACTTTTTTTTAGTAAAGTATTAAAAATTTTAAACTTGTGCAGTGAAAACAAGATTTCACTTCAACAAAATTGCGTATCCCTCAGAGGGTTAAGTTAAGGAAAGGAAAATTTAGATTTGTTACAAAATATATGAACACGTAAACATTCATAAATTTTAATGTATATTATATATATACGTATATAGTTTTTTATAGGCAAACTCTACAGGTTACAACTTTTTCAATTATGTCACCTTAGGGCATACAATATACTATGTACTTCAGTGAAACTATAACATTATTGTTTATAGCAGAAAGTAATTCTTAGGCTTTATAAAAGATTTTTCCGTATTACCCCGCAAACACGATGGAAGCTAAAAATAATGATACTAATTTGTTTGTGCAGCGACTATTTCACAATGATATCAAAATATAGTTTGTTTCTTCTTGGCATCTCAAATATCTGATTGTGGTAGATCACTTTGAAACAGGTGAAGAACCCAAAGAAGGCAGGATTACTAATTCCATGGCGTTTGGTGAGGGGATTGCCATAAGTGATTGTTGGGTTAGTTACTTGTAATTTGGTAACAAAAACATAAAATAATTTTAAATCATGCATTGTATTCTAATGAGGCAGTACTGGAGTATAATATAATAAATATGTAAAAACAGAAAGTAAATTTGCTTTAAAGCTATCTACAAAAGTATTTTTGAAAAAGGTAGACTTATAAATAAAAATTGTGGACAATTGCTATAAACAATTCCTAAATAAAGAAAGAAAATTTACTTACAAAAAGTTTTCTGGAGGAATGTTTTCCACGTCAGGGATTGCATCTTTCGCCACAATTGGTTGAAATCCTAATAACAGAAAAGTACAGGTTAGTTAAACACTCCCTAAAATATCATACATAAACAAAGCATAAAACTTAATGGGTGTTGAAGTTTCCATAAGGAAAAAAATTCATTTTAATTTTATATATGGTTTTTGAAATAATGCCAAAAAAATTTTAATGTGGAAAACAACAAAATAAAATATATATATATATATATATATATATATATATATATATTATATATATATATATATTATATATATATATATATATATATATATTACCTAAAAACACTTCGAGTTATATATTTTAAGGTATCTGACCATATTATTAAAAAATATTATTTTAACCGAAATAGTTTAAATTGTTTTAAATATGAGGAACTGAAGTGAACTTTTCAAAAATCAGGTGAAACGCTTGTTAGCTATTTTCTGAATAAAAAAAATAGTAGTTCTGACTTCTATTAAGATTAATGTAAAATATTGTTAATAGAACAAAGTGTGAAGAATCGAATGATGTGTGTTTGGATGTCATAACGGGACATAAACATATAGAAAAAA
Organism: Hylyphantes graminicola; assembly: GCA_023701765.1. Taxonomy (NCBI): domain Eukaryota; kingdom Metazoa; phylum Arthropoda; class Arachnida; order Araneae; family Linyphiidae; genus Hylyphantes; species Hylyphantes graminicola. Next base: position 6,323,608 of record CM043112.1, on the reverse strand, counting down.
AATATTGAAAGTGATGATGCCAAATGGCATTACTGGGACTGAAAGGGTTAAAAATTGGCACTTTGCAAGAATTATACGGATTAATCAATGCGACATACTCATTTTGTGATAGTGCTAGGTACTCACCTGTTTTTTTCTTGATGCCCATGTCCAATCTAATTTTCGGGACCGAAACATAACGGCATCCCAAAATCTCATTCAGTTCATTAAAGAATAAGCATTCCTTCCTTCCTTTCCCACTTGTATTGTTACTGTCCTTTACGGCTTTGTAGTTTTTTTTTCAGGGATTTCAATTTATCTTGCATCTGCTTCATCGTTTTCTCGCAACCTCCCTTAATTAAATCTTTATACATATTTCTGTAGATTTCATTATCTCGCGTCGTGCCATCGAATTTCGGAAAATATTCTGCATAAATAGCTAAAAGATCCACCACTTCCTTATTATTCCACTTCGACATTTTTTTTAATAATGATTTTTTTTAATGATGATAGTATGATCCTTAACTTGGGATTTTTCATAAGAATTTCCAACTCTTCGTCCTCCTGAGCCTCAGCCAACGCTTGCAGATCGACTGGAGATGGAACAGATACCGTGTCTATTCAAGAAAGAGCGTTCGCAATAATATTGTCTTCATATGGGATGAATTGTATATCAGTAGAGAATTGTGTGGGCGCCAGGCGTGAAGGTAAAATAACCACAGCAGAGTTCATCGAATCATTTTTTATTAAACGACTCAATACTGTGAGCCGAACCAAAGCACTATATAAGACAGGAATAAGCAAGACAAGAAATACAGATAACGATCACAGTTATATACTGGTCAGTTCAGTCAATGCGTAACTTCACTACAGTTCTCAGCCGCCTCCTTACGCATTGCTACAAAAATAATTTTAACAAAATTTAAAAGTCTCTTCTTTAACAAAAGTTTGTCAGCAAGTGGGCTACATTGTCTTTTGTTTAAATATACTTAATAACAATTAAATTTTTCTGTTTTAATTCACGAACATAAAATACCTTACTTCTATATGTTTAGTACGATTGTTTACAATAACATTATCTGAAAAGAAAATAGCAGCTTTGTTATCACAGAAAACAACAGGAACTTGATTTGAAAAGAATAAGTTACACTCTTTCATAATTTTTGACAACCAATAAACTTCAGTAGCTGCACTGTCCAGTGCCACAAACTCCGATTCCATCGTGCTTTTAGCAATACACTTTTGTGTGCACGATCGCCAACCTAAAAATACACCTCCAATAGACCAAATATACCCACTAATGGATCGTCGGGAGTCTACGGCAGTGGCCCATGAAGCATCTGAATACATAATTAAATCATATGAATTAGCATTAGATAAATTAATACAGTAATCTTTAGTGCAAGTAACATATTTCAGAATTCTCAAAAGTAAACTATAATGAAACTCACTTGGTTTTGCAGAATACTGAGCTACATAAATAACAGGAAACAATATATCCGATCTTGTTCGATTAGCAAGATACAATAAACTACCTAGTAACTCTTTAAACGGAAAACTAGTTTCACAACTGGAACTTACAAGGTTGGTTTCCATAGGCGTTGTAACAGGACTAGTTGTATCAACGTTAAACTTTTTATAAAGTTTATCAATGTAAAGTTTTTGATGCATGTAAATATATCCGCCGATATTCTGAAACTGAACACCTAAAAAGTTTACAATGTGTCCCAAATTTTTAATTTCATACACATCACTTAAATGAACAAACACATCATTCAAAATTTGATCAGTTCTTCAAAATATTGCCAAATTATCTACGTACAGTAGAATTAGACATTCATCTTTAAGCTGAAACACACGTGGACAATTCTGAGATTGAACGAAACCAATTGATTCAATTGTTTGTGACAAGTGGTAATACCAATTTCGACCGGATTGTTTCAATTCATATAACGACTTTTTCAATCTCAATACATTTGTTTTTGGGTCAATGTTTTCAGGTAAGTTGTATCCATCAGGAAAGTCCATGAATATTTGCTCTTTGAGTGGACTGAAAAGATAAGAATTCTTTAGAATTGTGACATTAAAAATGCTTATCTACAGATTTAATAAAACTATTATACACTTCAAAATCATCAGGCTTAATACCATCAGTTGGATAAAGACAATTTTTATTACGAATTTTTATAAACAAATCACCATTAGGTTCAAGAATAGTTAAAAAACCATTTTTACCTTTATACGTAAAACCTTTTTGTTCCATCACACCAAGACTAATTAAATTACGATTCATTTCAGGAACATACAAAACATTTTCTATCCTAGCATGAACAAAATCATTCTCACTTTTTAAAATAACAGATATAGTTCCTATACCCAAGGCGTCAAGTTCACCTTTACTTTGTTTAACTTTCTTTGTCATACTCTTGAAAGAAATGAAAAACCTTTTATTATTTATAAAATGATTAGATGCACCTGTATCAAAAAGGAAAACACTTGTGTGCCCGCTTTCAATTGCATGCGTAAACATAGGATTACAAGAATCACCACTCGAATCATTCAAAGTTACAAACGAACTTTCACGAACACGCGAGTTAACATATTGCTTTTTATAATCACGTTTAATATTTCGCTTGCTTGGTAATTTGCAAAATTGGTAATAGAAAACACATGGTGAACATGAATGTATTCAGATATCTGGATGTTACAAAACCTTGGTGTCGTAATGTGAAATTTTAAAATTTCACAGGCTTGCGACTACAAGCAAGCCTCGGTTAATATTAGCTATGCTAATACTATAAATATGAATGCAGTACAGATTCCTAAAAAATCAATCAACGCCCGGGGGTAAGAGACCGGCATATTACGACGATTATGCTATGAATTCTCCACCTAGACCTGAAAATCTCTTCAAAGTGTTGTTGTTCATGAATTAAAATCAGCAGATGCTCCTCAACGATTCCAGCTTTGTTATTGACAAACCTACACGGCTCAAAACAATTAGGGCAGCGCATTGTTTTTAAAACCCTTAACCCCCTATGATTCCATTTGGAATCATCAGCTGGTGATTTCTTTTCTCACTTAGTTAAACTCGCTTTTATTATTCGTTAGATTGAAAAATCTTGCTTTTTGAACAATTAAATGTTTTTTTTTTTCAATTAAACGAAAATCGAGCAATCATGGCAAAATAATACTAACTTGGGAAAAATTTATTAAATAAACTGTCACTAAATTATTCATGCTTGCATTTTTAAATGTTTATAAATTTATTTTAACTATTCTCTTAACAAATAAGGTTTTGAAAAATTATTGTTATAATTTATTCAAAAGTTGTGATTCCAATTCTCCCCCGCTTAAATTTTAGTTGAAAAATTAAAAATTGTCCTCCTTTTCTCATTTCATTTGGGATGCATAATTAATCTATTTCAGATTTTCATATTACAAAATGAAAAGTTTGCATTCATTTGTTAACCCTTTCAGTCCAAAGTGCTTGCCTAATTGTTTTTACATGCGATCTGTGCATATCCACCTGTCTCATCTTGTTCATTAGTTTATATTGCATTCCAACTACCTTGCCAAACCATAGCATAGAAACCGACAAATAATTCACCAAGCGTTTGATTGGCCTTAATATTGAAGCAATCAATAGCTCCACTGGGCAAACTTTTATTGCGCCACTTTTATATGTGCCACCCTGTAGAAGGGACATGGTCACATAAACCATCGCCACCCCCATACCCAACTTGTCACATGGGCACATGCCTCAAATCTTGACGGGGAAAAATACTTCCGGTGTCGCTTGGCGATGGTTCACCAGACCATGTTTCTTCGTGTATGAACTTGAACATACTTGCAAGAAATATTTTTACGTACTTCTTCATCTGTTTGATAATATATTCTGTTATTGTCTTTTCTGGTCAACTTTACCAAGTATTTCGACACGTTTCTTGAGAGAAAGGACTGGCACGCGTTCTGATCACTGACGAGAAAAAATACTTCCGGTATCGCTTGGCGATGGTTTACCAGACCATGTTCCTTCGTGTATAAACAAATTGTGGGAGAAATATTTTTACATACATGTTTGGCCGTTTGTAGGTGAATTCTGCTGTTTTCTTTTTCAATTAATCTAAATACGTAATTTGAAGCTGCTCTGGAGCGGAAGGCCTTTCTCCCGTACTAAAGGTAAAATAAAAACTTTTATTAAATCAGAAATTGCCGTGTAAATGAGTTTTATGAAATAAACTAGCGTTTTTAAATTTATAAATAAAAAAACCCTATAAAACCAAACTTTTATTACATATGCGGAAACAGATAAGTTACCCCCAGAGATCTGAAGTTATTCATACTACAGCATCTGACCTTTTTTACTTTTGTTGAATAACAACATTGTGAATTGATTATATGACATAAAATTCGCTTAAGAGACAGCCTTCATCAATATATATTTTTTTAAATTTAAAATGTGCAATAAAAAATCCATTTTAATGCGTTTGAAATGAAGAGTACAGGAGAAAAATATTTCTTTGCTTAGAAATCTATCTGCACCATGAATCTGACTTTGGCAACGATAGCAAGTCAACGCCTAAACTGGTGTAAGGAAACTGGTTTCTTACAAGGTACTTCTTTCGCGTTGCCCTTATAAACTCCAGACACCAGTCCCATGCTTGTACCGTGATAGATGAAGCAATGGAAAAAGTTTCCTGTCGCCGACATCTGCCAAGCAGATGTGATTACGAGAAAACTCCTGTGATATAAAGGGATTCTTCCCCTGGACTCTTCATGTATAAAGCACACTCAATCTTGATTTGTATTTCTTTTGGGTGAATATTTGCCAAGTTATTTAATCGAATCAATCTTGAAGACCTTTAGGAGGACCTGCGCCATCGAAGTTTGTATCATCGTTGATCAAACCAGTAAAAATTGAAGCCGTCAAAATCTATCAACTCTTCACAAATAATATAACTACTCTCGTTAATCAAGAAATATAATTTAAACTCTAAGATCAGTTCTTTAATATCCATCAAAAAGGCGAAAATGAGTTCCTTACCGAATACCTGAGGAACAAAATCGCAAATCATGATATCTTGAATCGAATGAAACTACTTCAAATTAAAGTTTGCCATAAATGCCTACCCTGGTGACACCTGAGGAAGATCTAATGCGAAAAAAACAGCCAATAAGAGACAGTGCGTTTTCAAACGTTAATTCCATTTGCGCAGGATTTTGAGGTTTCCGTCAGGCCGAAACAACCACTCAATTGCTGGAACCCCAGCACCAAGCAAACCAATGCTACCTGCGCAAATTGTGGGGGTAGGAGACCGCGCCGCTTCTAGCAGCAATATACCAAAAACATACCACAAATTTCTTTTTCCTAAAAATTTGACCTCCTCAATCATCGAAGCTACGCTAACACTAGGATAAACAAACGTACATACAATTACAAAATGCTTACTTTTGCTATGGATTTCACAGCATCAAGTTCGCGTCGGACCACTTCTAGAAAATACATGTGAGCCGGTCCTGAAGGTAGGATATAGACAAAACTTAATACCATACACAAATTTTGCAATAAAACACTATTTTTACATAACACCACATAATGCGAAGGTGTCTAACTATATAGAGAAGGTTCACAGCCAACTAGTTAACTGGGACATAGGGTAGACCATTCAATGAATAAACGTTTAAGGCGCTGCGTTCGCCAGTGAATAAACACCAGGACAACCAACCATATGTCAGATAGCTTCCTACTGCATGGGAGGAAGTCAGTGTTGCCAATCCATCTAGTGAAATGATTTTCAATCCTTATTTTCTAATTACATTTACCAAATATTTATTCACTATGGCCTGGCAATGCAATGGCCTAGCAATATTATTTTTGTATTATTATTTTGTGTGGATTATGAACATCCGGACACCTTTACAGTACAGCTGAGCGTGTTCCTTGAAGAAATTTTGATATTGGAAAAAGTTCGTGGAAAGAATGTAGCCAGTTTTTAGCTAATGGATTTAACGGTATAAAAGTGGTAATGCGTGCTATGCTACGATTAGTTAAAAAAAGGCGTCAGGCAGGATTGGTTTTAAGCACGTCCAAAAACATACCTATACGTATGCCAATACTAGAAATATGAATGCGGTTCAGATTCCTAACAAATCATGCATAATTAATCTATTTCACAAATTTCAGATTTTCATTATACAAAATGAAAAGATTACTTTCTTTTGTTAACCCTTTCAGTCCAAAATGCTCGCTTATTGTTTTGAGGAGCAGTGTATATAAACCTGTCTTGTCTTATTTAATAGTTTTTATAGCATTCCAACTACCTTGCCAAACCATAGCGTAGAAACTGGCAACTAATTCGCCAAGTGTTTGATTGGTCTTAATATTGAAGCCATCAATAGCTTCACTAGGCGAACCTTTATTGCGCCACTTTTATTTGAGCCACCCTGTGGAAGAGAATGGTCACATCAACCATCGCCATACCATACCCAACTAGCCACTGGTCACATGCCTCAAATCATTGCCGGGAAAAAAATACTTCCGGTGCGCTAGGCGATGGTTCGCCAGACCATGTTTCTTCGTGTCTGAACATACTTGCAAGAAGTATTTTTACGCACTTCTTCATCGGTTTGATAATGGATTCTGTTATTGTCTTTTCTGGTCAACTTTACCTAGTATTTCGACACGTTTCTTGAGAGAAAGGACTGGCACGCGTTCTGATCACTGACGGAAAAAATACTTCCGGTGTCGCTTGGCGATGGTTCACCAGACCATGTTCCTTCGTGTATAAACAAATTGTTTGAGAAATATTTTTACATACGTGTTTGGCCGTTTGTAGGTGAATTCTGTTTTCTTTTTCAATTAACCTAAATACGTAATTTGAAGCTGCTCTGGAGCGGAAGGCCTTTCTCCCGTACTAAAGGTAAAATAAATAAAATAAAAACTTTTATTAAATCAGAAATTGCCGTGTAAATGAGTTTTAGGAAATAAACTAGCGTTTTTAAATTTATAATTAAAAAAAACCTATAAAAACAAACTTTTATTACATATGCGGAAACAGATAAGTTACCCCCAAAGATCTGAAGTTATTCATACTACAGCATCTGACCTTTTTACTTTTGTTGAATAACAACATTGTGAATTGATTATATGACATAAAATTCGGCATCAGGATCTTGTGACGAAGCCTGATCTTTGACACATACGGCTTCGCAAATGTCCTCATCAGTTAAAGGAGTAGAAGTCGCAACCTTCTCGTCGATCTCCATCCATGCTTCAAAATCCTCAGCATTCGTATCGTGCCGGGGATTGAAATCGTCTTCCATTTCTTTCATCACTGACAATAAACTGATAACAATAAACGAACATTTGATTACAATAAACGATGATTTTTCAATGTATTTTGATATAAGCGGACGGGACTAAACGATTTTGATAACATTCACCGTGATCACATTAAGCGGCGTCTACTGTATCTTGAATCGAATAAAACTACTTCAAATTAAAGTTTGCCATAAATGCCTACCCTGGTGACACCTGATAAAAATCTAATGCGAAAAAAACAGCCAATAAGACAGTGCGTTTTTCAAACGTTAATTCCTTTTGCGCAGGATTTTGAGGTTTCCGTCAGGCCGAAACAACCACTCAATTGCTGGAACCCCAGCACCAAGCAAACCAATGCTACCTGCGCAAATTGTGGGGGTAGGAGACCGCGCCGCTTCTATCAGCAATTGACCAGAAACAGGCCACAAATTTCATTTTCCGAAAAATTTGACCTCCTCAATCATCGAAGCTACGCTAACACTAGGATAAACAAACGTACATACAATTACAAAATGCTTACTTTTGCTATGGATTTCACAGCATCAAGTTCGCGTCGGACCACTTCAAGAAAATACATGTGAGCCGGTCCTGAAAGTAGGATATAGACAAAACTTAATACCATACACAAATTTTGCAATAAAACACTATTTTTACATAACACCACATAATGCGAAGGTGTCTAACTATATAGAGAAGGTTCACAGCCAACTAGTTAACTGGGACATAGGGTAGACCATTCAGTGAATAAACGTTTAAGGCGCTGCGATCGCCAGTGAATAAACACCAGGACAACCAACCATATGTCAGATAGCTTCCTACTGCATGGGAGGAAGTCAGTGTTGCCAATCCATCTAGTGAAATGATTTTCAATCCTTATTTTCTAATTACATTTACCAAATATTTATTCACTATGGCCTGGCAATGCAATGGCCTAGCAATATTATTTTTGTATTATTATTTTGTGTGGATTATGAACATCCGGACACCTTTACAGTACAGCTGAGCGTGTTCCTTGAAGAAATTTTGATATTGGAAAAAGTTCGTGGAAAGAATGTAGCCAGTTTTTAGCTAATGGAGCTTTGCTACGATTAGTTTAAAAAAAAGCGGCAGGCAGGATTGGTTTTAAGCACGTCCAAAAACATTCCTATACGTATGCCAATACTAGAAATATGAATGCGGTTCAGATTCCTAACAAATCATGCATAATTAATCTATTTCAGAAATTTCAGATTTTCATTATACAAAATGAAAAGATTACTTTCTTTTGTTAACCCTTTCAGTCCAAAATGCTCGCTTATTGTTTTGAGGAGCAGTGTATATAAACCTGTCTTGTCTTATTTAATAGTTTATATAGCATTCCAACTACCTTGCCCTACGGCAGAAATGCAATAAGTCGTTGAACATATTGAAAGTATTATGCAACACAACATATGGTGCTGATACAACATCTATGCTGAGGATTTACCGTGCTTTGATAAGATCGAAGCTTGATTACGGTGTCGCTGCCTATGGCCAGAAAATCGGCCCTCAAGTATTTAGACACCGTTCATCACCAGGGTCTGAGATTGGCTTCTGGGGCTTTTCGTACATCTCCTGTACAAAGCCTATACGTTCTGTGCCAGGAGCCATCTCTGCAGCATCGTCGGGAAAAACTTTCATTAGCTGCTTACTTCAATATCAAAAGTAACTATAATCACCCCCTATATCCCCAAATTTTAAATCCGAAATTCCAGCAGTTCTTTTCTGTTAAAAAGTCATTTATTCCCACATTCTCCATTCGAATTAAAGAGCTCTTGGATGATCTAGATCTTGACGATTTTAGGGTTTTTAATTTTAATGACAATTTTTCACCTTGGGAAGAATCACCTGTACATATTCATAAAATCATTAATTTTAAAAAGTCATCATTGCCCGACTCTGCCTTCTTACAAATTTTTAATGAGCACCGTTTTTTTTAATTTCTCTTCTAAACCAGTATTTACCGATGGTTCTAAGTCTCTCACACATGTTGGGTCTGCGGCAGTTTTTGATGACATAACAATAGCAGAAACACTTAATCCTTCTTGCTCGGTTTTTACTTCAGAAATATATTCAATTTATCTAGCCCTCCATCACATAGCAGATCAAAATTTTAAATCATGGATAATCTATTCAGACTCAAAGTGTTTTAGATGCCCTCAGGAACTTCTCATATAAATCCCACCCATTAATCTCAATAGTTGTGAAGCTTCTTTTTAAACTCAAACACAATAGTTTCAAAATTAGTTTCTGCTGGGTGCCGGGCCATGTTGGTATTCCGGGCAATGAGGAGGCGGACCGCGCTGCGAAGACGGCGTGTCAAAGCAGCGGCGCCCCCCTCAATCTGCCCGATGCCAGGCTGGCTTGTGCCCATGCAATCAAAATAGTTTGGCAAAATGAATGGGACCTTGAAACTGAAAATAAATTTCATAATCTATCACAATCAATAACCTGGCCATTTTTACCATCACCGAGCAGAAGGCAGGAGGTAGTGCTGGCACGCCTCCTGATAGGGCATACTAGACTCACACATGTGCATCTTTTGCTGGCAAAAGACCAGCCTATTTGTGCCATGTGTGATGTTCTACTAAGTGTGCACCATATTTTAGTTGACTGTCCAGCTTTTACTCTGAGCAGGCTTAAACATTTTAACATGTTGTATCCATCTATCCATGACATTTTATCACGTCCCCCATATCATGCCTTGTTTTTCTTTTTATTTGATATTGGATTTTATTCTTTGATTTAAATGTGTCACTGTTTTTAAGTGTTATGTACTGCTTTTAATTACCATTTAAACCTTTATTTGAAAATCCTTGTGTTTGATTTTAGATGTTGAATCGTTCTTAAATGTTTTGTGTCGCTTTTATGGATTTGTTAAACTTGCTTTAAAATTGTACCTAGTGTTTGGCGCAGTATGGCCTTAGATGCCCTTGCGCCATAAAACCCAAACATCCATCCATCCATCCAACTACCTTGCCAAACCATAGCATAGAAACCGGCAACTAATTCGCCAAGTGTTTGATTGGTCTTAATATTGAAGCCATCAATAGCTTCACTAGGCGAACCTTTATTGCGCCCCTTTTATTTGAGCCACCCTGTGGAAGAGACATGGTCACATCAACCATCGCCATACCATACCCAACTAGCAACTGGTCACATGCCTCAAATCATTGACGGGAAAAAATACTTCCGGTGCGCTATTCAATGGTTCACCAGACCATGTTTCTTCGTGTATGAACATACTTGCAAGAAATATTTTTACGTACTTCTTCATCGGTTTGATAATGGATTCTGTTGTTGTCTTTTCTGGTCATCTTTACCAAGTATTTCGACACGTTTCTTGGAGAGAAAGGACTGGCACGCGTTCTAAAGGTTAAAGAAAAAAAAACTTTTATTGAATCAAAAATTGCCGTGTAAATGTTTTTTAGGAAATAAACTAACTTTATTAAAAATATTAATAAAAAAACCTATGAAACCAATTTTTTCGTTACATATACGGAAACAGACATGTTACCCCCAGAGATTCTTTCTGCCGTTATTCATACTAGAGTATCTGACCTTTTATATTTGTTGAATAACAAACATTGTGAATTATCTTATTGTAGAAATAAAAGTTCCAGGTTTTAGGTCTGCAAGTAACTCACATACCTATAAAAAGGGAGGAAATTATTCCGAATGCTTACCAAATTGTCCCAAAAATCGTCCTTCAATTGATAAGTATAAATATTGGAACTTGGGCGAAAAAAATTACTAATTTCCCGGAAGAATCTACCTCTGAAATCAATAAAACTGCACTATCATATTGAATAAGCTTTACAACGAAATGGAATGACGTTATCTAGTGAAACAAAAAAAAATTTAAAAATAAGGAGTGGTTTAGATAAGGAAATTATTGTGCCATTTTTTGCGAACAGAAGGTTAGGACGGCCATCATCCGATTTCCTGGAAAGTAGCGAACGATCAAAACGAAAACGGAACATTTGCTTCGAAACTCATAAAAATGCGACATTCAGGGTAGTCTTAAACAATGCTGGGGCCCTTGGGCACACAAGAATTTGAGGCCTTTTTTAAAGTAAAAAAAGCCAACTATAATGACATTTGTTCACCGAGTATGACCATTTATTATATTTAATCAAATACAGCACGACCTGCTGGTGTTTTTTTTTTTTTGGTTACGATAACGGTTTCTTACGGGATTTCTGTTTCGCAAAATCTTTTATTATATCCTCAAATTCAATTTTTTGAAGGATATCACTATCTATGCACATAATTGACAAATTACTCAACCGTTCTTGTAAGATTGTTGTTCGCAATTCATTTTTTATTTGCTTAAACTGCGAAAAGGTCCGCAAACGGTAAAACGCCGCAATAACAAAATAACGCCACTCATTCCTATCAGACTGAAAGTTCAATACATCATTCGGGTATTCCCCCAACCATAAACAAAGTCGACATTATGTTATGCGGTGTCCTGACTACGACAGCACCTGCGCGCACATGCATATACAATTTGTAATTATATATGCATAGAAATTTTCGGTCCTTCGGGGCCCCCTTGAGAATGGGGGCCCTGGGCACGGGCCCCGTGTGCCCTTATGGTAAAGACGGCATTGGCGATATTCGGCCAAAGCATCCGAATACCTCGCTCCTTTTTCTGAAAAAGAAAAGCAATGTGCGGAAATCTCGGAAAGAGTCTCAGCTGTTGAGCCTTTCGAAGTCATTAGAAAAGTAAGTTTCCTTTGTACAAAATCATACATCTTTGTACATATTATTGAAAAGAGAAATTACTTGGCTATGTTATCACGTTGTTAGTTTGGACGCTAGGCTATCTACCGTCCCCTAAAACAAGCCGTCTATGCCATTTTGTCTTGCTGGGGTAATGCCGCCACATCACTCCGGGGTTATGCCTCCAACTTTAAAAGGATGCCGGCATAACCCGTAAAATAGAAATTTCATATATTGGTGTGATAATTTTAATCTAATTTACTTTAAGTACTTAAAAATAGAGCTGCACACTTCTAAAAACATAGCAAATACCCAATTATGATGTTTTTAGCCCATTGGAGAAATTACAGAATTTTGGCTAGGTTTTCACCCCTTTTGCAAAACTGTGCGTCGGTCAAACCAATAAGGATTGAAGTCGTCAAAATCTACCAACCCTTCACAAATAATTTAATTACTCTTGTTAATCAAGAAATATAATTCCAAGGCTAATTCTTTAATATCCATCAAAAAGACGAAAAGGGGTTCCTTACCGAATACCTAAGGGGGGGGGGGGGGCTGGGGAGCCCAGTCGGTTAAGCACTCGCTTAGCATGCGGAAGGTCCCAGGTTCGGGCCCGGGCATCGCCAAAATAGCTGCCAACCTATAAACGGCCCGTGCAGCCAAAAATGTCCGACGAATAATACCCCGTGTAGGGGAGTGCACGTTAAATATCCTTCAAAGTCCTAACGTTGCGTACGATGTCGCCCTTAACGGTTGCGTTGGGTGCCTATTCAGGTGTTGGCTCGTCACCTGACTGTGGTTCTAAAATACGACGCCCGTCGCCAATAGCCCTCGTGTAGCTCTAGTGCGACGATAATTCTAACCTAACCGAATACCTAAGGGACAAAATCGCAAATCATGATATCTTGAATCGAATAAAATTAAGTCAAATTAAAGTTTGATGTAAAAGCCTACCCTGGTGACACCTGATGAAGATCTAATGCGAAAAGAAAAACAGCCAAAAAGACTGTTTTTCAAACGTTAATCCCTTATACACAAGACTTTAAGGTTTCCGTCAGGCTGAAACAACCACGCATACCAAACCTTTGCTACCTGCACAAAATATGGGGGGGGGAGGCCCCACAATCACCAATTGAACCCCACAATCATCGAAGCTAGGTACGCTAAAACTAGGATAAACAAACGTACATATACCATTACAAAATGCTTACTTTTCTTCCTTTTCTTTCATCCAGTTCTCTAGTGACAGCCGCCACAAGATAGAAGTGGGGCGGCCCTGAAAGTAGACAAAATTAAATAACATACACAAATTTTCCAATAAAACACTATTTTTACATCACACCAAATGAAGCGAATTGTCTAGAAGGTTCACACTAGTTAACTGGGACATACTTGCTAAATCTGTAAAGTTTAGCGTAGATATCGTTGACCATTGGGTGCCACCTCAGTTCTACTTTATGAACGATATTATTATTTACTATTTTGTGCGGGATTATTTCGCGAGTGTATTCGTTTAATTTTCTCTCAGCACATCGGAGTATTTATGCGCCAACTAACAATACTTTTCTATCGCGAAGACTCGTCTAACGCCCTCGCACAGTTCTATCTTTATAAATATCATTTTGTCCTTTTTGTTTCGAAAGTTGAGTTATAGTTCCCGCCACCCTTATTTGAAACACTTTAGGGATGGATCGCCGTTGTAAAACACAGGTTTTTCGAAAAAACCGTCATCCCTACCGCTTCTTATTCGGCTGGCGGAGAGTATAGGCATTTTTGGCTTTGTGAAATATAGTAAAAGTTCACTTATTCTCTGAATTCTTTCATTTATATCCACTATATTTAAGTAATATGGCTCAAGAGCCGTAATTTGGCCTTATTAAAGCTCATTGGAGACTATAGAAAAATACAGACCGAAGCATTTTTAGAATTGAAACCATTTTATTGTGTGTGTGTTTTTATTATTATTCGAGAGTCAGAATGTAAGGTTGTGTTCCCACTCGGGGTTAAATTTATTTAAAAAATAATTTCCTTAAAATTATTTCAAAATGGATAACTTAATAAACTAAAACACTAATATAGTAAGAGATTATACTGTTACCATAAGTCACTTTGTTGTAAAGGGATTTGAATTGCTTCAGCTTGTGCATTGAAACCTTAGCATCAACAATAATTCTGGACACCTGTTTAAAAAATTGACATTGAATATTTCGTAAAAAATAAAAAAATCTAATCTGCTAAAGTTATGCACAGAAAGATATTTTTTATTTACGTTAATATCGTTATGATTTTATTTCAAACTTTTTTTGGTCAACTTATATCGATGTTTCTATTCTGACGAAAGCAAAAAAAGGTGTATCATTTATAAAGTTAGCAATAGAGCCATTTTGTTGAAATTTTTCTTAATTAGCTTAGTGCTTCACATTGCCACTTCACAGGTAATGGAATCGAATCCTGGATTGGGCGAGATTGACCCATCCTTTCATCCCTTAAGTGGGTCTATAAAATGGGGATCAAGCATACTTGGGAACTAAACACTGGGGGGATTCTGGTGAGGTTGACCATGGGTTGAAATGGGCACGACAGACCTTGGAAAATTCAATGCCTAGAGCATTGGCCTAATGGGCAATTGCGCCGACTACTTTAGGAGTTTGCTTAATTTGTGGAATTTTTTAAAAAATACGACTAAAAAACGACTCGCTAAAATAGCTGCATTTTAACACATTTTAAAATTAGATAGTGGATTACATACGATAGTTCTAATTAAAAGTAGGGTAAGGCGGAGTAAGTGAGACCCCTTATCGGCATAATTCGACTTTAGATCCTCATAGCACTGGATATAACAGATCTAACAACTTTTTTTTGTATTCCATTCTCTGGTATATTATTACTGTACACATTTCAATCTTAAAACAAATTGGCAAATAATAAATTTAATTATTTTTTTCTTTTTGGTCGTCGGAGTGGCCCACTTGCCCCGCAAGGTGGGGTAAGTGAGCAACCCCACCAATATATTTTTACACATTACTGGTAGAGATATAGTAAAGCAAGTGGGATAATCTACATGATTTTTTGAGTGTTTGAAAAAAAATTAACGCTGTATCTTCAATAGTTCCGCCATTTCCAGTTCCCCCAGTTAACATTACAAGTACATGACACGAAAAAAAAAGATACTATGTTTTATACACTTTCAAAATATGTAACATTTTGTTTTGTATCATGAACCGTTTGGAAATAAATTAAAAATGTAGTATGATGGCCTGAATTACGATATGATGCAATTTTAAAAATTGTCACAAAACGGATTGCACCTTGTTACATACTCAAATAAAAATGATGCCATATATTTTCCTGTATATATTGGGGTAAATACGTCAAATATTGAAACGTATTTTTTTAAATTCAATAATCGTATACTGGACCCGAGGTCACGAGCCCAGTGTATAGTTATAAAAGAATCATGACAAATCTTTAACTAAACACTTAACCTTTAATAAAACATAAACTAACTAAACATAACAAACTCATAAAAGCATACTTGAAGGTTACATGGTATAAACATCAACTGTTGAAGAATAAGCAGAGTTTAAATACACAATTTAAGGTTACAGATACGATGTACAAATACTGGTGGTTGAAGTTATCCTCTGTACAACAACTACTTATGTTCATGCCGCCACATCATCCCCCTCCATAGCTTCCACGTCAGGGCAAGCGAAAACGAACTTTTCTTCCGCTCCTGGTGGTATAGCTGGGAGTAGAGGCTGGATTAACAGAAAGTGGTGCCGGCAATGGTTGTGTGAACACTGCAGTAGGTTCATAGCAAGCTAGAAATGCAGGCTTTAATCTGTCAATATATATCCACTTTGAATTTTTGCCAACCTGCAGAAGAAACACTTTAGATTTCCGTTTTAAAACACGAAAAGGTCCATCATACGGAGGTTGGAGTGGTTTCCTGACAGAATCGTTTCGTATAAAGACGTGACTGCATTTTTGAAGAGCTTTAGGAACATAAACCGCTCGCTTATCCTTCCAAGTAACCTCTAAAGGTTTAACAGTAGAAAAGGCCTTTGAAAGGGTTTGTATGAATTCTGGTTCAGTGAGACTAGTTTTAGGGGAATCTAATAACTGACCTGGCAATCTTAAGGTTTGACCATATACCATTTCAGCAGAAGAATGATTCCAGTCCTCACGAATGGCAGTGCGAAGGCCAAGAAGAACCAGAGGAAGGCGATCTACCCAAGAATCTAAAGGGTTACACTTTAAGGAAGCTTTAAGGGTTCGATGAGTTCTTTCAACCAACCCGTTCGCTTTAGGGTTATAAGCCGAAGTGCGAGAGATTTCAGTGCCGAGAGACTGTGCCAAACGTTTAAATACGGCAGACTCCAGCTGCCTACCTTGGTCACAGGTAATACGGGCAGGAGCACCAAAGCGAGAAACGTAGTTATACAAAAATGCTCTAGCGACAGTAACAGCAGTAATGTCTTGTAGTGGGACCGCTTCAACCCATCTGGTATACCTGTCGATAATGGTAAGACAGTACCGGTAGTTTTGAAAAGTGGGCAACGGGCCGACAAGGTCAAGATGGACATGCTGAAATCTAGCATTTGGAGTTGGTATCTGGCCCAATGGCGAAACAGTGTGCCTGTGAACTTTGGCTTTCTGACATGCCACACAAGTACGACACCAGTACGCTACATCTTTGCGCATTGAGGGCCAAACATATCTCTCGCTAATCTGCTTCAGAGTTGAGCGAACACCCGTGTGAGCAAGATCATGTACAGATTCAAAAATTAATTGTCGAAAAGAGTCGGGAACAAATACTCGTACAGATTTTTGGGAAATGTCACAATATAGTTTAGCTTTAAAATTTGGAAAATCAATTAGTTTTAGTTCAAGGCCTGTTTTATCAGGGTTTTGCAAGCAAAATTGAAGCTTTTCATCGGTCAATTGACGGGCAGCCATATCCTCGAAATTTATTTGGATCGGGTAAACTATTTCCTCAATTCTAGAAAGTGCGTCAGCTACTGGATTAAGTTCACCAGAAACATGGCGGATATCAGTAGTGAATTGGGAAACAAACTCTATCTGACGAAGTCGTCTGGGAGAACATCTTTCAAAACCCTGGTAAAAGGCAAATACAAGAGGCTTATGGTCAGTCAAAACATGAAAAACACGACCTTCTAACATATAACGAAAATGTATAATTGATAGATAAATTGCCAAAAGCTCTTTATCATAGGCTGAGTATGACTTTTGAGCAGAATTTAGCTTTTTTGAAAAGAAAGACAGCGTAATGTTTAATATAGAATTAATGCTTTGTTTGGCGCCGTTTTACCTGTTAAGCACAACAGTTGTGTGTAAGTGGAAAAAGTGATAGATTCTGTTACAAACCTACTTGCTAATTTACATTTCTTATTTTAAGTGCATTTTGTAGTAGTTTTATGGTTTTTGTTCTACGAATAATTAAATATTTATAACTGCAAATAAATCATGCGGACGATAAGTAATATTTATTTTATTGGCGAAAGAAAATTATTGAAAATAATTTATTTGGCTTTAAGAAGTTGAAATTATAGCTAGATGCTGTGTTTAGTGACATTTATTCTAATGTATATCAATTGAATGTAGAAACGCTTGTTGATGTCACTTACTGTAACAAACCTTATTTTTTCAAGATAAGAATTTTAGAAAGTATTTAACCAACAGGAAAGTAGGCTATTTTAGTTCTTTTAGAACTTCTTGTTGAATGTGGGGCTGGGGAGCCCAGTCGGTTAAGCACTCGCTTAGCATGCGGAAGGTCCCAGGTTCGGGTCCGGGCATCGCCAAAATAGCTGCCGACCTATAAACGGCCCGTGCAGCCAAAAATGTCCGACGAATAATACCCCGTGTAGGGGAGTGCACGTTAAATATCCTTCAAAGTCCTAACGTTGCGTACGATGTCGCCCTTAACGGTTGCGTTGGGTGCCTATTCAGGTGTTGGCTCGTCACCTGACTGTGGTTCTAAAATACGACGCCCGTCGCCAATAGCCCTCGTGTAGCTCTAGTGCGACGATAATTCAAACCTAACCTAACCAATCTTGTTGAATGTTCAGATCTGATTGGTTTAGATGAAAGCGTTATTTTTTAATGTCATATTTTGGCTGAAATTAATATTTGCATGGTGTTCCGCACGAACATTATTGGCGTCAAACAAAAATTGACAAATTTCGGCAAGGTGCACCAAAATAAAGTGTTACCGATTCCATGTATCTTAGCTTGAATAATTAGGACTTCTGTCGTTGTAATTTGTATAATATTATTTAGTTAACTAAGTCAATATTTGTGTCCTATATTACATGATTAAATTATAACAAATACTTACATCTACATTGACGAATAATTCTGTCATATCTTCTCCAAAGTAGGCCATCAACAAACCAATAAGTACTACCCAAGTGTAGATCATCCTTTTCTTGAGAATTACTTTGTAGTTGTAAAACTGTTTCTTTGAACTTTTCCCTAGAAGTTGACTTCATTTTAGGTTCATTAAGTAAATATGAAATTATAGAAAGTCCCCTCTTTGAAATGGAGAAACTTGACTTTTCTTCAATGTTTACTTTTACTAGTTCAAAGAAGTGGTCCAAGAGTCCTTCTTTTGAGAATACCTGGAGCATTTGGGATGTTGGGTAACTGTAAAACCATATGAAGCTTTCAATAACGCAATTGCTAACTATTAATGCTTATTTAACAATAGAAAAATATAACATTAGTGAGAAACAGAGACTAAAGCATTATGCCTGATAAAAAAAAACATCCAACATGGCCACTCCATGATATTTCCAGCTTTCATTAACTTTTATTGCATAAAACTGTTAGAGTAGATCCGGGTTCAATCTAAATATTTCTTGCATGATTATTATTGTTGTGAATTTTCAAAAAAAAAAAAAAATGGGGAAAAATTAACCTTGTAAAAATTTTTAAGCCATATGTGGATTTTTAATATTAAAATACTTCAAAAAGAAATTAAAAAATTAAATCTAACATTAAATTAAAGTACCATTCACAAGTGAAGAGAAATAATTAAGTGTACTTACTGCCCATAGCGAAGTAAGTCGTCGAATAGAGCATCTAAAACAGCCCGCCTACACTTCGCTTCCTTGCACTGTGGTTGTTCCAGCAGGGTTCGAACCCACAGAGGGAACTCGGGCAGTTTGTATAGGTATGGAAATTCTCACTGCAAGAAATCAAAATATGCATATTTGGTTTAAACCGTCCCAACCCTGAAAGATTACACAATCAACCCTTTTTATGCAATAGAAAACATCATTTACGCCTATTACCTAGATATACAGTGGTGGAAATTGATTTATGAACTGGCAGTTTTTTAACATTATTTCTTTATTAAATGCGTTTTTATCGATTTAAATTTCATACACTATACAGGCTTTGTATTATAAATTATACCCGTAAATAAAATGTTATATAATTTCGTAAACAATTTATTTTGTTGATATTTTAGTTTTAGCATAGGGAAATTGATTTATGAACTTTTACATTCAATCTCCATTAATAATTACTAAAGCTATTTTTTTTCGTTATTTCTTCCTTGATTTGTATTTTCATAGACAACACGAAACTTTGGGTCAAGTTTTGGTCAAGCAATTTCCAGTTTTTAATGATTGAGTCCTTCTATTCCATAACTGATACACACTTCATCGACACCATACTCCATTTGAGTAAATTATTCATACCAATTGATCTCAGACATTATTCTTTGGGTTTAAGTCATGGCTATTGACAGGATGATCTAAATGAACAACATTTTGTACATTAAACCATTCTTCCATTTCGTTTTAAATGTGGATACTTGCATTATCATGCATAAAAATAAAACCAAAAGTATAGTTTTGCCACGCAAAAAGGAATGAAAGAATTTTTTAGAACTAATCTGCAATAAAGTGATGTTTGTCAGCCCTTCAGAAACAAAATTCTTGTTTCTTCAATCATAAGATATCGTTGCCCAAACCATCAAACTTCCACCACTAACATTTCTGCCGAAGACAGATCTTGGTTATTTTCGAAGATCCTTTCAATTACAGTTTAAACCATCACGTCCATACAAATTGAACTTTTTTTCATGAGCAAATTTCACTTTTTTCCCATTTCTCTCAATGCACCCCCACCCGATCCATTTTCATGTAGTTATGACCATATTTTAATAGCCTGTTCCTATGGTGAAGAGTCAGCTTTGGAGCAGCCTTCATTTCGGAACATTTCAAGTTCGACGATGATATCAATATTTGTCCTACTCTACTGGGAGTTACAGGAAGTGATAGTTCATAACAAATTCGTCCTGTAATGCACAACTGCTGCCACAAATGGTAACTTTTTGGGATGCAAGTCCAATAATCGTGCTTTTGTGCCTCGTTCCACGAGGGTAACACCTTTTTTATTGATGGTTTTTGCCGTAGTCAGAATGATTCTTCAAATATTTATGAATTATACTTATTGATCGTTTAATTAATATGCTGATTTCTCTTACAGATTTGTTACAATATTATATAAGGGTCATTTTTTACCTTTTTGGCTTCAGGCAGTCCCGCAAGCTTTCCTATTTAGTAAAATGGGAATAAAACAGATAAATTTCAACAAAGTTGGCCTTAATCTTATCTATAAGCATTGATATTAAGCTCCCCTGAAGTTCAAATGAAGAACTGTTAAAATATTTGGTACCTGGGTTCAAAATAAATACGAGTTCATAAATCAATTTCCACCATTTGACATGCTTAAAAACTAAAAATAGATATATTTTTATTTAATATTTTTTGAAAAAAATTATGTGTGAAAATCCTTTATTATACTCTGAATATACAACACACAAAATTCGAATTGTGAGCACTTAATACAAAGCGATATCTGGTGAAAAGAGTGTTAGTTCATAAATCAATTTCCACCACTGTAGTTAAAAATAGGCTCACCAATCCAGTAGGCTGGATGTTTGCTGCTCAGCAGGAAAGCATGCAGGTTCAGCAGGAAAAGATGAAGAATCAAGTTGTATATCCAAGTTTGCAGGTTCAGCAGGAAAAGATGAAGAATCAAGTTGTATATCCAGAGCGCTGTTCCAAACAACACAAAATAAAAAGTATGTAATAGGTAATCAAAAGGGTAAGGTAATCAGAATAAAAGTAATATTACTACCCTGGTCAAGGGACGAATGGAAACTATCTTTTTGACGTCAACGCGCCGTTGTCATACGATTTGGTATAATATTATTGTAATTGAAATGGGTTTGAAGTTGTAGTTAAATTTATCTCTTGGTTTAATTTAATGAATTAAAGAATTAACAAAAATTTATAATAGATGAACGAAAAAGAAACAAATGAGAATTCTAAAATGCATACATCAACTTTGTTATCATGGTAAAAGAAATTTACTATCTGCTGCAATAGTTCAATTTTAATAATTTCTAATTTTTTAACACGTTGCGTGCGGATCACGCGCCAGCGCGTAACGTTGTTCCTATTCGCCGATAACAGCACATTCTGATAAAATTCATAGTACCATTTCGCTCGCCAACCGTTCTTAAGAGTTCAAGTTTTTTCGAAAACTTGATAAACATGGTGGTCTAGTGGTTAACAAACTACATGATCTAACTCTTTCATCTACCATACCCTTTTGTATGATACTTGATTGACTTCTAGTAATTCCAGATGTGACTGAGCCCAGTCGGTTAAGCACTCGCTTAGCATGCGGAAGGTCCCAGGTTCGGGTCCGGGCATCGCCAAAATAGCTGCCGACCTATAAACGGCCCGTGCAGCCAAAAATGTCCGACGAATAATACCCCGTGTAAGGGAGTACACGTTAAATATCCTTCAAAGTCCTAACGCTGCGTGCGATGTCGCCCTTAACTGTTGCGTTGTGTGCCTATTCAGGTGTGGCTCGTCATCTGACTGTGGTTTTAAAATACGACGCCCGTCGCCAATAGCCCCCGTGTAGCTCTAGTGCGACGATAATTCAAACCAAACCAGATGTGACTGATGAATTCCAGATGCGACTGTTCTAGATGTTACTGATGAATTTCCGTGCATAGATTTTAAAGTTTATGAAGTTTTTGTGTTATTGCGAAGTGTATATTTTGTCTATTGAAGACAAATATACTGCATAAATAATTATATAGGTGTGTTAACACCTATTTGAATTATGTTTACCCGGGAGCAGGTGCGGGCTATTGACGGCACTTTTTGATGGTGATTATTTTTTATGGGTATCTCTCCCGTAGATAAATTTAGGACACAAGTTGATCGGGTGACTTTCTAACCAACCTTGGAATAATACTTGATGATTTGAAAGAGTACATTCTATTTCAAATTACGAGGAAATTAAATCTTTTGTCTCAAGTATAGAGCGGCCAGATCTTTCTCAAGAATTAGGTAGCGCTAAGATCGAAAATTTTACTTATCTATTAAAATATGACGTATTATAATACATTTCGGAGAAACGGTAGAGCAATCGTTAATAGTGTATTAGTTCCATTCGACACTTTGGAGGCGCTAGTCATCAGATTGAGTTCTCGGTCCAGAAGATTCTTAGTCTATGGTTAGTTAGCGCGAGTTCCGCCGGGTTAAACGATTTTTAATGCGTTTAAGGACTGAAAAGGATCGCTCATTAGAGCAATTTGAAAGTGGAATCGAAAACATTATTTGAAGGGCTGTTGAAACATTGGGAAATGTGTGTTCGATTCCTAGAGATTTTAAGGGCTTTAACTTTTCTAATGACTTTATATTTCCCAGATTAAAATTGCTGAATTGCAAATATTCTTCAGGAAACTCTTCTTCGATATCATCAGTGTAAATTTCTAGAAAGTTCTTCACTGCTTTCCGTACTTCATCTTTTCCCATATTTTTGGATGTCAAAAAGCCAAATCTTGTATCTAACGAGGAATATGCTTTTTTTCTTTTGTTGAGTTCAGTGATAATTTCATCACATAATACATAATGTGTCTCATACAGGAATTTTTACAACCTGAAAATGATTCTCCAGTAGATGAGCTTTCATCTAAATGTTTTCTTTTTGGAGTATATCTTTTTCTTTTGGAAGTGTATTCCTTAGTGAAAGCCAGCTTTGCTGCTTCCACTTCATACACATCAAATTCTTCACGAACTTTCTGAATAAAACTAATTAAAGATTCGTATAAAGAAATAATGGTTGAGATTTCACAATTAACTTTTTGCAGACTTATATTAGATTTATTAATTTGTTGAAGAATTGCATCCCATATTAAAAGCATAAGGGCAAACTCAAAAGTTTTTATGCTGCCAAATAAAGATTTTACATCATGTCGTGTTGATAGATTTTCTTCGAAATTGTTGGATATGGCACATAAAACATTTCCAATGGCACTGAAGTTTTTCTTAAGGGCCTTCACTGCATCCGCATTTGCAGATCATCGTGTAGTTGAGGTTGACTTCAAAGTTATTGGCCTGGTTTCATTTCTTCCTTTAACAGTTCCCACCTATGGGTAGAGCCTGAAAAAAAATTGTACTAAGTCTGCGCTATTCCAAAGAATGATACAGCAGAGGAACAACACTCTGCTGCATTAGTGCCAACTAAATTCAATGAATGAGCTGAACATGGGACATATTCGATCAAATGATTGTCTTCTTTCAATCTTGCTTGAAGGCCAGAATATTTGCCAGACATATTACTGGCATTGTCATACGACTGTCATCGGCAGTACTTTAAATCGATGTTAAGACTTTTTAAGTAATCGACAATAACATCGTGCAAATGTGATGAGGTATGGTTATGTATTGCATGAAAGGTTAGAAACCTTTCTACAGCATCTCCATCTGTATCGACATACCTTAACACTATTACGAGTTGGTCGATGTGGGAAATGTCGGGTGTTGAATCCACTATCAACCCGAAGTATTTTGCCTGATGAACTTGTTGAATAATTACTTCCAGGACTTTCCGGGACATTATAGCAATTAACTCGGAAACGATTGTTGAAGAAAGGTAATTCGTAACTCCTTTTCCTTTATTGCCATATTTATTTATATGACCTGCCAGAAAGGGATCAAATGTGCTGAGTAGTTTGAGAATACCCAAAAATGTCCGACGAATAATACCCCGTGTAAGGGAGTGCACGTTAAATATCCTTCAAAGTCCTGACGCTGCGTACGATGTCGCCCTTAACGGTTGCGTTGGGTGCCTATTCAGGTGTTGGCTCGTCACCTGACTGTGGTTCTAAAATACGACGCCCGTCGCCAATAGCCCTCGTGTAGCTCTAGTGCGACGATAATTCAAATAATCCAAGACTAAGCAAACCAAAACTACAGTTTCTGTCCGAAAGTGACAGCTAGTGGTGGGCGGTCCAGTTTCTCCGGACCCGTTCATTCCGGACCCCCCCCCCCAAATTCCTCCCCATTTTTTTCGAAAGTGGTTTTGGCGGCGCGCGAACGAAATCCTGACCGTTTTGTAATTTGATACGAGGGGGGGGGGGGCCTAAAGGCCTAAAAAAATACTAGGCCTAAAAAGTACAATATATATATATATATATATATATTTTAACACCAATATATTTTTACACATTACTGGTAGAGATATAGTAAGGCAAGTGGGATAATCTACATGATTTTTTGAGTGTTTGAAAAAAAATTAACGCTGTATCTTCAATAGTTCCCTCATTTCCAGTTCCCCCAGTTAACATTACAAGTACATGACACGAAAAAAAAGATACTATGTTTTATACACTTTCAAAATATATAACATTTTGTTTTGTATCATGAACCTTTTGGAAATAAATTAAAAATGTAGTATGATGGCTTGAATTACGATATGATGCAATTTTAAAAATTGTCACAAAACGGTTTGCACCTTGTTACATACTCAAATAAAAATGATGCCATATATTTTCCTGTATATATTGGGGTAAATACGTAAAATATTGAAACGTATTTTTTAAGTCAATAATCGGGTAAATGTTTAATATAGAATTAATGCTGTGTTTGGCGCCGTTTTACCTGTTAAGCACAATAGTTGTGTGGAAGTGGAAAAAGTGACAGATTCTGTTACAAACCTACATGTTAATTTACATTTCCTATTTTAAGTGCATTTTGTAGTAGTTTTATGGTTTTTGTTCTACGAATAATTAAATATTTATAACTGCAAATAAATCATGCGGACGATAAGTAATATTTATTTTATTGGCGAAAGAAAATTATTGAAAATAATTTATTTGGCTTTAAGAATTGAAATTATAGCTGGATGCTGTGTTTAGTGACATTTATTCTAATGTATATCAATTGAATGTAGAAACAGTTGTTGATGTCACTTACTGTAACAAACCTTATGTTTTCAAGATAAGAATTTTAGAAAGTATTTAACTAACAGGAAAGTAGGCTATTTTAGTTCTTTTAGAACTTCTTGTTGAATGTTCAGATCTGATTGGTTTAGATGAAAGCGTTATTTTTTAATGTCATATTTTGGCTGAAATTAATATTTGCATGGTGTTCCGCACGAACAGGATTGGCGTCAAACAAAAATTGACGAATTTCGGCAAGGTGCACCAAAATAAAGTGTTACCGATTCCATGTATCTTAGCTTGAATAATTAGGACTTCTGTCGTTGTAATTTGGATAATATTATTTAGTTAACTAAGTCAATATTTGTGTCCTATATTACATGATTAAATGAAAACAAATACTTACATCTACATTGACGAATAATTCTGTCATATCTTCTCCAAAGTAGGCCATCTACAAACCAATAAGTACTTCCCAAGTGTACAGATCATCCTTTTCTTGAGAATTACTTTGTAGTTGTAAAACTGTTTCTTTGAACTTTTCCCTAGAAGTTGACTTCATTTTAGGTTTCATTAAGGAAATATGAAATTATAGAAAGTCCCCTCTTTGAAATGGAGAAACTTTACTTTTCTTCAATGATTACTTTTACTAGTTCAAAGAAGTGGTCCAAGAGTCCTTCTTTTGAGAATAAAAGTGGCCACTCTTCAATTAGATATTGTACATCTCGACCACAATTAATGTCCTTTCGCATACTGAAATATGTTGACAGCAGCAAATTTCTCATGTCTTTATTCAATGAAGTGACTCCCGATTCATTTATTAATTTCATGTTTTCCTGTTTTTCTATCTGTGTCTGGGTAGTCTCTTGAGCAGGTAAGTTAGGCTGAAAATTTACACAGCCTTACGAATCAGAAGCTCTTATGTTTTTAGGGTTTCCAATATTTTCATTTTTGGCACATTTTTTAATGTATAAGCTGCTTCTATTTAGATTGTCAAACCTTACCTCCAATTGCTTTCGAAGTGATAAATGCAATTCCCCGCTCATTTCCTTACTGATTTCACCTGTAAAAGATTTTTGGATATTTTTGTACAATTCTTTCGGCAACTATATTTAGAGCTTTTCTACCAGGCTTTTTCTCTACTTTGCTGATGGCATCCGCAATTATCCTCACCATGTGATTTCTTATACATGGCTTCGGTCAGTATAGTAAGTTGCCAGGTGTAAAAAAAAAATCAAGTTATACTACATTATTACAGTGTGGCGTAAATACACAACAATTCTCCAAGACAGGAAAGGGTAATTTAACACTTTAAAAAACAGTCGCAATTCCAAATGCTCCAGTACAAGATACTGAGTTAGATTATACTATATTAAAACATAGTACTATTTTGATGAGAAAAACTAGCTATTAGTAGAAATTGTTACAGTTAGTGTAAAATTTTGAATCCAAAGATAAATTGTCGCATTTCCAAAAAAGTTTGTACCTAGTGTTTGGCGCAGTATGGCCTTAGATGCCCTTGCGCCATAAAACCCAAACATCCATCCAAAAAAGTTTGTTTGGTTTGAATTTTCGTCGCATTAGAGCTACACGAGGGCTATTGGCGACGGGCGTCGTATTTTAGAACCACAGACAGGTGACGAGCCAACACCTGAATAGGCACCCAACGCAACCGTTAAGGGCGACATCGTACGCAGCGTTAGGACTTTGAAGGATATTTAACGTGCACTCCCTTACACGGGGTATTATTCGTCGGACATTTTTGGCTGCACGGGCCGTTTATAGGTCGGCAGCTATTTTGTCCATGCCCGGACCCCATTTCCACAAAAGAATGATGCAAACATATATGAAAACCCTTATCCACATTATATGCTGTCAAAGGATAATAATCCAAAGCATTTGATAGATTCACACAACAAATATCTAAATGCATATCAGATGAACATTGTATATAATATACACCTAAATATTCGAGGAAAACAGATTGCATCCTTTCCATGATAAAATATATCTCAGAATTATTTTGAATGAACAAATAAAATGTTCCCAAACACTACACTATGCAAATATTTTGTCAAAGGTAGGAAAAAATCTTTACAGTATTGTACACCTTGCACTGAAACATCATGCGACATAATAGTGTCAAATGTACTAGTATTTGAAGGTATAACTTTTTGAATTGCATCACTACACAAACGACTATCGAAATTTACTCCAGCATTTATATTAATTTTAATAGGGAAAAAATTCCCTTCATGAATATAGGCCAGAAATAATTGATGGTGATACGCCGATGTGGAACAAATATTACGACAATTCTGGCTCTGCTTTGCACATTTCTTGAAATACGAATGCTTGCTTTCAAAGCGTAGTGTCCACAGGCGAATTAAAGGGCCAAATTGGGAAATAAGAAAAGGATAATGCATAAGGAAGTGATGTTTCGGTTTTAGAGAAATGGGGAAAACTTCAGCCCTTAGTTCGAGATATTCTTCAATAATAATTTGTAAATAACAAACTTGTTCAACACTAATCTTTGGTGCACAAATGATTTCTACAATTTTTCGCAAACGCAAACATAGATCCCAAACTGTATTATTTTTGTCTAAAATTTTTTGGCTGGCGGCAACAGTGACAGTCTTAAGACACCAGTTCTGAGCAGCATGACCACTTATTTTCCCAGATCGAAGATTCATAGGATTTAACTTGTTACGTGCATCTGTTCCTTTGAATTTGAAGCAAACAATCATACAGTTTAAGTAATCATACGTAAACCGCTTTTTGTCTTCGACAAAATACTGAATACATAGGTATAAATCATAAGGAACGACTCCCTCAAATAGATCATGACCCAAGCATGGAGGGAGACCAGGTTGACACACAT
This sequence comes from Hylyphantes graminicola, assembly GCA_023701765.1. Lineage (NCBI taxonomy): Eukaryota > Metazoa > Arthropoda > Arachnida > Araneae > Linyphiidae > Hylyphantes > Hylyphantes graminicola. The sequence continues at coordinate 6,295,393 of CM043112.1, read as the reverse complement.
GAAAAAAATTTAAATCATTAAAATGTGATTGAAATTTGATTTCACAATGATATGATAAATTTGCATCAACTTGTGATGCACTAAAATCATACGATTCTGGGGTCCGAAGTTTCTCAACTTTGTAAGGGATATCCTTGAAAATTGTCTTGGTCGTCAAACAGTAGCGGCAAAAATATTCGTATTGAAATTTTCCAGAAATCCTCCTACTGTATGAGATCCAAGATTGTCGCCTATGCTTGAACAAATCGTTCCTCTAATATCGACACCATTCAAGTTAATGCCTTCATTTCCCAATCTTGAAATATCACTAATTAGTCTACTAAATACTTTTTGAACTCCAAAATACTTCAAGTCTTTCTCATGACATAGTAGTGCAAGTTGAATGTTATCGACATTTGAACGACAGGAGGGATGAAAATTTGCTAAGTGAAAATACACTGGCTATAATGCTGTGTTTCTTCCTTGCCGAACCTAAGGCATTAAAAAGTTCAAAGGCATCCCTTAGGAAAAAATGCCATAGCTTTGCCATAAAAAAAATACCATAGCCAATCTCTATGGTAAACTTATGCCAAAGAGCTATGGCAAAACTTGCCATACGCAAAACCCCATAGAGCTGACAAAAGTTTACCATAGAATTATGGTAAAATATTGCCATTGAGCTATGGTAAACACTTGAAATAGAGATTGTGGTAAGTTATTGAAATTGGCTGAATCCAATTTATCTATTAATCTTTTACCAGAAGCAAACACTACTTAGAGCGTAGTTACTTAGCCCCATACAACTTCTCAGTTTTCCTAGTATTAAACTTGGGACTCTTTATAGGAAAACTTTGTTATAAAAGTATATTTGTTGCTAGGAAATTGCTGTTAAGTCTGAAAATATCATAAATATTCAATTAAAAATAATATACACTTTTCTTTGGACAATGAAAAAATATAACATTTAGTTCAAATGAGCAATTGTTGTGTAATAAAATATAAAAGAATTTAAGAATATGTAATGCAATGTCCAGAAAAAAATAAGCATAAACAATAAAATTAGCTATATGTTATCCAAAATAAAATGTATACAAAAGACTTTTTCTTAATTTATTCTATATTTTCTTTTTTCACATAACATCTTCCGTGTTTTTTTAATGACTCGTATTTGAGTTTATAGGTCATGCACTGACGGAAAGTCTTATCTGTAGTCTCGGGGAAGCAGTTTGTGACATAGTCTTTAAAAGAAAAAAATGAATACATACATCTAGTGCTTGGAAACCGAAGAAGCTATATAAAGTTCTTTAAAGCAATTTAATTAAGAATCTAAGGATAATGTAGGACACAGAAATCAACCCTAAGTAAAAAAAAAAATAAATAAAATGCCATAAACTGTATGCTTCTGAACAGTTTAAAACATATAGTATTGCGTAGATTGTAATTAAATTATTTAAAAAAATGTAATCTTAATCATAAAAACTAAAATTGCAAAGTTTAAAAGAGATGAGGAAGTTGGGTTGAAGATAATTAAGTTATAAAATCCATACCTATTACTCCCCGAACTTTTTCCACATTTAATGCTGGCTTTGCGGGAACATTCCTGCTTGAATGGGCGTTTGAAATTTTCTCTGTTAGGGAGCAAGATGACAGTTCATCTGATGTAAAAACTACTATCATTAGGTCGTTGGTTAACTTCGAAAAGCTGGCCCGTGCTTGTACACAGCTTTAATTTACTTTCATCCAAACCCATTCCTGAATGAATTTCAAGTTTTTGCTGAAATAAAATAAATGTTTAAAAATTAAATATTTATAACATACGCATTCAAATAAAATAATATTAAGGTAATGAAAACTGATCGCAAGGGCACACTACTACGTTTTACCCTTGTTTGTACTGAAGCTTTTTAGTGGTCTCTTCCGAACTCCTATTTAACTAATGTTAGTTTGTATGAACATAGTGAACTGCTACAAAAATGAGAATTCGCTTGTAATGCTTTTAGAGTTGCTGCATACAACTCAACATTATATTCAGCAACACTGTACTCCCAAACCTGTTGCAAAATACACTTCCTCTCTCCAGATTTCAGTTTGTGTACACATCACGTCCGGGTCACCAGTTTGTGGTGTCAGAAGTGGGACGTTGAAGAATACTCCAGAGGTTTTAAAAAAATCAACTTTTATTCTAACAACCACAAATTAACTAAAAATAAATTTAAATATAGATTGTTAACAATTGTATAAACGTAAAAAAAACTTAATTCGAAATTAAATGGCATGTCGACCAGAGGAAAGGTCGTGACAGGTCTGCCATGTGAAAATTAAGATGTAGAAAGAAGAGATTGTTCAGGTCGGCGACGTAGCTTATATATAGCCTGTGATCGGAAGTCCAGCGCCAATTGACATAATTAGTTGAAACTTGATTAGCTGCGCTGGCAAAAACCACATATCTGTTTCAGCACAAGGCACACCGCGGCTTCATGGACTTTGTTGTGCGGACAGGTATCCGGACATGATACCGACTTGCTCGAGTAGGTGAACTAACAGAGTCTGCCAGAAATTTGAGCATAGGACCAAATGTCTTTTCGATTGCTTTGTTAACTTCCGTCTGGGTATCAACCATGAGCGTCTTTTCGGTGCTGACCACCGATGCGAAGGATTTAACGGATGAGGCCTCCCTATACTGGGCTCTCGCTTCCGAAAAAGACAGGTTGTGCCTTTCCTTTAGATCAAGAGTTTTAGCCCCTTCAAGGCGAGCTTTACATTGGGCGTAATTAGCTGGGTGGTTTCCTTTGCAGTTGGCGCATTGGATAGGGTTTGTACAATGGGCGTTGGGAGCCCTCTAGACCGCAGAAAACACAGGTTTGGAGTTTGTTGCAAAACTTTTGAGGATGGTCAAACTTATGACAGATATTGCATTGCATTGCCTTGGTCTATCGACGAAAGGGTCGATTCTGAGTATTTCATTCCAAAGTTTGATAGAAGCGGGTAATCGGGACCCGAGAACACACATGTGGATAGATTCAGTAGGAAGTACGGTTTCTCCCGATTTTGTGTGAAGCGCCTGGCTTCGGTGACGGTTATGCCATTTGCTGCTTCTATTTCACTAGTGATTTCCGTGATTGGGATATCTTGAGGAATATTTTTCAAAAGAAATTTCTTTGTTATAGATTCTTGCTGAATGGTTGCTGACACTGGGATTTCCATCAGATTCGATATGCTGCACAGTTGGGAGGCGCACTCTTTGTTTGAATATACAAACACAATTTTCTTTGCTCTTGTAAATTTCAGGCTATCGATATATTTATGAGAACTTACGAGACTGTCGATTTCTGTTTTGAGGGCCTTTGGTTTATTGCTGGGGATCCAGATTTGAAGCACGGTAGGTGGTGGCTATGGTATCTGAGTTACTTGGGAGAAGAAGTGTAGGCGGTTTCAGAAAGACCGGGGCCAGAGCACTCCGAGGTCACTGACTATGGGATGAGAAAGCTGGATACAGGCAGGCTGGTAAATCCCGACGGGCGCGGGCCGGAAAGGGCTGGCCGAGGGCTGTCGACCTTCACACGTGTTTCACGATTCCTTTACAGAAATAACGGGCACTTCAATTGGAAATTAACGGTACGAAGATAAAAATAGAAGAAAAAAAGAAAAGAAGGCAAAAAGCCAGTATCGTGAAACTAGGAGACAGTAGAAAAAACACGCGCGCTCCTGAACACGCGAGACGCGAAAAGAACGTCCGACCGGTGTCACTCGAAAACAGAAAGTGTGAAAAGAAGTCGTGGTTAATCGGCAGTAAACAAAAAATTTTAAACTTCCTCAACTCACTTCGCTTCAATTAACAGGACGTACGCATGAAAAAAAAATCAAAATATAAAAGCCTGAGTGAGAGATCGCACCCCGTAAAGCTAACATTTTGCACACTGTATCGTTTGCGGGCTCAATATTTGCCTGTGCCTGGGTGTAATTTTTTTTCTCTTTGCGAGTAAAAATTCTGTCTGGGCTTGTCATACTAGACGAAGGTTTATAAGTGGACAGGAAAATACATGTTTCAACATACCTACCTTAGAAAAATAATAAATGTTAAGAAAAGCATGACTAATTTTACAAATGTTTTACAGTTTTTTTTTTAATAAAAACGTTTTTATGGAATCCAGCTTTTTGTCTTTAATTGTTACATAAAAATATACAGGGTGGTTATAAAATAACGCACCCTATTCGGAGCGATCTGTAGCTTGAATGAATAATCCAAATGCAACAAAAATTGAGACACTTACTAATCAAGAAGGGGGAAGAAACTTAGAATCATAAAAAAGAATCATCACAAAAAGCAAACTCGTCGCTTGACCAGGGTTCTAAATACGAGGCGTAGTCAATTATGGCCAATTTAGGCCAACACAGCTAATTTCGCCTCGTAATTTAGAACACTGGTCAAGAGACGAGTTTCTTTTTTTCGAAAAAGAATGGAATCATATAACAGAGACTCGTCTCTTGACCAGGGTTCTAAATACGAGGCTTGCCCAATTATGGCCAATTTCGGCCAACACATCCAATTACGCCTCGTCATTTAGAACACTGGTCAAGAGACGAGTTTCTTTTTTTCGAAAAAGAATGGAATCATACAACAGAGACTCGTCTCTTGACCAGGGTTCTAAATACGAGGCTTGCCCAATTATGGCCAATTTCGGCCAACACATCCAATTACGCCTCGTAATTTAGAACCTTGGTCAAAAGACGAGTACATTTTTTATTATTCCATTCTTTTTCCCCCTTCTTCATTAGTAAGTATCTTAAAGTTTTTTGCATTTGGATTATTCATTGAAGCTTCAGACCGCTCCGAATAGGGTGCGTTATTTTATAACCACCCTGTATATTTAAAAGAAATTTAGGGCCCCCAAAATTCGGAGGCCTGCATGTGCCGCTTCAATTTTTTCTCTATTTTATATCTTCTTTCTATTCCGGAGAAAGGCTTTCTGTTCATGTTAGGCGAGTGAGCGTTAATGTGATTCGACTGTACCACCACAATTCCAAAAAAAAAAAAACTATTGAAAGTTTTCAGAACTGCTGAGGTATAAGCTATTTTGCTTGAATGTATGCTGTTTTTCACTGCATGAGTTATACATTTATCTTATTTACTTATAATTTTTTTGTCACTTTTATTTAACTAGTAAGCAGTTTTGTATAAACACTTTAGATCTCAATACTTTTAAATCTTCCTCTCAAAACAATAATTAAATTTTATAATTTAATAAAATTTTAAAGCTGTGGAATTTTCAAAAATTATATGCATTGCTGGTAAAACTGACAGTCCCTTTAACAGGGTTATATGGTATAGGTCCTTCAGTCGGTTAATATACCCAAGTGATAAAGGAAATTGGTAAAAGACTTTATCATATTTCACTTCCTGCTATTACTTCATTTACTTCCCTTGCATTTATTGCAACTTCTTTATCCTTAGCAGGAGTTTTTGAGACATTACCAGTGAGTACAGTCTTGCAGGTGAGTACAGTCCTCCAGTGAGTACAGACATGAGTACAGTCCTGCACAAAAGTTCAGGCACAGACGCAATTCATGAAAAAATCGCCAATGTTACTATTTTTCAGTAGCTTTTTTTTAAATAGATTCTTTAGGCTGCATGAAAAATAATAGGGTAAAAAAATTGCCAAAAAAATATAAATAAATTTGACTTCCATCAACAAATTAAAAATTTCAATACTTTCCTTGCCACAAAGGTATTCGCACAAGTTTCAGTTTTATGCAAATTCTTTACAGGAAGGGATGCGTCATCAACAGGGAGGTATTTTAAGTTGCTTTAAAAGGTTGAAGGTAATTTTAAATGCTTAGAACCATTCTGAAGTCAACTGAATTTTCGTATGAAGAGATTTTAAGGATATGGACACTAAAATTCAGAGGTAAATCTGTTTATGATATTTCTACTGAATTGAAGCGTTCGAAACGAGGTATTTATAGAGTGTTTAGCACGTGGCTATCAACATTAGTTGTAAAACCGTGGTCTGGGAGACCTCGAATCCCCAGCAAACGAAAGGACAGACAAATAAGAAAATTGGCTTCAGGCAAACATTGCTCCTCACCCATCAGGGGGCCCACTTCGGTGGGTACGGGTGTGGCAATCCCGAGGTCCCTAGCCTCTTAGGGAGCTCACTTCTTGTGAGCACGGGAGTGGCGACCCCGAGATTCCCTAGCTGGGAATTTGCATTCTTCTTTCTTTCCTCCTTGCAAAGGTCCAATTTTGTGTTGATCTAGTTTTCTTTACAGTTTTAATCTTAGTTACAGAAGAATTTCCTAGTTTTAGAATTTATCCCTTACCTATTTTCTTACGTTTTTATTGTGGCCGAGTTTAATTATTATTTTTTGCTTATTTTTAAATATCTATTTTAGTTTAAATAGTTAAAATACCAAGTGAACTGCTTTTATTTGTACCTCTAAATATTTTCTTTTATTTCATTGTTGTCGGACATTTCCGACCAGCACGTTTGCCGTGTGCTGCGACCGACTGAACCGGGGGAAAGTGGAGTCCTGGGGTTGCTGCAGTGGCCTCCCATAGGACAGGTGTTAGTTTCCTGAGGCCACTGTTGCGTGCCCTTTGGTCCATGCTTCACTGGTTGACGGGCGCCAGGGGGGATCCGGCCCTTCGGCTCGCCTAATGGCACTGCTGTCCGGCGTTTGAGCTGCCGGACACCACTGCCATTTGGTATTTTGCTCCGGAAAAGGGTTAGTTTTGCGGCTAGGGGTGCCCAGTGCGGATCCACACCCCGAACCCGTAACGCTATGTCTCCGTAGTACTGCCTAGGGACACTGCCAAAGGCTGGGCTTATGTTTTCATTTGCGACAGTTCGCACCATTATTATTTTTAGTTGCCCAGAGCTGGTAAGCCCCTGCCGTATCCCGGCCACTCCGGCATGGATGAGAAAGGGTACCCGGAGCTACCTGCGGACTACGGGGATGAACCCCTTTTTTATTAATCATGGCTCAAACACATAGCCCAGGCGGGGGGTCAAGTCCGCCACAAATAACACCAGACTTAGACAAGACAAAAACCTATACCGACATAAACTTACTTTACCCTAAATTCCTTGTTATAGTTCAGAAACTCAACAACTTGCTAACGTTTCACCATTTGCTATACAGAAAGGATTACTCGGAATCGGAGGAAACCCTAAATCGGTGAAAAAACTCAAATCCGGATATCTACTCATCGAAACTACTACCTACGTTCAATCAAGATCCTTCCTAAATTCAAAACTTCTATGCAATATCCCGATTTCTGTAACTGCCCACAATACCCTAAACTCTTGCCGTGGTGTAATTTCTGAAAAAGACTTGCTTAATGTTTCAGATCAAGAAATACTGGAAAATTTAAAGCCCCAAAATGATTCACAAGTTAAAAGAATATCTATCAAAAAAGGAGACACAATAGTAAACACTCAACATATTATATTAACTTTTGGCACACCTAATTTACCCAAACATATAATAGCTGGCTATCTAAACTGTCCCGTCCGGCCATATATACCAAACCCTTTGCGCTGCTTCCATTGCCAAAGGTATGGTCATACTAAAGCCACAGACAAGAATCTAAACAGACTGCGCATTTACGTAGGTGAATGAGGCGAAAAGTCTCCACCCCCCTGACGTAGTAACAAATTAATCTGGTAGGGGCGCTACAAGTGTAGTCGTTTCTTGGCTGCCTATTTTTTAGCTCTTTTGGAGCTTTAACGTAGCTAATAACGCTTCGTAATTTGAAAACCTGGTCATACTGTTTTTGCCTGGTTTGAAACATTTTTAACTGCTTATTTTTAACTCCCAAAAGCGGATTTTAGCACAGCTATAAATGTCTCGTAGCTCGTGTAATTTTCGCTTTTCTTAGTGGACTGCGGCACTTGACCAGGGTTCTAAATTACGAGGCGTCATTGACTGTGTTAAAGCTTCAAAAGAAGGCTAGAAATAGGCAGCCAGAAACCATTCCGTGAATGGGCTTGTTGTTTACGTGGGATCTGGCAACAGCTCCGCGGTCTAGTTTGCACTTTTCTCGAAGCACTTTTTTTTTCCCCCGAAATTGAGTTTTCTAAGAATAATTTAATTTAGTTGTTATATTTTAAAATTACAACTTCTTGCTGCGCTGTTGGTTGTTTTAATAATTTAACAATGATAACTTGCATCAAAAGAAGTTAGAATAATTGGTTTAAATATATAACAACTATAATATTCTTAGATAATTCTATTTGGAATACCAAAGCAAATAGAATGCAAAAGTAATTCGAGAAAAATGAAAACAAGACTGTGGAGCTGTTGCTAGTTCCCACGTGAAACAAGCCTTGTTATTTAATTTAAAAAGTGAATATATTATTTATATATTTACTGAAATATATGATAACTACTGTTATAATATTTTATATATGATAAAGAAAAATTATAAAATTTAAGTAAATATGCAAACAGAAATTACCACAAAACAATGAAAAAGAATTTTAAACCTTTAATTTACAATTCCAAATTTTACATCTTTAAAAGGGTTTTTTGTATTGAAAATTATAAATATCAATTTCAGGCATGCATATATATATATATATATATATATATATATATATATATATATATATATATATATATATATATATATATATATATATATATATATATATATATCATTTCATTTATATATAATGTAATATATTTCATAATATATATATATATATATATATATATATATATATATATATATATATAATACATTTCATATATATATAATATATATATATATCATATATATATAATGCCACGTATTAATCATTTCAATTTAACTTTTCAAAATATTATTAGAATATGTTTTTCAGCAGAAAGGAATTAGCAATAATGAGACCGCATCTCAAAATAATAAGTATGTAGATAAATTTGCAATTAATTATCAAGTTTTAAAGTTAATAAAGCATTTACAAGTTTTGAATTCGGTGTTTACAAGTTTTGAAATCTTAAATATAGTAGTTTTTCCTTCAATGGCTTTTCCTTGTTACAAAAACATTAATATTTCCTTTGCTTATTATTCTATAACACAGCCCATTATAGTTTGTATAATATCAGAACATACAAGAAGCTAGAAATAATGTTATTACAAATAAAGTGTCTGATTATAAAATGTTTTTTTTTTCTCAAATAAATTAGAGTTCGCTTCTAGAGCAAGTAAAAATATCTCAATTTCTCTAAATAATCCAATGATTTAGGGGGGGGGGGGGGGGGGAATCTGAATAATTTACAGTCTACAAGTTCTTTACGGAAAAAGGCATAATTTCTGATAAATGTATCAAAACATTGTTTAATCATTAGTAAATGTATTGCGGCACTTTTGTAATCACAAACTTATAAAATGAAGGAAAACAAATGCAAAATATTTATTTTTTAAAATAAAGTGAGATATATTTTAAAAAATAATAACCAAATAAAAAAAATAACTACCCATCCAAAAAACAGTCAACTAAAAAACATGTTAACAACATCTCAATTCTAGAATAACATCGTAAAACCAAAATATCTTTTAAGTATTTTTATATTCAGCTTAGTAATATAAAGCAAAATTGTATTCGTACCTACACTGTATGCTAAATTTTTTACTCAGAGTAGTAATATATTTAAAAATAAACATATATAGGGAGAGTCATGCAAGTAATTTTGTACAATTCAAGGAATAATTGGCGAAGTAGGTGCACTTGAGTAGGTGTTCCAACAAATCAGGTGTTAAATGGCCCTTTGGAGATGGAGGTTATGGAATGAGTTTTCACACAAATAAGCTCAACTATTTCTTCATCCTATGAAGAAAAAGCTTTTTTAAACACAACACATCAAAATTGTGAATAAAAATCCACAAAATTTTTAAAATGCTCTAAAGCGAAGCAATTAATTTACAATATGTATTGTTAGACCTTAAATTTTAATAGCCAATATATCAGGAGGAGGAATATTTCATATTTAGTGAAATGAAATAGTAAGTTTTGAATCAAAAAGTGCTTATTATATGGAAATATCAGCTCTAACTATACAGCTAAACAAGATTTAAAAAAAAAAAATTAAAGAATAATTAGGTACTAAAAACAGGTAACATTTGACATAAATTAAAAAGTAAACAATTTAATGAAATGTATCTAATGATTTTTATCTAATGATTTTTGGAAACTGTAAAATTATCCTGCCTAAAAAAATTATTATTTTGGGAGTAAAAATTCCTACAAATCTGGTGGTAACTGGTTCATTCCTATATATTTAGAAGGGATCATTAGGGAGCACCTGAGTAGGCACCCAACACAACCATATTGCATCTATCATATTTAATGTGCACTCCCTCTACACCGTTACATTCAATGAACATTTTAAGCTGCACGGGCCGTTTATAGGTCATCAGTTGGGTTATTTGTTTAAAACATAGTTTTAAAAACTAACAACAATAATATTTTAACTCTACATATATCTTAACTTATTTAATAAAGTTACACGAAAAAAAGTGCAACTCATTTAATAGTTAATAACGTTTAATTATTTTAAATACAAAAATAATTACCGACGACTAAAAAAAAAAACAGATGCTTTAGGTATGTTAAGCTACACATATCAATAATTTTCAATACAAAAATGACCAATCCTTCTTAAGTGATCGAGCATTTAGCGCTGATGAAAGAAAACTTATAAGAATATTTGAATAAATAAAATATTTAACACACTTACCTATCAATATCCTTGGGAACATAAAAGAATTTCATTAAATAAATAAAAAATATGTGTTTTGACGAGAAAAGAACGCAACAAAAATATTTTTCTCCAGGCCTCTCTCGAGTCGCAATTTTCTTCTTCTCCGCAATCCATTTCAAAAGTAGCGCGCATTCATTTATCCAAGTTTGAGCATAATTAGTACAAGTTGCGCGCGCACCTTGGAGTCGCGTGCAGTTTTAACCAGTGACGTCATAATTAGTTCGAAATTAATCCGCTGGATGGCTGGTGACGTCACTCTCTCAAAAAAAATTCCGATTGGACTGTCTGTTTACGATTATTGTCTGTGACTAAAGCCACATGCAGATCTCCAGACGAATATTGCTCAAACTGTTCTGCCAAAGGCCATTCTTGGAATTCTAGGAATGTTTCGTAGAGAATTCTTTGGTCAATCATGATCCAGGCTTAAGGGGACCTATTGAGTCAAATAATCAGAGACGGTATTTGATAACTCTTGGCCCTCATCAGCCAAAATTGGCAACTTTTCCGAGTGATGGGAAGGATCGTTTTAATCCAAATTGGTATAGGGAATTCCAATTCTTAGAGTACAGCACAGCGAAAGATAAAGCATATTGTTACGTGTGTTATTTGTTTTCAAGTGGACCTGGGCGAGAAAAATCCGAAGAAAACTGTAACAAATTAGGCGTTTCTGATTGGGGAAAGATGAAAAGTAGAGGGAAAGGAAGATTAGGCAAACTACCAGCCCACTTTTCCTCCGTGAGCCATAAGCCGCCTTGGAAAGTTACTGCTGCTTTCTCCAAAGAAACAATTATATCGACATAAAATTAGACACAGAGATTAGAAAACTGAGGTTAAAGGAGGAGGCTGAACAAAACTTTAATCGACAAATTATCGAAATATTGTTGGATGCAACTTGTACAATGGCTACGCAACGTCTTGCTTTTCGAGGAAACAATAAAAAGGACATTGAACAAAGTGGCAATTTTTACGAAATTGTCTCCTTGATTTCTCGCCACAATCCTCTTTTAAAGAAATGGATGGAAGATAGAGCACTAAAACCATATAAAGTTACATATTTGAGCCCTAATTCTCAAAATGAGATGATATCGATTGTGGCTAACCAAGTTAGAGCTAAAATAATCGAAGACATACAAGGTTGTGATTTTTTTACTATAATGGCCGATACTATTCCCGACTTGTCTCTCAAAGATATCCTTTCAGTGGTCGTAAGGGTATGCGACAAAGAAGGGAGCATTTATGAAAGATTGCTAGAAGTTAGGGAATGCATTGACAAAACGGGCATGGGAATTGCATAAGATATTATTGATGTTTTAGTGTCAAATGATATAGACACTAAATCATTGGCATTTCAGTCTTTTGATTTTGCGAGCTCAATGTCGGGAGAGTTTAAAGGTGCCCAAAAGAAAGTCAGTGAGCTCGTTGGTCACATCGTCCCCTACATTCCTTGCCAAAATCATCGGGTAAATACAGCACTAGAACATTGCATCAAAGCCAGCAATTTAGTTTGTGCTTTATTTGACACGTTACAAGAACTGTATGTGTTTTTCACATCGAGTACTAAAAGATTTAAAAATCTGGATGAAAAACTAGCAAGCGTTTCAAACGCAACGAATTTAAAAAAATCTTTCGAAGACAAGGTGGGTGGCGAGAGCGGAGACTCTAAAATCAGAAAACAAATCATACGAAGCTATTTTAGAGTTGCTAGACGAAATTAGTCAACACAAAGGACTCGACACCACAACAAAAAGCAAGTCATTTGGCTTAAAAGCTAAGTTGTTGTCTTTTGACTTTATTGTTTCAATAATGTTGATGAAAACAGTAATGTTTAAAGTAAAAATTCTAACCGAAACAATTGAGACTCCAGAATTGAACATTATTGACTGTAGCATCGTAACAGAAAGTACTATAAAAATTCTAGAAGAAATGATTAGGGACACAGATAACTTAGATAACCAAATTGAAAGCGCGAAATGTTTTGCGAACCAACTCGTAGTTGATGCCGAAAGTGATTTTCGAAAACATCACAGACGAAGAATTAATCCCAGAAAATACGAAGAAAGAAATAATACTCAAACGCAATTTAATCTTAAAACTTTTTATAGAAATGAATTTATAAGTGTAATAGACACATTAATCTCTAGGCTTAAGGAAAACGTTAAAACATTTCTTAACTCAGCAAAACCAATTTTTCAAATTTTCAGTTTTCCACTTTCAAAATCAAACATAACCATCCCTAACATTCAAGAACTTCTAGATTTAATGCCTCCTTCAGTGATAAAACCAGATGTAAATGCTGTAGAAATTGAGTTGCAAATTTTATTTGACAGGTGTAAAGCAAGCACGTCTTTAAACGAAATAATAATCGAATCAAAAATGTTAAAGTCTATATTAAAACTAAACTTTGAAGTTATTAAGTTTATTATGACTGCAGGTTTTGGTGTTAGTTCAAATGAGCGCAGTTTCAGTCAACTAAAACTTATTAAAATTCGTTACGAACAACCATGTCAAACGATAGATAGTGGGACGTTGAAGAATACTCCAGGTTTAATTATTCAAACAACCACAAATTATATCTCAAAATAAATTTAAATTGTTAACAATTGTATAAACGTAAAAAAAATAATAATTTGAAATTACATGGCATGTCGACCAGGGGAAAGGTCGTTAGAGGTGTGCCATGTGGAAATTAAGATGTAGAAAGAAGAGAGTGTTCATTCATTCACAATTGCGAAGCCACTGTCGCCGGAGGCGACAAACGCTCCTGAGTGACAAAAAATTGTCGACGCGGACAAAAGATGAGTTACCCTCTTTTGACAAACACTCGGACGGACGCTAACAAGACATAAGTTACAGAACGACATTAACGGAGCATAATTTTTTTTGGAATTTTGAAGATTTTATACATTTTTTTGGAAAATTTGAGTTTTATGCATTTTTTTTTCTCTATTTTTAAACGCAACAGGAAGAAGCAAGCAGGCTGAAAGAGACCGGAGTGGGGCGGAGTTAAGCTGACGTACTAGGAAGCAACGAAGCAATAGATTTGATTAGATCGGCAATTTGAGCAGCTAAATTTTGGAACATGGCAAATAATGTCTCAATAGTGAGACCGCTAGGTGCTTGGGCAGTTTTATTTTGGCTAGATTGAGCTCTAATGAAGGTTTGGTGGGAGGCCGCATTAACAGGGGCATGACTTGGCAGCTCCCAGGCGCGTTTATGGGTTTGCGGAGTGTTTTCAATATCCATTTCAAGATTTTGGTCCTGAACAAGTCGATAATTGGCACGACTTTTGTTGGCAACTCGTTCCGATGGGGTTAGTTTTCTAGCCTATTTTGGAATTTTAGGACAGCCACGGTAATTAGCAGTGTGATTACCGCCGCAGTTAACGCAAGTCGGGTCGACGTCTCTGGGTTTTGTGCACTCTGAAGTTTTATGTTCACGGCTGCACTTGACGTATGCTGGTTAACATGGAACATACTGCCGAGCCATGGAAGAACTTCTGACAATTGTGGCACTGGTTAACCCGCGCCGGAGGTTCGTACTTGACGACCTCTATGGAGAGCGAGAAAAGGGTCTTAACATTGTACATTTCATCAACGTGCCGGATTTAGAAATAGTAACTAAGTACATTGGGAGTTTTTTTCCGATTTCTAAGTCGTCATTGGGTGACATCGGTAACATTAAAACCGAGTTTTTCAATCTCTAATTTGACATCAGCAGAGTCAATTCCTCTGTAGATGCCTTTGAAGACGACTTTAAGTGGTTTTTTTCAAATGGGCTGGTAGGAGCATAGAATTGGAAATTTTCACGGCGAAGAGCAGTAATGAGAGCATTTCGCTCATCTTTGGAAATGGCCGTGACTTAAATATAGTCATTAACAATTTTGAAGTTTACTTCAATTAAACTGGAGATTTTACCGCAGAAGTTTTTAGGATTATCATCGCATCGCACCATAATGGGCGGGACGTTAAGATCAGATCGGGGAGGCGGAGCTTCTTGGGAATGGGGAGGGGGGGCGGGGTTTTATTTGCGGAGGGATACAGTTTTGGGTCCTGTGTCGAGTCGCTCAGGACGTCGAAAAGATTTTGGGTCGCAGTATTAATTTTACGAGTATTAAGAGGATTTATTGGCCAACGTTATTTTCACTCATCCCCCATATCATGCCTTGTTTTCTTTTTTGGTTGATATTGGCTTTTATTCTTTGATTTAAATGTGTCACTGTTCTTAAATGTTATGTGCTGCTTTTAATAATCATTGAAAACTTTTTGTTTTAAAAACCTTGTGTTTGATTTTGGACGTTTAAATGTATTATGTTTTATGTTTTTTTTTAAAAAAACTTGTTTTAAAAGTAAAACCTAGTGTTTGGCGCAGTATGGCCTTAGATGCCCTTGCGCCATAAAACCCAAACATCCATCCATCCATCCAACGTTATTTTGATTCTGATTCACCAGAGGGCGCCTACAATTCCCGCCAAATGATGCGTCTGGCGATTTAAAAAAAAAGGGATGCGTTTCTCCTTCTGGGGAGTGGTGCACGGCAAGATTTCATCACAAGATAAAGAGGATTCGATTGTAATCAGGGGTAGATTAACGAATACCGGTTCCGGTACTCTTTTGCGAGCCAGGACGATATTCTGGAAATTTATTTTTGTGCTGTTTGGTTATTTCAAATTCATTTAATTGTTTTATTTGTTTAATGAATTATATTAATTTTGTAAATCTTAAGATCTTCAGGAAACAATCGATTTCTTTTCTGGTTTGCTCGTACTAATATATTATATTTCTATTTATAATTACCGAGATGTGACTATGAACCGATGACTATGAACTGCTCTAAAGGCATCCCGGTAAACTTCGGAATGCTAGCTTAGCTTCGGCATATGAACAGTATTGTTTTTAAATCTAGTTCCGTACTTTTAATTGTTGGCGTAGCAATCTTTATGTTTGTTAAAACTAAAGGCCTAAAAATGCAAAAGTAAAACCCCCCCGATGTATAATGAAGATGTCTTTAGCAGTTTTAAAGGCAATAATAAGGTCAGCAAGATAGAAACAAACGCGGGTTTATGGTCTCCAAAACATGTGCAGGAACGTTTTGTATTGCTAGTGACAGTTCGTCAATTTAATCATTCGATGGCTCTTGTAAATTAGACACTGAAAGTCTCTTTATTACAAGCCTCACTCCCGCCACTAATCTGTACGTTCGTTCTGCAAGGAGCATTCTACATTGCACACCTTTTGAGCCGGGAAATCTTGACGTGTTTTTTTTTTTTTTTTGCAACTTTTCAAGTCTTCTAAAATAGCGTCAGACTGCGTGATTGGCACATTAAACTTTCAGTACTCTGCCACCATACGGCGCATGTTCTTGTATATTATTTGAGAAGTTCTAAAAGAATTAAAAAGCCTACACGTGCCGTTACTTAAATACTCGAATGAAATTCTCGTCGAAACACAAGTGTATTAGTAACATTAACTGCCACCTATAACCACTTCCGCACAATATTTATAACTTTAGAACAAATATAGACTAACCAAGCATTCAGTTACAATTTGAATTCTTCAACTTTAAAAATTGGCTGCTATAATTATTATTTTTCTCCCGCCAATTGAATAAATAATCTTTATCGTTTGTTAAATTTATTTGCAGTTTGAAGAATAATTATTATGTAAAATTGAATGAGTCAAATCCTATAGCATCCTTCCCATTATATTTGGCAATGCTTGGAGAATGTCACCTTATGACATGAGATTCGTATCGAGAACTATCAATAACCATAATATTTGAGGAAAAAAACTGATATTTAAACTTTTAGTGATAAAACATGAAAAAACTCCAAATTGCATTGATAATTAAAGGAATGCAATTGCAAAGTAATACCAATTAGCTCTTTAAGCAAAAAAAAACTGTGAACCGCTTTCTTAGTAAACAAATATAATGAACATTGAAAAAATCACATTGTGGTATATTTTATGACGTCATTCCAAGTCGATTTACAAGGAAAAAAATTAATAATCCATAAAGTTTTAATTAAGGTTTTTCGTGATATTGTTGATGTGGCAACAGTAATTTAAATGACTAAAAATTAAATTTCAATGCTAATTTAAATTGTCGTTTGTCGACTGACAAGGGACAGATGTCCGTCCGGACGTACAAACAGAAGAACAAAAAGTATGAAAATTTTGTCCCTGATGTCATACCTTTCGATGATAAAAATAATTCTTAAGATCTGATGGATAGAACGGATTTCTTCACCGAAGTAAGGACAGACATACACTTTGGGAAGACTGCCATGTCAATACCTACTTTTCTATTAAAAAAATGTTTCGAATTTAAAAAGATTGGAAAATATTCTAAAAATAACGTCAGGGCCTCATCCTCATTGACTATGCATCCCTTGTAGGACTCCTCCCTAAAGATCTTTAAGGGGTCATAGGAGTCTTAAAAATAAGGTACTACAAAGCATAGTTTTTAATTTCATATAATTTGTTAACTACTCAATATACAAGTATAATTCTTTTTTATGTAATTCTATAAGATTTATTTATTATAAAACAAATTTTAAAATTTATGAAACTTTAGCCAAAACTAAAATAAATGATAACAAACATAAAACTATTTACAAAATTTAAAAACATTGAGATTAATCTTACGCGCCACATTTTGAGGAAAAAATTGAAAAAATGACCAAGAAAATGACTTTATATTGTACAAATATTTACAAACAAAGGCTTATACCTAATTTCTAAGCTCAATTTTAATTAAAAATTATTTTAAGAACTTTTTTTTAAATATTAAATTTAAAAAAAATTAAAAATTCTTATTAAAATTACCAGTTATAAGTAATAACCTCACAATGATCTAGATCAGAAAGCGCATTAATTTGGGCAAACCATTTTCCGTGCCAAAAGTAGGGGGATCTTTTTCCGAGGCCATCGTAAGGTACCGTAGCAGTGCGTGTAACTGTAGGAACACCAAAAGAAGAGACTCTCTTCTTTTGGTGTTAATACGGTTCCTACAGGTGTTCCTACTGGCTATATAACCTACGTCGCCGCACTCTCTTCAAGAGAGTGTTCACTTCACTTCAATTAGAGAGTGCCGACGCACTGTCGCCGGAGGTGACAAACCGTCCTGTATAGCTCCCATTAAAAACCAGGGGCTGAGGAGCCCAGTCGGTTAAGCACTCGCTTAGCATGTGGAAGGTCCCAGGTTCGGGTCCGGGCATCGCCAAAATAGCTGCCGACCTATAAACGGCCCGTGCAGCCAAAAATGTCCGACGAATAATACCCCGTGTAAGGGAGTGCACGTTAAATATCCTTCAAAGTCCTAACGCTGTGTACGATGTCGCCCTTAACGGTTGCGTTGGGTGCCTATTCAGGTGTGGCTCGTCACCTGACTGTGGTTCTAAAATACGACGCCCGTCGCCAATAGCCCTCGTGTAGCTCTAGTGCGACGATAATTCAACCCAAACCCATTAGAAACCTGAACGCATAGATTGCACCTGATTTTTACAAAGTCATTAAATGGACAACACAACAAAAAGAAAAAGGGCCAGACGAAACAGAACGCTGGGAACAGTCGTAATAATGCGATTTTTGGCAAATTTCGAGTTATTATGAAAATAAGAACAGGACTAGACGAACAAGATAATATGAACAAACAGAAAAGTTGCGCTGAAAGCAGTCGTATTTATAAATTTTGCAATTTTATCAATTTTTTTTGGTCACTTTTCAAGTTTTATAGTTTTTATTATTATTTTTTTATTTTTTATTTATTATTATTTTTTTTTAAATAATTAGGATGAAAGGGACAAAGAGACAGGGACAAGAAACGAATATAGAGGGACAAGGACAGAACACATAAGGTAATGGCACATAGGAGCACAAATGTTAGTCAGGGACGAGCTTTAAGGACGTGCGTGGTCGACGGGGAAAGTCAGGGTTATTAAAGTCATAGCTTGTGATATCTAGGAGGGCAGGGTTGTCGTGATTGTCAACGGAGTGGTATAAATTGGTGGCAAGTTTCCCGATGAACTCTGTGAGTTTGGGAATTTTTAGAAGGGATCTTATATCTTCGTTCCGCATATACCAATCAGCCCTGGAGATGTTCCTCCTAAGGATCTTGTTTTGGAGAATCTCAAAGGTATTAAGTCGATGATCAGAGGCTCCCCCCCAGACAGGGGACGCATAAGTAATGATAGGGCGGAGGACACTCTTGTAGAGAAGAAGCTTATTAGCCATCCCAACATTGGACCTAGCCGACAATAGATATTTGAGGGCGAAGGTCGCTTTTCTAAACTTATCCTTGATGTAGTTATAATGGTCACTCCAGGTTAACCTGGAGTCGAGAATGACACCAAGGTACCTAGTTTTCCTTTCCCAGGGGAGAGATTGGCCAAAGAAGGACAGTTGGGTGGGGGGGGGTGACTTTTGACTGCCTAAAGACGACGGCAGCGCTCTTATCAACGTTTATCGCAATCTGCCAACGATCAAGCCAGGAGTCAAGGAGCTTAATATGGTCTTGGAGGTATTTGGTGGCGTATTTAGGGTTGTGGGCCTGGGCCATAATGGCAGTGTCATCCGCGAACATGGCCAGGAAAGTTTTGTAATAGATGGGGATGTCGTTAACATAAATATTGAAGAGGGTAGGACCCAAGACAGAACCTTGGGCAGTTCCCGCAAGAATGGGCCGGATAGTGGAATGGGCATTCTTAACGCGAACTTTGAAGGTGCGGTTGGTCAGATAGGAGTGAATAATTTTGATCAGATAGTGGGGGGTTTTGAGGACGATGAGTTTATAAATGATTCCCTGGATCAAAGGCTTTGGCGACGTCTAGAAAGAGCGCAACCGTGGTCTTTTTATTGGCAAGTCCGTCCGCAACAAATTCTGTGACTCTGAGGAGCTGGTGAGTGGTTGAAAGGTTCCTAACAAAACCGAACTGTTGGGGAATGAGCTTACTACCGGTTTCTAGGAAGTCCCTCAATCGGTTGCGAATACAGTACTCCGCCACCTTAGCAAGAACTGGGAGGAGGGAAATGGGGCGATATGAGGTTGGGTCAAATTTATCCTTCCCAGGTTTTAGGATTGGGATTACTGCCGCGATCTTCCAATCCCTGGGAAAAAGCGCAAAATTAAACATCAAATTAATGGCCAGAACAAGATAAGAGATGATATTAGGCGGCAGATTCTTTAACATTTTATTGGTAACCCCATCGGGTCCGGGAGATTTCTTAATTTTAGTCCTTTTGATATATTGGGTGACTTCCCACTCTTCGACCGGTTCAGGGTTCTCATAGAGCATTGGGTATTGTAGTCTGTTGTTGACAGTTCTAATAACATGTTGTCTAAAAGGCCGATTTTTAACAGGATTTTCCGTGAACTGATTCTGATAAGCATCCGCAATGCATTCAGCTTTATCATTATCAGACTCGGCAATGTCGCCATTAAGGCGTTTTAGGGGAGGAATTTCGGGAGTATTCCTTTTGGCAATTCTCAATGCCCTATAGAGAGACCCATCATGGACGTTAAGTGAGAGTAAATACTCCTCCCAGTTCGTTTGAATGATTTTGCGTGTCCTACGCTTGATAAGGGCTTGGAGTCTGTTAAGCTCCCTTCTATCATTGGGATCCCTATACCGTTGCCAGTCCCTTCGGACTTGATTTTTATGGCGAATAAAGTTTTTAAGATCGATAGGAGTGTAATTATTTACAGTCACCAGCTTCACAGTAGACGAGTTTTTGTGGGCGTCGATTAAGAGGGCAGAAAAATTTCCCACCGCATCCTCGAACTCATCAGGCGTGTTAATATTAGTAAAGGGGTTGGGGCAAGAGAGTGTCAGGTCGACGACGTAGCTTATATAGCCTGTGGCCGGAAGTGCAGCGCCACCTGACATAATTATTTGAAACTTGATTAACTGCGCTGGCAAAAACCGCAGTTCTAGTTCAGCACAAAGCACACCGTCACATCACGTCCGGGTCACCAGTTTGTGGTGTCAGAAGTGGGGCGTTGAAGAATACTCCAGGTTTAATATAAAATCAACTTTTATTCTAACAACCACAAATTAACTCAAAATAAACTTAAATATAAATTTTTAACAATTGTATAAACGTAAAAAAAAACTTGATTCGAAATTACATGGCATGTCGACCAGGGGAAAGGTCGTGACACGTGTGCCATGTGAAAATTAAGATGTAGAAAGGTCGGCGACGTATCTTATATAGCCTGTGGCCGGAAGTGCAGCGCCACCTGACATAATTAGTTGAAACTTGACTAGCTGCGCTGGCAAAAACCGCATATCTAGTTCAGCACAAGGCACACCGCCACAGCTTAATGGACTTTCAGATTTCTGACTCTCCAATCCAATAAAAATTACCTGTGAAGGAAAGTACTAACCTTTTGAAAATTCAGATCTAGAGCTACAGCCTTCTTTTGCGTAAACAGTGTTTTTTTTTTACTTAACGCTTTTTAAAGAATGAAATAATGCTTTTCATAATAAACTAATGTTTTCCTCTTTTCAATTGAAAAGATAATAATAAATCTATAAATATATTCTATTGCTTATGTCAAACAAGTAAGGAAAGAAGAAATGCATTTCATATACTATCTTTATTACAATACTTCAAAATACAGCTCTTGTTAACAGAATTGAAAATGCATAGTTACTTGAAAAGTATATACAAGGTTGGAAACTGCATAGTAGATTTGCATCGGACCACCAAACTGAGGGAAACTATTGCCTATCAATATCCGATTTCGGAAAAACAAACTTACTCCCCCAATATTAATATGTGGGAAAATTGGACAGAGATTTTCATAATTAGCATCCACAATTTTATACTTATATATTGTTTCGCAACTTGTTGTTATGCTTAACGTATTGATAAACTTACGTTTGTGTGCAGAAAAATCCTTTTGATATTGTTTTACAAATTATTTTAATCGATTGTAAAGTATTGCTTTGCCTTCAAGCTTATAAAAAACGTTCTAATAAATGTAGACACAGTTAAAAACGCACTTAAGGATGTGGCTTATCATTAGAAAGAACACGAAGGGAAGTTCGGAAATAATGGGTCAAAAAATATGGTTAATGTAAAAAATATGGTGGTTCACCCAATTCAATTCGCAATAGGCCGCTAACATTAGGAGAGTTAGTTTCGTTTTCAGAAATTCATGTCCCCTAATGGCTATGTCCGCACTACGAAAACAAAAACTGTCAACAAATGCGCGCGCATGCCTGTACAAATTGTATGTGGATGCGCGCACATTTGTTGGCAGTTTTTGTTTTTATTGCCGTAGTGTGGACACAGCATACGGCAAACATGACGACGGGCACTTCCTCAGTTTAGCGCTGCCATAAGTGGTTTACTTTGATAAAGCAGATTGACAAGTTCATTGCATAATGGAGAAAGCAAAGCACATTCATGTCACTGCTCAAACACTTAGAAAATCATAAAATGACAAAAACCGTCAGGGCACACTTCATAAAGAAAGTTTTAACTCGTCCCCCATATCATGCCTTGTTTTCCTGTTTGGTTGATATTGGCTTTTATTCTTGGATATAAAATGTGTCACTTGTATTAAATGTTATGTGTTGCTTCTAATAATCATTTAATATTAGAAAGACCTTGTGTTTGATTTTAATTGTCTAATCGTTTTTAAAATATTTTTGGTCACTTATGGATAATTTTAACCTGGTTTCAAAAGTAAAACCTAGTGTTTGGCGCAGTATGGCCTTAGATGCCCTTGCGCCATAAAACCCTAACATCCATCCATCCATCATAAAGAAAGAAACTATGTTATACTTTAATTCGGTAGCGCTACGTTAACTGAAAAAAACTAAATTCCATGATGATCTTCCCTTGGGAATCTTAGGAGGCCCGCTGTTAAGTGTAACTCTAGGGCGACGTTATTTAGACGGCAAAGAAAAACTAACTTTAACCCTTTCAGTCCCAAAAATTTCCTACACTACAGAAACATCTGATATTCACAAAATAAGCTTATTTTAGGTCAAATATACGAATTCCAAAAATCCATTTAAATTTTTTATATGGTTTTTGAAACAATGCCAAAATTCGTTAACTGTGGAAAACAACAAAATAAAAAAATATATATTACCTAAAAAACACTTCGAGTTATATATTTTAAGGTGTCTGACCATATTATTAAAAAAAATTAAGTAATCATTTTAACCGAAATAGTTTAAATTGTGTTTTAAATATGTGGAACTGAAGTGAACTTATAAAAAATCAGGAGAAAAGCTTGTTGGCTATTTTCTAAATAAAAAAAAATTGTAGTTCTAACTTCTATTGATAGTCTAAGAGCTAGCAACGTTTTTGAGAGAGAATTTCAGGTGGGCCAGTTTTAAGATATGCTATCTCTCTCACTCTCCCGGACATCATACGGGCTATCTGGCTGGCGGTAGTGGTTGCGTTCATCAGTGCGCATCCTACTAATACAAGTAAAAAATTGATTTTTCAAATCATTTTAGGAAGTTTTATTTTTTTATTGTTATTTTTAGCGAACTTTTTGCAACATAAATCTATTATTGCCTGACATTTTTATTGTTGTTTAAGCTGTGCCAGACGCTAATTTAGATTTTAAAAGCTCAAGTGTTGCCCAAATTACCAGCTCAGGTGTGAATTCACCGATCATTGTAATACGTCATCGTCATTCATTGCGCAATACCATGTGGCAATACTTTTAATGAGCTGATAATTTGGGCAACACTTGAGCTTTTAAAATCTAAATTAGCGTCTGGTACAGCTTAAACAACAATAAAAATGTCTGGCAATAATAGATTTATGTTGCAAAAAGTTCACTATAAATAATAATAAAAAAATAAAACGTCCTAAAATGATTTGAAAAATCAATTTTTTACTTGAATTAGTAGGATGCGCACTGAGGAACGCAACCACTACCGCCAGCCAGATAGCCCTTATGATGTCCGGGAGAGTGAGAGAGATAGCATATCTTAAAACTGGCCCACCTGAAATGCTTGTTTTTCCGACGTTGCTAGCTCTCGTACTATGAGATTAAAGTAAAATTTTGTCTGATAGAACGAAGTGTGAAGAATCGAATGATGTGTGTTTGGATGTCATAGCGGGACATAAACATTTTGAAAAAAATATTGAAAGTGATGATGCCAAATGGCATCACTGGGACTGAAATGGTTCATTGTGAATGCTGCTGTTAAAAAAGATCAGAAGTCTTGTAAATAAGGAGGAGGGGGTAATTACATCTAGCTTAATAAGTAAAGTTCCTGTAGCCCTAGTACGACGATATTAAAACCTAATTTAAGTAAAGTGGTACCTTGACGGTTTCATTTACCATGCTTTTATTATATTCTATTTCTATGAACACCATCGACAGAGGTATAAGATAAGTCAATTAGAGTTATTTTAAATCAAAATTTAAACCTAATGTTACTTCCAATATTTCAGACTTTTTATCCAAATAATAAAAATATAATTACCATGAGAGATTTAAAAAGACAACTTGGTAAAGGTAACAGAGCCTTTTTAATAATATTAGCTATTCTTAATTTACTTTTCGTCCTATACCTCCATCAATGGTTAACTAATAAAATATATTACATCAATATAATCACTAAGTTGTATCAGCAAGTGTACAAATAGACGGCATTATATATTATTGCTGGTCACCAAAAGGTCCAATCATCTCTAATATAAAAGTTATAATGACTAACAGAAATGGGAATGTTTCTTATGATGTCACGTTCTCTGTTCTACGATTTCATTGGTTGTTTCGGTTTCAATTCACAATCAGAAGGCGGAAATAGATAAAACGAAACTGTTTTTTCCATGAAAGTTTCCTTTAATAAATGATAACAATAAACCAACAGCACAGTAAGAAGTTGACATTAAAATATTTTTAGAAAACTCACTTTCGAATACCAAATCAAAAGTGATTCGGAAAGTAAAAACAAGGCCGCGGAGCTGTTGCTAGATCCGACGTGAAACTACCCTATAGATTCGTTGCCTGTTAAAATGTGGAATGTAAGGGGGGAAATCCAATGTTGAGAACATGAACAGGAAAAGCATCGTTGAGTATTCAAATAAATGCGGTACACATCAATTGGGTTGTTTCATGTCATGAATGGCAACAGCTCCAGCTGTGTTGTTTTCATTTGTTGTCAGGAATTACTTTTGTTTTAGCATTCAAAATGAGTTTTTTAAGAATATCTTACTGATTATTTTTTTTAATGCCAACATCTTGCTGTGCTGTTGGTTGTTCAAGACATTTGTTAAAGAAAGTTGCAAAGTTTCTTTTAATCTATATCGGTTAGTTCGAGAGTGAAACCGAAGTATCCAATGAAATCGCAGAACGTAAAAAAATTAAAACTAGAGTGTTAAACGTTACATCATCCGAAACATTCTCATTGTTTTAATTGCGTGTATTGATCAAGTTAATAAATATTTGTACAGTATCTATAGAAATTTGTTTACATAAATTTACAATTTAGTTGTTTACATTGATCTAAAGGGCTGTATGTTAACAACTTTACAATATAATTGTAATAAAATAAATGTACTTTATCAAGTAAATGTTTAAACTTTAAAAAAAAATCATAGTCAATTGCGGTCCTTACATCTTGGGTGGGGGTTTTAATGCACATTTTTACCTTATGAATTGCAACTATTATGTTAAAATATTCAAACATACATTAATTTTCATTAAGATCAATAAAATATGGAATTTTTCGACAAAATAAATCTAACAAATATATTTACAAACAGACATACGTTAATACTGTTTGAAACAGTATTTGTTTGATTATTATCCGAGAACTGGTGAATGGTGCGTTATATTATATATTAAATTTATTTAGAAGGGTATTTCGAGCATTCACTGAGGATTGTCCAAATTAACAAGCGTAAGTCGACATTCACCGGAATTCGGAAAACTGATACGTAGTGTAATACTTAGACGCAGTCCGGTCTAATTGTAAGAAATCAACTCTGCATACTCTTAATTTGACCTTTCTTGTGCTATGTGCAACTCCGATTACCTCGTGAACTTTTTTCAAGAAGATACTATCCCAATGGAACGTAAAATGAAGTCTCATAGTTATCGTATATCTTACCCAATTTCCTAAGATTATACTGCCTGAGGGCGTGCAGTGATAAAAAACATTTCGGGCACTTTTCTCTAATCATTTAATAATCACGCCCAGGCTCTGACCATCGCCTAAGCCAACAAGGCAAGGACGATTTTAGGGGCCCAAAATTGGCTACAAATATAGTTTCACACCTCACAATTGAGTTTGGTTTTATGACAAACTCGATTCAAATTAATCAGATAGTTAAGTTTCCTTAACTATAAGAACCCTGTCTAATTATTTTTTATGTTATAGTTGATAATAGATCTTTCTTTCAAAGGTAACAACTTGGTATATGTTTGTTAAGTGATACTATCGCTCGGAAAAGGGCTTCACACCCAACCCTGAAGGGATCCCACCCTACAAAAATAATGCTTTAGAACAAAGATGGCAAAACATTTTTATAGATACTGCCGTTTACCATACCAGGAACAGTAAATGCCTTAACAGTATGCCCAGAGTTCTCTATGCAAATGATGAAGTGGATGATGGAGAGAACTGCTCAGTTAGTCGATGGTGCTTACATAAACGCTGCTGACATCTGATTGGCTTGTAGATGAGTAAGTTACTGCAGGCGGGTATCTATAGGGTGCAAAAGCGAATGTTATGATACGAACGTGAAAAAATATCATAGAATCTCTGTATAATGAACATTAACTTGTAACTGGTGTAGCCTAGTATTTATGTGAAAAATTGTGTCTTCCAGGGCTCTATAACACTTTGCCAGTGTTATCAAAATGTGATTTGGAGTTTTTAATACTATTTTTAGTTAGTAGTTTGATGAAACCTAAATTATAATTAAAGGAACCTTTGAAGTAATGGGTTAGTTAGAAAAGAGATTAAGAATAAAAGTTGGTTATCAACAAACGAATACACATAGCACAAGAAAGAACACTTAGAGAAAGTATGGACTACCAATTAACGTTAAATTAACAAATTCCATTTAACCGATTGGGTTGCTTATCTGCCACATTTTGTAACTTCACTTATTTTTGATGTTTCTACAAATTAAAGATATATTCTAATAGTACTGTGTAACGCATTTAAAATTTCAGTGATGGTTTATTGGAAATTTGAGACTAAACCGTCAAAGGATCATCAATTTTAATTTGTTAATAGTAATGTAATGTTTGTAGGAGACATATTTAATCAGTTGAACTCGTTTTCTCTGTCTCTTTTTATTTATTTTATGGTTGATTTTAAAACGTCCGATAACAAAAACTAATGATTTAAATTTCTTTATTAGCAATTGAATCTTTACAACATTTGCTAATTTACAACTTCGTCCCACAAAAAGTTGTAGTATAAATACTTTTATTATTACGGCTGCATTTATCGATCTTTTGCTAGTATATGTATTATTTATGAATTATAATATAAATAAGCAATTTACATCGGTAAAAATTTTAAATTAATAATTAAGAATATAATTACGCATAGGAACTAAAAATATAAAAGCTGACGCAGAAAGAAAATCTTAAAGAGTCACTCAGAATATAAAAAAGACTTATACAAATAAATTATACATAAAAAAAACAGACATGTAACAAGAAAAGCTGTTATAGGGTTCCAGTAAATTGCTTACTAGATTTACATGGCAAGACAACATTAACACACACAAAAAGATATTAACAAACAAATAAACAAACAATAGGCTACATAAATAACATACATAATGAACAATTTTACAACTTGATTCCATTATTTTGTTTTTTATGTGATTCAAGGCATCCCTAACCTCTTCTGTGAACAACTTTACAACGCGAAAAAGTACATGACATATGCATACAACATTGAAATAAGTACAATTGAACACAAATGACTAGTACAGAAATCACACACAGTACAAGGAAATCATTGTTTGAGTTTAAAGAAGATAGAAAAAAAAGCTTGTGTTACTCAGATATACGACAAGTTATTCTAGTCAACACTACTATGCTGTTATTATAAAGTGCCGTTTAAAATAACTGGTTAAAATCAACTACTGATTAAAATTTGTTGTTAAAGAGGAATATGTCTCGGGAAATCCACCAATTGAATCTTATTGGACATTGGTTCTTTTCTACTTAGTTCATATTTATTTACAATTGTGGTGCTTGCTAAGGAATTATTTATGGGTCAAAACTTATTTTTAAGTTTTTAAATATTAAATCTTGTTTTTACGGCCTATAGTCCTGAAATGATTGGTGGAGTAAATCAATCAGTCGCCGTGAAACGGTGGACCCTGGGACGTGGAAATTAAAACTTTAGAATATTAAGGGGTCATAGGAGTCTTAAAAATGTGCAAAGAAGGAACTACAAAGTATAGTTTGATCTTTCATGCAATTTTTTAACTACTCAATAGATAAGTATAATTTTTATATGTAATTCTACAAGATGTATTTAATATAAAGCAAATTTTAAAATTTAGGAAACTTTAGCCCAAACTAAAATTAATGATATTAAACATAAAGCTATTTGAACACATTGGGATTAGGCTTGCGCGGCAAATTTTGAGGTCAAAATTGAAAAAATGACCAAGAAAATGACTTTATATTGTACAAACAAAGACTTATACCGGAATTCTCAGCTCAATTTTAAGTCTTTGTTTGTGCAATATAAAGTCATTTTCTTGGTCATTTTTTCAATTTTGACCTCAAAATTTGCCGCGCAAGCCTAATCCCACAGTGTTCAAATAGCTTTATGTTTAATGTCATTTATTTTAGTTTTTGCTGAAGTTTCATAAATTTTAAAATTTGTTTTATATTAAATAAATCTTGTAGAATTACATATAAAAAAATTATACTTGTATATTGAGTAGTTAAAAAATTACATGAAAGATCAAACTAAACTTTGTAGTTCCTTCTTTGCACATTTTTAAGACTCCTATGACCCCTTAAAACACAGAGAAGAAATCACTAAGGTCATATACGATAATATACTTATATTATTATATATATTTATAAAAAGGTAGTGGAGTAAAATTTATGGGGAATGAGAACGGTAGCCGGGACTCCAAATCAAAGTCTGCTCTCTGTGTTAATCCAAAAATAAAAATTATCTAAGCTAGATTACTTTGGATGTATTGAATACGTTTTTTTTTAATGTTAAATAGCTTACAGGGCTTAATAATTAAACTTAATGTAATGGGGTTGTTTCAATGAGGATCTGGCAATAGCTATACGGTCATGTTTTCCGTGCTCTCTAACCATGTCTCTAACAACTCTCTAAATGTATCTGCTCTCTATTTATTTTTGTTTTAGTTAGTTGGTTGGTAGCGATAATCAGGTTTTAGTGCTGACCAAGCACACTAACCTGAATATAGATCTACCAACCAACTTAAACAAAACAAAAGTAATTAGAGTAGCAGTAGGGAAAACACCGTGTAGCTATTGTCAGATCCTCTGTGAAACAACCCCATTGGTTCGAATATTTTTTTGCAAAATTATTTGTTGTAATTTATTCAATACAGTGGGAGTAATTTAGTTTAGAGAATTATTTTTCTCCCATTGGATAAACACAGAGCGAACCAACTTAAATCCGTAAGTAAAAATTGTGACCTTCTATCTGTAACATACTCAGTTAATTAAATATCACAAGTTTGGAATGTATACGACCTCAATTTTAATCATGACTTCATTGATGTATCCATAGCGTATTTTTCACTAGATTTATTTACAATTATAATTTGTTCAAGTTCTTTTTTCTTTAAATAACTATATACCATAAAAATAGGATTTTGCTTTTTTTAAATACATTTTTTTAATATGTGTTTATTTCATTTCAAAAAATTTTGATTAGAAAAATTTAGTCGAAGTAGTTAATGTAGTATGTACACTTCTTCCGATTGATTAAAATAGTATATTTACAAATTTCCACTAAATTTGCATAGTTTATAAAAGTAAAGTATTGGTTTCAAGAAATATTAGTTAGGATAACAACACAAAAAATTAGTATTTTACTTGCTATATGATCATTATTACTTATGAATATAGTTCTAAATCTGTACACCATCGCCTAAAAATACATGTAACCGCTTTCAAATATTTTAAACCTATTCCTATCAACCAAATTATGGTTCATAATTGATATTTTGAAAAAGTTAATGGAAAGAAATTTTTTATGATTATTTTATCAGTTGTTTTTTCAGTAAATAACTTCCCGAACTTTTTGAACAAATTATACTTGTATGTATTTCCTACCCAAATTAATAGTGATTTTGAGTAATTGAAACTATAGATGTTTAGGGATAAAAAAAATTGTTGCTTGATGAGATTTTCAATATAAACTAAATTATGAGCGGACACAATCCGTACTCCTTCCATTTTATCAACTACTAAGAAGTACAGACATCCTTTTCAACCAAAATTCATCAAACAAAAAATATTTATAACTATAACTGATACCTAGCCTAGAAATTTTTTTTAACATTAATCACTTGTTTTTATAGCTTTAAGTTACTCTTAAATAATTCCCAAAACTTAAAAGGGTTAAAGTTGTTCGTCGCTGTTGGCCGTCTCAACTGATCAGGTCCAGGAAGCTCTCTGTAGCGGCACGCTATACGTCTGGGTCGGATTCTCAACTTTTCCGAAGAAAAAATATGAATGCCATTCGGGCACGCTATACGTCTGGATAGGATTCTCAATTTGTCGGAAGAAAAGGTGATCGCTATTCTGGCACTATACTCTTTAGGTTCCGTTCCTTTCTTTCGGAGAAACCGACAACCCGAGCCAGACAGATAGTAACGTAACTGAGAGCTCCTGAGGACTTATCAGTTGAGTAAGCCGTGGTATAGTTCTTCGATCACTTCTTAGCATCTCAAATATTTTGATTGTGGAAGAGTCCACTTTGAAAACCGGTATAGAACCCGAAGAAGACAGGATTGTCGGCTTAGTTTGGTTGAAAATAATGTATCGCACTAAAACTAAACAAACATGAGGGATGTTAGAAGATTATAGTTGATTACTGATAGCTACTAGCGATTGCACATGCATTACTTTGCTTCATTGATTTGATCGTCAATAATTTGAATCTTTAGTATTGTTTACATATTCCATTATCACCACGAGGAACACTATGCAATAATAGTAACCCAAAGCAAGGTCGAACTGCCCTTCATTGAGAAACTGTTTCAAAAACATAAAGAAATATGCGCGCAAGAAAGTAACGAATTGCCATGCATAGTAACTGGCTTAACCCAAAATCTACCTTACCCCTTTTTGTTTTACGAGTGATAGTTTCAACTCATCTGAAACATAGGTCGCGGGTACATGCCAAGAAGTAATAGAAGGACTAAAAAACCTATTTGAAGAGTCCAGGAGAAAAACCCTTCACTGACTGCATATCTCTCCGTATCAGGCCACTTTGACGACTGCAGAAAGTCAATGACTTTACTGGTGCAAGGAAAACCGTTTCACACTTGTGGTTCTTTCCTCGCTACAACCACGTAATTCAGTTCGACGTCTGGCCGAAAGAAGCAAGGGAGAAACTAGTTTCTCGTCGCCCTGTCCGCCAAGCAGACCTGAATACGGGAGGATTCCTACCCAATCAATAGGTTTTCCAATGTACTCTTCATTTGCTATCGATATTAAGAAGGGTTGTCAGTCCCATAGAGCTAATACATTAGTTTTGGAATCGGAACTTCCACAGAAGTATTGCTTTACCACGTTTTCCCTTTTTCCCCAGGTATGGGAATAAACATAACATCCAAATGAAACAAATTTGAAATAAAATTTTATCTTGTTATTTAATTTTATATTTTTGAAGTTTTAAAATGCCCCAAATACCCAGCAGATGGTGACGCTATTTTAAAACTTTATTAATTACTTATTAAATAACTTATTTTGTTTCAAATTGATGTTATGGAGATTCCCATACCTGGTGAAAATGGATAACATGGCAAAGCAATACTTCTGCGGAAGTTGTGATTTCAAAGCTAATGCATTAACTTTATGGGACAGTCCCTTTTACAACAATCGAGCCTTAGATTAAAACAGCGCCCCCTTATTTTTAACCCTCTTCATCCGAATCATCCGCCGCGTATGCGTGGTTGATGCCGCGAATGTGTACGTACTGCACCGTCTTCTTTTCTGCCGCTGTGGACGCGTCCTCCCACCACCAATGAGAGAAGAGACCTTCGACGTCCTCTAGAGACACGCCCCTTGTCTCTGGCAACATCACGAACAGGAAGATGAAGCCGAGCACGGCCAGGCTCACGTAGAAGAAGAACGCGCCTGGAAAGAAGGGAGTAAAATTTCTGATTTAGTTATTATCCAAATGTGGGCGCGTTTACGAGCCATCGAATCTATGGAATGAAGAGCAAACTCTGCTATTTTCCCTCTTGGGGATTTTCGCCCAGGCAGAACCGGAATTGCAGGGTTCATTGGGGGTTTCACAAACCCTCCAATAAAGGAGGGTTTGACGTTTCACTCAATGGATTCGGCCACATTGTGTTAGAAATCCTGCTCAACCACTTTTTCTATAAATGGAGGGTTTGGATTTCCATGGATTTGATGGCGCATGTAAACGTGCCTTATGTATCGCTAGTCCCAATGATGCTGCCCCTACACAGAGGGACAGGACTTATGAACCATCACCAAATATTGCCACTCTTCCGACAAGACGTTACCGAAAGCACAGACAGAAGATTGGCGATATTTGGTTATCTGTCCGGTCCCTCCATTAATGCCCAGATTAGCAAATAACTTTGCTAGAGAAATCTAGGGATTTGTGGTTTTTTGGAAACTGTACTTTTAACTGTTTCCACTTTTCCTCATCTTTTTTTGCACATTCTTAATTTTGTAACTGGTCCTATGATGTATATTTTTGAAAATATCTGTCCCAGCTAACGGATCTCAAAATATGTAACCAGTTTGTCTCCATCAAAATGGCGGAGCACAGAGTAGTAAAATATTACGATCAGTGATTTTTATTAATCTGAAATTGTAAATGAGGAACATGACAGTCCATTTACTCGTTTATCAACCCGAAGGAATGAGATGGCCCACAATGGTTTAAGGGGGGATCATAGTTAGCAAAAACCAAAAAAATCGAATTTTTGAAACCAGTATTTTCTTCTTCTTCTTCTTCTTTCTTATCCCTCTGATCTGGATCAGATCAGTTCCATGAGTCCCTCCGCCTTCAGTTTATCTAGAACAACATGAGGGCTACGCAGAAGGTCCTCCCGAGATAAGGCAATACATCGAAGTAAATGCTCGGCAGTGGCCTCGCTTGTGTTACACTTTGTACAAGTGGAGAAGATTTTGTTTCCCCCGGAGAACCTAAGAGTCCTAAGATGACCGGATTTGAGCCTTGTCAATGCTGTCTGGTCCTGTCTTACACCGTCAAAGCTCAGAGCACCTCCAGGGCTAGAGCCAGAGTACCAAGGATGAGGAGGTGATAGTTTCCAAGACGAGTTGACAAGAGCCTTTCTTCTGGAGTATATTTCATGGAAAGTTAAAGGCTCAGCAAGACGCAGGGGCAGAGATGACCCGTTCTTAGCCAAACTATCGGCGATGTCATTGTATTTAAGGTTAACATGAGATGGTATCCATTGAAAATGTATAATGGTAACTTGTTAACCGAATTATAGTATTTTCTGATAGATGGAAGCCCAATCTATCGAATAAGACCAATTTTGTATCGATCGGCTAATTATTTCTTATAAAAAATTAAAATTATAAAAGTAAACAAATGTGCCACGCCTCCTTTGAATTACTAATTGTATGCTTGTATCCTTTATGTATTACATTATAAAACATGATTTTTTTGTGTTGATATTTGAAAACCATTCACTGGCTCAATGTAAAAAAAAATTCCTGACGATTTACATGAAATTCGGTTAACAAGAAATGTTTCGGTGGTCATTTCGAGTTCGTGTTAACGGGATCGACTGTATTTGTTTTACGCGTTTTTCTCAAAACTATAATTTTCAACACTTAGGTACACTTTTCTCCAAATCTATTGAATATTTTTTAATAATTTTTTGTGTGTGTTATAAAACCATTTTAGATCTATTTAAGTCACCTAATTTAGTCTTACAAATTAAAAAAAATATTTTATTATTTTACACTTTTCTTTGTTAAAAATCAGAATTTTTATGAATTCAGAATATAATGTTTTTAAAATAAAATTTAAAAATTATTTTAGGCAAAAAAAAATAGGTGACTTAATTAGATCTAAAATGGTTTTATAACACACAAAAGAAATTATTAAGAAATACTTAATAGATTTGGAGAAAAGTGTACCGAAAAAATACTTGTATTTTTGAAAATTCGTAATTGTATGCTTCAAAATATGTCTTTTTTCAAAAATAATAATTTTTAAAAATAAGATTCTTAGGTGTAAATATAATAATAAAAGTACAATTTATAATTTGGTACAATTTTTTTTAATGTACCATAATTTTTAAATGATTTAGAGCCTTTCGAAATCAATACTAAGAATTGGTCATTTTTGCTGTCGCTAACTATGATCCCCCCTTAAGGCATAGCGGAAATTTCGATCTAACGCTTTAGTTAAAAGCAAAGTGATTTTTAACGATGCATATGATCTGAAATTGTAAACGTGTAATAAACACTACACAATTTTCCATTACTGTTAAATAAATCAATAAACAAAAGGTAATTATATACCTTAAAAGTAATTTCAATAACTTTAATATAAAGCAAGTCCTAAAGCAGTTACCCTTTTTGCGTGCACTATTATCTCAAAAACCTCTTTGGCGTGTTTACATGAGCCATCGAATCCATGGAATGCCAAAATCCCCTTTAGGAAAAAGAGGTCAAGCAGGAATTCTAACCCAAATGATAGTCTGTGGCTGAATCCATGGTATAAAACATCAAACCCTCCTTCATTGAAGGGTATGCGAACCCCCCCCCCCCCCCCCAAATGAACCATGCAATTCCGGGTCTGTCTGGGAGAAAATCCCCAAGAGTGAAAAATTGCTGAGTTTGCTCTTAAATCCATGGATTCGATGGCTCATGTAAACGCGCCTATTATGATATGTCCGACGAGTATTAGGAACTCTTGTTTCAGATAAACCGACTAACTAATCTTCAAAAATCACTTTTAACCAGCATCCTTAAAAACATGTAGAGAACACAAGTCTCTAATTTGTATTTTCAACTCCATAAAAATTTGTTTATTACCTTATATTTCATATTACTGCCAAGGGCAGGTAAACTGCAGTAATCGCAACAATGAGTTTTGCCATTGTTGCTCGGAAATACTTTTTTTTTCAGTATATTTCTTATAGTTTAGAACACTTGAGTGTTTGCAACAATTGCCCTCGCCAATAGCCCTCGTGTAGCTCTAGTGCGACGATAATTCAAACCAAACCAACAATTGTCCAAGTCATTATGAAAGTTACTGCAGTTTACCTCCCCTCGGCAGCAGGGTTGCAAGCACTCAATAACCTATGACAAAATACCGAAAGACTGATTATTTCAGAGCAAAAATGATTTGATTTTTGAATCTTTTGGTTTCTGAAGCTAACCTACCCACTGCTGATTAGCTAATTGAAAGTAATGTAGTCTGCTAAGAGAGTGTTACTCACCGTACTTGGTCATGGCCTGCATGAGCATGAGGAAAGTGAGGGACACGCCGAAGTTGCACAGCCAGTTGACCGAGGTGGCGATCGAGTAACAGGTGCCACGGGCCCACAGCGGGTAGATCTCGGAGTTGATGGTCCACGGCATGCAGCCCATGCCTGCAACACACACATTCAGTACTCGTGCTACCCCAGGTAGCACAACAATTTTGGCCAATGTCGCATGCGTATCGGCCAATCTTGAGGAATATTGGATGGAATCGATCATGTTCTACCGATTTTGATCAGATATCTCCGTTCTTTGAGGTTTCATACCAGAAATTACGAAAAGTGCAATACTTAATTTTACAGCAATATTGTAGTATTTTGTAAGTGTAAAAGGCAAATATTATGTTTCGCATATTTTTCAATCAAGAATTTTGGATTGTAATTTTTTTTCATATAATATTCAAACTCGATAAAACATAATTCATTATACATTGGGCGATGGGTACGAGCCGAGATTAGCCAATACTGCTGTGCTACCAGGGATATCCTGATGATTCTTATAAAAACAATATAGGAGCCCCTGATGATTTCTTATAAAAACAATTAAACGGTATTTTCTAAGAGTCATTTCCTTAAACCAATCGATTTGTTTCTTCCACCAGCAACAGCTCTAAAAAACTCTTAAATTACTTTGAAACAAAAATAATGATACATTATTAACCCTTTAATGCATGAATTTTTATTTTCATCCCCAAAAAATATAAATGTATCTTCAATACTCACACATTATGGGGAAAATACTAAAAAAAATTATCTGCATTGAATTTAAATAATTTCAATTTTTCAACTGCAAAATTCCAATTTTGATAGTAATGACTAGAAAACTAAAAATATTTCAAAATAACCCTTTTTAACTATGATTAATTTTTCAAAACAATTTATTAGTATTTGGTACTAATATTATTATTCTTTGAATACTGATAAAAACGTAATTTCACAAAAGTTAATAACCTCACTCTTTAATTTTGAATACACTTTTACTACTGTCATCTATGAGGATTATAAGTAACTAAAACTTTAAAGTGAAATGTAATAGATGAAAAAAACACAGATTTGTCTAAGAAGAGCTCTAATTTAATAAAATAAAGTGGATTATGTTACTTGTTACCAAACGGTAACAGTATGCATTAGAGGGTTAACATTTCATTTTTTTTTAACTTTCAGCCAAATTACGGTACATCCCCAGCTATTTTTCTTCACTTCTAACAAAGTGGCTACAGGTGAGGAAAGCATCTGCAATCTTATTGGTAATTGGCTTCCCTTGGCAAACCTGTTTTTTCATTGGTTGGTTTGGTTATTACTAGACGAGAACTACACATGGACTATTGGCGAGTTCAGATCTTAGTGTGGCAAGACATGTAAGGGTGGGTTGATCAGATCAGTGCACAGGTGAAGATAGCATAATTACCATCAAATAACTCGCCAAGCCTCTGCTTGGCTACAATTGAAGCGACCAATGGCTTTATGCAAACACGTTTTTGATTCGGCGTTATTTCCTGTCTTACCCCTACTTCTAAGACAGACCACTTTTATTTGACCCACCTTATATTTCATCCTAGACAGTTGAAAGTAACAAAGAGCAGGTATGAAAAACATCTACCCACCTGGCGCGAAGAAGAAGAGATAGGCCAGCAGCCCGACGAACGTCATCCACGAGTAGACGGTCGGGCACCACTCGTAGGCCCATGTGACGTGAGGCAGCAGTTGGGTCGTGTTGCACAGGCCCTGGGCCGAGGCGTCCCTGTTGGGCAGGGACACGAGACAGGCCCCATCATAGGTCCCGTTGCCGAAGTCCGTGAAACAGTAGCCGCACGCTGAGCTGTCGATACAGCCACTGCATGTGCTGGAACAAAAAGAATGTTATTGCGCTAGATTGAGAAATTCGTCTCTTGATAATAGCTACTGCTAAATAAGAATTCAGTCATACTAAATTCTTATTTAGATATCTGATGAGTTTGAAACTTTGAGGAACAACTGAACCGGTTCCTACATGTTTGCCTAACTTAATAAGCAAAGTAATAACAACAAAGTCCTGAATTGATTACCTGAATGTATCACAAACAGATCCAATTGTTGAAGGGTCATGATATGTCAATGCAGGAGAGTAAACCTCAGAGAGCCGAAAGCTGATTGCCAACACCGTCAAACTCAGAATCACACCTGCAAGAAAAACGTATAATAAATGAACTACTGCTACATGACAATGCCCGAACACATATTGGGTTGCCTATGAGGCAATTCTCAGCCCAGCATGGTGTCGTCGAGATGCAACATCCACCATCACCAGACCTAAAACCAGCTGACTTTTTTCTGTTTTTCTAAGTTGAAAAATTCGCTGGAAGGCAACAATATTTCAGTATGTCAAAGTCATTAAGAAAACTGTAATGTCACTATTAAAGAGCATTCCAAAAGAGGACTTTGAAACTTCTATCTGAAATTTGTACAGCCGAGCACAGACGTGAATTATTGCTGATGGGGATTACTTCATATCTTATTAAATGGCTACGTGTTTTACTTTTTTTTCTTCTGAGTTATTCCATGAGTCTTGGAAATGAATATCCAAATTTTGTATATAACGACACTGTGTTAGAAGTGATATCTTAACTTGTATTCCATCTCAAAAGCAGCAAAAGAAGCAGTTCCGAAGCTCCACAAGATGAGCTCTTAGCGAATTCCGGCTTGCCAAGACCAGAGAAACAGCCAACATAGAAATATAGCAGTGAAAAATGAAATGAATACTGATGTTTGCAATTACTGCAAACAACGCAGACGCCAGGTTTGACATTGCAAAAAGTGAATCGCTGATGGAAAGCCTAAGGGCCTTTTCACACGAAGCACCTTGATCACGGAACTTCCATAGGAATAACATGGAGAACCGCTGTAGAGAATTGTTCATTGAATTTTTTTTGTGGAGACACGAAAATCGATAAACCGGTTTTGCGGAGAGATATAGGTAGCCAATCAGCATCAAGTATAGCTCTGACGTCTTGTTGGCCAAATCGAGTTTGCCAAATGGAGAAAAATCTACATTATACTCGCCAATGTTGATTTTTGTAGTTAGTACTCCTTGTTACATCGGCTTGTGGGGAACCTTGTGGTTAAGATCTCGATCTCGTTATAGTAAGGTCTCGCGATCGTGTCTCGGTACCCCTGAAGACCCACCGAATATGCGGAGTACGTGCTCGTTAAATCTGTTTTGACCGAAAGTCCTGTGAGTGGTCATTGCACATTTTCCCACGGGTACAGGTCCCTGGAGACTATTTCCCTCCCCTCCAGGGACTTTGCTAAATTGTGGAAATGACGCGCGATAGATGACAGCATCTGTCACGTATGTGTGCGTGTGTGTGTTGTGTCTGTCTTACATGAAGGATTATAAGCGGGTCTCGGACCAAGCACACAAGCCTGAAAATATATGTATACCAACCAACCAATTCCTACACGTGATAGAAATTTGTAAAAATATTGAAAATTTGAAAAAATGTGCCAAGACTAGCGATAAGTATCATTCACAACAACCACTCCAGGAACGTGTGACGTCAGAATCTTTGCAGGTGGACAACCCTGTCTGAGCAGTTCCGTGCACAAGGGATACCGTGTGAAAAGGCCTTAAGCGAACAGAACTCGACAGAAAATTTCGTGCTGGTCGTTCATGAAGAAGCTTGGTAGGTGAAGCAATTTCCAGTGATTGGTATATTGACAATAGGCGTGTTTACATGAGCCATCGAATCCATGGATTGAACAGCAAACTCAGCAATTTTTCCCTCTTGGGGATTTTCTCCCAGACAGAATCGGAATTGCAGGGTTCATTGGGGAACATTCTGTCATTGGGGAACCCTTGTCAGGGTTCATTGGGGGTTTCGCAGACCCTCCAATAAAGGAGGGTTTGATGTTTCATACCATGGATTCGGCCACAGACTATCATTTGGGTTAGAAATCCTGCTTGACCTTTTTTCCCCTAATGGATTTTGGCATTCCATGGATTCGATGACTCGTGTACACTCTTAAAAACGAACGAGCGATTTTAACTCAGCCTTAGTTAAATTTTACTCATCCAGTTAAGAAAATGCACTTCTCCTAGAGGAGCGGATCCTTTGTGTGTTAAACCTCCGACAGGATCACTCCAAACGAGTGATTTTAAGTCAGTCTGAGTTAATATTCACTTCTTTCCAGTGTCGAAAATGCACTTCTCCTACTGGAATGGATTTCACTCTTTTCGTAGAGTGTAAACGTGCCTAATGGTGCATCCAGGCATCTACAGTGGTGGCCAAAAGTGTGGACAATTTTTGAAAGTTTCATGTTTTTCAACATTGTGTGCTTGTAGAATATATTAATTTTCACTTTTGGCAATTTGTATTACCAAATTCTGCATTAAATTACCTTCAATTTAATGTATAAATTTTTGAATTTAAGTGAAAGTTAATATATTTTACAAGCACACAAAGTGTCCACACTTTTGGCCACCACTGTAACTAATAAAAACCATATATAAATGTCATTACAGCATGACTCACCGAGCAGGGATCCGAGGGTGAGTTTCCTCCTACCCACCCTCTCGACGAAGAGCAGCCCCACCAGGGAGCAGAGGCAGTTCATGCCCGAGGTGGCCGCCGACAACCAAATCACCTCGCTCTTGTCGCGCACACCGGACATCTCGATGATGGTGGCGCTGTAGTACCTGGAGGAACAGTGAACACTCTGTCAACACACTATAAAATACACCTAGATGCAGAGGGATTAGAAGGTTACTTTTAAAAAGTAACTATGTTACGCCTTGGTTTCCTCGGAGACTGTCGCCAGAAAAATGCGACCGCTAATATACGTGGATGACGTCTCTCTACCGGCCACCGCTTCATCGGAACCTTACGTTGACACGAAACTGGAATTCTAGCGAACTCACTCGACTCAATTCTGCCGTTGCTTTGGTTTTCGTCTTTGCATGTCAAAAAAAGAAAATTTAGGTTCTTCGTGATTTCTCACAAAATCAATTAGCATTTCTTCCTCGGCAAACGTAAAACAAATCTCGCCTTCCGTCATTTCCCCATTTTTTTTTTAATTTTTGACTAGCACACCACGCAACAGATAACAGCAAAAAACGTTGTCATCAGGATCTCCCCAACGCACTCAACAGCAACGCAATCTGGCGGTCGCTTGAGTTGTCCGGCAACGCTCCTGAGGAAACCACTCTAGCGTAATCAATGTTAGTAGTTTGTATGACGTCATTCACCGCACTTGTCCGACCGCTTAATTCTGTTGACGGACTCCGAGGAAACCGAGGCTTTACCGTTCCTTAATTGAAAAGTAACTTACTTTTTTTAATTAAGTAACATTAACTGTAACTCTGTTATAGTTACTTAATATGAAAAGTAACGAGTTATAGGGCAATTACATAAAAATTTCAACTTCGATAAAATAGCATTTTTTTTTTAATTTGTACAAATTAAGTTCAAAATTGTATTCCAAGTTTTCAAATTATGGTTTACAAAAGCAGGACGATAAAGGACGTACGTTTACGTTTCCCAAAAAAGAAGATCGATGCCTAGTGGGCAAAAAAGATTTGTTGGCTCTGCAAATTCAGCCAATGTTTCAACTAGTTGGAAACATTGGTCAAAACAATGGGTTTCAAACAGGTCTTCGATACATGTTTGAAAAACCTTCCACATGTGAATAAATGTATATCATGTAATATTTAATATTTTAAGAGTACAATAATAAAAAAAATTATTTCTTGACACACTATTATTTAAATATATGTTAATGAAACTTTTGGTCATTCCGTCACGTTAAATGACAGTTTATAACTTAAACTATGCTACAGGTAGGTTGCCGACAAGGCAGCACAACGGTTAGGGAGCTAGCCTTTGGAGCTGCTGGGTACGGGTTCGAATCCCGGTAAGGCATGGATGTTTGTGTTTTCAATTAATGTTGTTATTTTGTGTTTGTGTCGTCCTTTCTTTGTGTGTCTCCTGAGACTGTGTCACTTCTGGCTAGTAGGGTAACGGGCTCTAAATCTAAAGCCTAGGCTCCTCCCTTATAGAGGGAGGTTCATTGGAGGCATTCATTGTCATTCATACAGGTGGGTTTCTTTAAATTACAATTTTACAAAACTAATGTATCATATTTAAGATATCCATTAGTTTAAAAACTCAATGTATTGTTAATTCACAGCAATGTCGATTTTTAAAGTAACAGGATGCAGTCGTGGTTGCAAAAATGTCATTCCGTAACACAAAAAGGATTTGTTCAAAAATTAAATAATAAAATACTTTTTTTAAAAAATTCAATACTTTTTATTATATTTTAATCCTAAACAGTAATATATAAACTAGAAAAAACAATTTACCTTTGAAA
Organism: Hylyphantes graminicola; assembly: GCA_023701765.1. Classification (NCBI taxonomy): domain Eukaryota; kingdom Metazoa; phylum Arthropoda; class Arachnida; order Araneae; family Linyphiidae; genus Hylyphantes; species Hylyphantes graminicola. The sequence goes on along the minus strand of CM043112.1, from coordinate 6,253,631 downwards.
ATAGATTCGTGGTAATTGTTTGAATTCAATTCTACATTTCAAATGTCATTCCATCACATATGGAATTGCCCTATAGTTACTTAATACGAAAAGTAACTAATTACAGTTACTTTTAGGAATTTCAATTTAGAAGAAAAATTTTAATTTGAACGTTTTACCGTTTTTCAGACTAAAGAAATATTTCAGGGTTGGCACGGTATTTACCATAAACGTTTTACCGGTATTTACCATGGTTTATACCGCCTTGGTAAAAACATGTTTTCCCCATGGTATTTACCACTCTAAGTAAGAAAAAAACATTTTTTTCTAAAGATTTTACTCCTCTTGGTAAAAACATGTATTTCCCACCTTCTGAAATAACATTACATTAACTATAAAAAAAAAATTAAAACAAATTCAAAAAAATAAAAATACGACTAAACACTTGATTTAATATACTTTAATACGAAATCATTACATACATAAAACATATTAATCATTCAATGGCAAATCAATCATTTATCAAATACAATTTTTACCAGCCTAAATCGTTGCTCCCCCTTAACGTTCTGTAGCAAAACAGAAGTTTTGCAGCTTTTTGCACACCTAGTCTGTTTCTAAGTTAATTTTGTATGTAACTAAAGTTCGAGAAAATTATCTCAACTGATGCAGAGCTGCAAGGCATTGAATGTAGTCAAACCATTAGTTCTGCAAAATCACACATTTCTTTATTCTTTAACGCTTTTGCTTGTATGTCTTTTGTCTGCAAGAAAATTTGTGGAAATGGTTCAGCTCCCGCTTCGATGCTAACAGATATGATATAAAACTTGGTTATACACTTAATAGCCATTATCTTGCAATTTCCTTTTGCTTTTCACTAAAGTTTTCATCGTTTCTATGCTTTGAAGCTGTCATAAACACTAAATAGTGAAAAGGCTGTAGAGCTGAATTCATTCTTTTTAGAATTAGCTCGTTGTGAGGGGCTAGTTCTGTGCAATTTTCTAATTTCAGCCATTCATGGCAATCATCTGCAATTGTTGCCTCATCACCTTTTAGATTGTTTAGTGCTGGTAGCTATAGGTTATAATTTCTGCAAGAGTACTTTCACTTGTTTGAACAAGTTTTAATCATTTACTAACCTTTGAATTCGAACATCAATATCCCCTTCATGATTCTCGCAGACCTGAAGATATGCCGGCCTATTCTTAAGAAATGTAGAGATGCAGTTTAATTGACTATTCCAACGTGTGTCATTCGGCAGAACAACACATGTTTATTATCAACACCTGTCATGTATTCTTATCAAATTATTTTAGTAAATTATTTTTGATTCTGGAATAGATTCATAGGAAAATTGTTACAGAATGCTGAATTCTTAAACGTATTGCTGAAGGAAGTTAAGAAATAAATGGCATTTTGTATTCAATCAAGTGTTAAAGTTTTTTTTTAATCGAAACCGCATCGGTTAAAACCATATATGTAAAATATCATTTCAATTTACAAGGAAACATCTACAATTATACGCACGTGTGTCTTAGGGGCTTTACAGTATCAGGAAGTTCTTTTCCATGCTACTGGTTGATGATTGTTCCTAAAGTATTTTTGCACTTCAATAACATGTTTAGTGATTGATGCTGGAGTTATATCTTGGTCCAGTAAATTCATCCTATGTGCAGTGCATCCATAAACTACAAGTTCCTTTCTTTCTTCCATCAACATACTGCGGAGCTTATACACATCTTACTCTCATTGTCGGTAACAACAGATACCACTTTTGCCTTATATTTTATCTTCAGCAAGTACAATAGAATTATCAGTAACAGTTTTACAGTATTCTGCAGTTTTTTTTTACTACTTCCACATTCTTCAGCTTTGAGAATGTACGATTTTCCATTATTATGTAAACATGTAGCAATTACGGGTTCATTACGAATAGTACTCCGCCACCTATCTTCGATCAGGGTACGTTCTTTGTCTTCAAGAGCCATCACCATCTGATTCTCCAGCGTGGACGTTATTTCATATAACAGGTTCTCTGATAATGCTTTTCTTGATGGTGGTTTGTACCCTGGTCGTAGTTTTTCGATCAAATTAAGAAATTCTTTTTGTTCTGCAACATTAAAGGGAATGTTACAGCTGTAAAAAAAATTAGCAACTCGTAGATCCAAAGAATGCTTTACATTAGGCGGAGTTTTTATAACAAACTCTTTTAGATCATTTTGTAAATATCTGGGTTTTTTTTAACACTTTCAGTCCCAAAAATTTACTACACTACAGAAATATCTGATATTCACAAAATAAGCTTATTTTAAGTCAAAAATAGCAGTTCCATAAGAAAATAAAATCATTAAAATTTTTTATGTGGTTTTTGAAATAATGCCAAATTTTTTAACTGTGGAAAACCACAAAATAAAGAATATATTTTTTTCCCTAAAAACACTTAGTTATATATTTTAAGGTATCTGACCATATTATTAAAAAAAATTTAGTAATCATTTTAACCAAAATAGTTTAAATTGTGTTTTAAATATGTGGAACTGAAGTGAACTTTTCAAAAATCAGGTGAAACGCTTGTTAGCTATTTTCTAAATAAAAAAAATAGTAGTTCTGACTTCTATTGAGATTAATGTAAAATATTGTCTAATAGGAACAAAGTGTGAAGAATCGAATGATGTGTGTTTGGATGTCATAACGACATAAACATTTGGAAAAAAATATTGAAAGCGATGATTCCAAATGGCATCACTGGGACTGAAAGGGTTAATGGGATGGAAGACGACGAAGCACTACCGCTATCAATATTTCTTTTAGTACCTTGGTTACCATCGTATTCCTGATTTGTTTCAAAATCTAGGTCATCTGTTTCACGTTCATCAAAAGTTGGATTGTTTCTAGATGCATCATCAGTTTTGTCTGAGTCAAACGTTCTGGACAGGATACTGGAACTTTCAGGTGGCTTCTTACACTTGAAAAGATTACTTTTCATTCTATCTGCTTTTCCTCCCATGATATGAGAACATACACCGCTCAAAACAATTAGGGGAGCAAGCAAAAAAAGTGACGGAAACTGCAAGAGGCAGTCACGTATTGGCATAAAATGGATAGTACACGTGTATCAGGGAGCAATACAGAAAAAAGGCATTTAAAAAATTAAAAATTAAGTTTTAATTCTTTGAAAATATCGAAAAAACATGAAAAGAGGATTTAAGGCCACAATTTGGAAACATGTAAACAATAAAAAAAAAGTGCTATTTAGACATGAGGCGTGAGTTTTAATAAGGCGAGTGGTCTCCTCGAACAGCTAAGACTGCTGCACACCTGTTTGCCATGGATGAGATGAGGTTATCGATCTGACTTTAGGGTTTAGGTTTCTGTTCCACTCCTCAAGAAAAGCAATTTTTAAGTCTCGGACAGTAACAGGGGGCCTTTCTCTTCCCCCAATGCGTCGTCCGAGCATGTCCCAAACATGCTCGATGATTGGATTAAGGTCAGGAGAGCATGCTGGCCATTCCATTCGCTGTATGGTTTCAGCTTCAAGCATGTTCTCCACCAGACGAGCTCTGTGCGGTCAGGCATTATCATCCTGAAAAACAAAGGAACCTCCAATGGCTCCAGCGTAAGGGATGACATGAGGTCGCAGTATCTCGTCTACATCCCATCGGGCCGTCAAAGTGCCGTTCCGAATGATATGCAGGTCCGTACGTCCACCTATGCTGATTCCAGTCCATACCATCCAACCAGCTCGTCTGTTCTGTGACCTCTCACGAATAATGGAGTTATTTCGAGTGCCCTTTTCCCTCCATATCAGGACACGTCGGGTGTCACACTCCAGACTGAATCATGACTCGTCTGTGAACAGCACTTGGCTCAATTGATGATGGTCCCAATCTCGATGTTCAGCAGCCCACATTCTTCGGGCTGCACGGTGGCGTGGGGTCAATGGAATGCAAACCTTTGGTCTACGTGCATAAAGCCCCCTCTCATGAAGCCGGTTGCGTACTGTTTGGTTGGATACCCTCCGTCCTGTTTCCAAGAGCAACCGTCTTTGCAACTGAGTGGCATTCTCAGTTCTGCTTCGAAGGGCTGTTAACCGGTCTTCAGTCGCTGAAGTGGCGCGTGACCGACCTTGTCCTGGTCGACGTCTAACGTCTCCTGTTACTTGGAATCGATTCCACAGTCTCGCAACAACACTTCGGGCGACTCCAACAGCGCCCGCTACACTACGTTGTGTTTGCCCGGATTCCAGTCTGCCTATAGTACGCCATGCCATGGATTCCGGTAAATCACGTTGGTGAAACATCCTCAAGTCACATTATATCAAAATAAATTTGCAGAACAATCGAATTTTATAGTTGCGGCAGTAAAACAGACGTTTGTGCAACATCCCGATTTCTGCCCTTATATCCTTTTTCTGGTTTGTGACGTCATGAACATTAATTTGCATATGAAATTTTCTTCTTCTATTTACTACTAGGTTTTAAATTATGGATTATTCATTTTATGTTACTTATCAGTAACCATTTTGTTTAATCTTGTTAAAATGATGTGCTCCTCTAATTGTTTTGAGCAGTGTACTTCACACTTCGCCATTATTTTTTGTCCTTCTTTAATACACCAAAAATCACCCCAAATGGGATCTTTTGGTCTTCCTCCTTTGTTCATATTAAATAATTGAATTTAATCAGAGATAGTAAACATATAGACACACTTCGAATATGGCAAAATACGTAATAAACAAGTGTTGCCCTTTCCACTCCACTATGTATGTTGTTCTTGCTGATGATGATGAATTTTAATTTTCTTAATATTAAGGCACTGATATGATTGAAGAACAAATGTTCTGCACAAATTATAAACATCAAGAACAACACCTGTTTATTGTCAACGCCTGTCATGTATTCTTATCAAATTATTTTAGTAAATTATTTTTGATTCTGGAATCGATTCATAGGAAAATTGTTACAGAATGCTGAATTCTTAAACCTAATGCTAAAGGAAGTCGAGAAATAAATGGCATTTTGTATTCAATCAAGTGTTAAAGTTTTTTTTTTTTAATCGCTCAAAACCGCATCGGTTAAAATCTATATAGGTGTGTATATACATATTATAAATGTATATTAGATATAGATTGTGAAATTGTATTTGTTTTTTTTAGGTCTAAAAAATGTAATGGTTTTTACTAGAAAAACTAGTTTTTACCGGTAAAAACCCAACCGTGCAATAGTTACCATCGGAAAAAAAGTTAAGAAAATGAAAGTTCAAAGTTGTTAAAAGCTAAACGTGGAATAAATACTTTAAGCCGAAAATGACCGTGAAGAGCAACGTGAGAAGTAACGAAATTTTTCTTTACCTCTAAAAGTAACAGTTAGTTACTTTCTAAAAATCTAACAGCGTTACCTATAAAAAGTAAATGTTACAAGTTACGTGTTTCTCCAGCCACTGCCTGGATGACAACTGAGTAGGGTCAGATCTTAGATAAAGCCTAGGTCCCCAAACTCTAGGGTCCCCTAAATTTCAGTGTAACTTTCATAATGGATATTGTAATCCTCCAAAATTTAACTATTTTTTTTTAATTGCGACTTTCCACTTTTTAGCTTGACTTTGATGTAGACATTGACATTCTGATGGTAGTGTAGGAAGCTAATAAAACAAGAAGTTCTAAGGAACTGAAATAGCCTACTTTCCTGTTATTTAACCCTTTGAATCCCAAAAATTTGCTACACTACAGAAACATCCGATATTCACAAAATAAGCTTATTTTAGGTCAAAAATAAGAGATCCATAAGAAACTGTGGAAAACAACAAAATAATATATATATTCCCTAAAAAACACTTCGAGTTTTATATATGTTAAGGTATCTGACCATACCATTAAAAAAATTTTAGTAATTATTTTAACCGAAATAGTTTAAATTGTGTTTTAAATATGTGGAACTGAAGTGAACTTTTCAAAAATCAGGTGAAACGCTTGTTAGCTATTTTCTAAATAAAAAAAGTAGTTCTGACTTCTATAGAGATTAATGTAAAATATTGTTTAATAGAACAAAGTGTGAAGAATCGAATGATGTGTGTTTGGATGTCATAACGGGACATAAACATTTTGAAAAAAATATTGAAAGTGATGATTCCAAATGACATCACTGGGACTGAAAGGTTTAAATTGAAATTCTAATCGGGAAACAACTAGGTTGCTAACAGTAAATATCACTAACCGTTTATACACATTAGAAAAAATAATCTCTAAACATCGCATCCAGGTATAATTCAAACTTCTTAAAGCCAAAATCAACTATTTTCCTAAATATTTTTTCAAAAATTAGCTTAATATTATTTATCGCCCGCTCCATTTATTTGTAGTTAGAAGTATAACTAAATATTTATTAATAACAAAGTAATGAAACTACTCCAAACTGCATTAAAAAAATAAGAAATGTAAATTAAAACTAAGCATAATTGTATGCAAAAAATTTGCCTTGCCGCTTTCTTGGTAATCAATTGATAAAGAATCAAAGAATCACATGTCGCCATATTTTATGACATAATTCCAAATTGATTTCATAAACAGATTATTTTGCTTCAAACATTTTTTAAATATAAAGTTTCTCATGCGATTGTTGATTTGGCAACATTGATTTAAATGACTTAAAATTGAATTTCAGTGCTAATTCAACGGGAAATGCGCCGACAGATAGTAGATTTATGTCCGCCCGGATGAACAGACGGGCGTGCAAAAAGTATGAAAGTTAAGTACCTGAGATAATAGCTTTCTGGCCAAAAAAAAAATTAAGATCCGATCGATAGAACCGATTTTGGAAGGTAGGTAAGGACATATAGACGACATCAACCGCATGTCAATACCTACTTTTTCATTTTTTTTAATTCTTTCGAATTAAAAAAAAGAAAAGTAGGCTAAAAAGAGGGGAAAATATTATACATCAACCAAGCGTCACAATCTTCATTATGGCCGATCACTCAAAATTTTTTAAAAAGGCAATTTATTGTGCCTACAGTCTGTATTTTCCTCATCCACGACTGCCACATAGGATTCCGTTCAGTACAGAGAATGTGGTACTCACATGACCGTGTTGATGCCGGCCAGCTGCTGGATCATCTGCAGCCCGCACCCAACCAAGAGTGCAGTCCTCAGCGCAGAATTCGCCAGCACTTTCCTGAGCACGGACTTTCCGTCCCCTTCCTGTTCCCGCGCAACTTCGTCGCAGTTGGCGCGGATGGCTTCGAACTCGGCCTCGATGTTGGCACTCGACCCTCGCACTCGCCTGAGTACGGCTTTGGCCTGGTCGTACCGCCCCTTGCCGACCAGCCAGCGGGGGGACTCCGGCATGAACAGGAACCCGATGAACTGGAGGATTGCGGGCACGGCGGCGATGCCCAGCATGTACCTGGAATAGGATTAGCCCATTAACGACGACTTTGTGAATACCATTAACGCCTTTATTTCCGAATAAGAACGTCAATTTTATGGGGTTTTTTTATTTCAATTCGTTCTTCAGGTAGTTTATCTTGCATTGAATTGCATTAGCCCATTGACGGCGTCTTTGTGATTACGATTAACACATACAGTTCAGAATAAAAACATAGACTTTAGTTTGTTTTTTCAATTCGTTTTTCAGGTAACTTAGTTTGTACTGCATTAAATTTGCCATTAACGACGTCTTTGTGAAAACCATAAACAACATCATTTCAGAATAAGAAAGTCGACTTAAGTTTTTTTTTTCCTAGATGGTGTTCATGTCTTATATTTTGTTTATTTGTCCGGATGGCGTCGAACTTGGCCTTGATGTCGACCTTCGCACCCGCACAAGTATGGCTTTGGCCTGGTTGAAGGCCCCTAACATCTCGAAGCAATTTTGGAAATTTAGCAATTATTAAATACACTAGTGCAGAACATATAATCTTCAATCGATTATAATAAATATCAGAATAATACAGTATGCTGTTAAAGTTATTCTAAAAAATTTATAAAATCACACGGCAAACTTTCTTCTGTGCAGAAAAACGAATGACGTATCATAATCAATCGACGGCATCTGCCGATTTTTCGAGTTTAGCGATTGGCCATTTTCAAATATTTTTTAGGCGATTTTATCTTTTCTAAGGTTCACCCTTCCTGAATGGGCCCCTAGGCCCGGGCCTTGCTGGTTTAGGCCGAAATCCGGCACTGCAATAAAGTTATACACTGCTCAAAACAATTAGGGGAGCACATATTTTAAACCCTTTCACTCCCAATGATTCCATTGGGAATCATCAGCTTGTGATTTTTTTCTGACTAAGTTTAATTTGCAACTTATGTATTGTTAGATACATCATTATATGGAAGAATAACGTATTTTGAAGAATTTAATATTTTTTTTTAATATTAATGAAAAAATGAAATATATGGTAAAATAAATTTCACTTTAAAACAGTTTTAGAAAATAAATTTACCCTAAATTTTTCATGCTTACATTTTTTAGATGTTTAAAAATATATTTCAACTATTTTGAACAAAAAAAGTTTTGAAAAAATTGTTATAATTTTTTAAAAAGTTATTATTCCATTTTCCCCCTTTAAATTTAAGTATTAAAAACTTAAGATTTTTTCTCCTGTTTTTTACTATTTCATTTCGAATGCATAGTGAACCTATTTAACAAATTTCAGATTTATAGGATAAAAATTAAAAAGTTGGGAGTGAAGTTAAAGTTGGAATTAAAAAGTGCTCCCCTAATTGTTTTGAGCAGTGTATTATAGTGGCTATAGGGGTGCTTCAAGAACACTCAAAAACGTGTTCTAAAAAACGATGCAAACATAAGAGGGCGCTGAAGAAAGCTATCGGCCTGCTGCTTTCATAGAGTTAAGAACAAATGGAGATGTTAGGAGTCAGAAAAGTGAAGGCTCATCCACCAATAACCCTTTCCGACCGCGCGATCGTGCGGGTATAAAAGAGAATGTTCAAGCTTTAAAAAAAAATTGATACCGAAGCAGATGGTTCGCACCATTCGTTACTTGCATAAAAAAATGACGTGGTTCATAACGAGTTGCTGGCATTGATGCTGTTAAAGGCAACTTGTTCGATAAAACTCCTAAATTTTAGTCTCTTAAACTTAAAGCAGCGCCATCTGACGGGGTCTTAAATGAAGAATAGTGCAGTGAATGAATTGCACTTACCTCCACCCGTGCAGGGTGTCGTGGCTGAACGCCCCGGCGACCAGCGAGGCCAGCAGCTGTCCCAGGGTGATGGCACAGTTGTTGATCGTCACCAGGAGGCCGCGACTGCTCTGCGGAGACACCTCTGCGATGTACATGGGCACGCACATTGACGCCAGACCTGCAACACACAGGGATCGGTATATTGACGCATGTCCTCAATACAGGGTGGTTATAACATAACGCTCGCTATTCGGAGTGGTCTGTAGCTTGAATGAATAATCCACATGCATCAAACATTGAGACACTTACGAATCAAGAGGGGGGAAAAAGAATGGAATCATAAAAAAAACGAACTCGTCACTTGACCAGGGTTCTGAATTACGAGGCATAATTGGATGTGTTGGCCGTAATTAGTCATGATTGGCCATGCCTCGTAATTTAGAACCTTGTCAAGAGACGAGTTTTTTTTTCATGATTCCATTCTTTTTCGAAAAAAAGAAACTTGTCTCTAGACCAGGGTTCTAAATTACAAGGCGTAATTAGCTGTGTTGGCCGTAATTGGCCATAATTGACGACGCCTCGTAATTGAGAATCCTGGTCAAGAGACGAGCTTTTTTTATGAGCATTATTTTTTATGATTATTTTTTAGGATACTATCTATTTTTATGATTCCATTCCTTTTCCCCACTTCTTGATTAGTAAAGTGTCTTAATTTTTCATGCATTTGGATTATCCATTCAAGCTACAGACCACTCCGAATAGCGAGCGTTATTTTATAACCACCCTGTAGTTTATTGACTGATCACATTCTCAAAAATGTACCTTTAAAAACAGTTTGACTGTCTTCAAAATGCCACACTAAAACAATTTTACGATTCGTATCCTAAAATACCTCGAAAAACAGTTTATTGACTCGTGTCCACAAAATACCAACAAAAAAACTACATTGACTCAAAGCTTTAAAATGCATTAAAAAACAAATTTATTGACTCACGTTCTCTAACTACATCAAAAACCAGTTTATTGACACACATACACTGCGATCCAAAAGTTTAGACAATGACGTTTTTTAGCTGTAAAATTTAGATTTGGGATAGTAGAATTTCAAAACATCCCTACATATATTAAATACGTATTCTAAATGCTATAATTGAAACATAAATGCTTGTTTTGCTATAAAAAATTTTTGTTTCATAAAGTAAAATTTTGTATGGTCCCAAAAGTTTAGACACAAATACGAGATTATGCTAATTTAAAGTACATAATTTCCTAATTTCGCATTTTTATTGTTAAATTATATATTTTCAATGTGATAAATTAAAAAAAAAACGATATCCGGTGAACTAAGCAGATTTTATAACGATATTGGTTCAATTTTACACCAAACAGAAAAGTAAGCCATATTAAATCTTTATTCAAATCCTATTTGCTTCAAATGTACAATTTAACATCTCTACATACAAACCGAATGCATAGCAGTCCATCACCTTAAAATTTTTGAAACGAATTCGTGGCTTTAGAGACATGCATTGACCAATTTTCTTGATGAAAAGTGCAGTCTTTCCCATACAAAATAGCGACATATCATTCTATTTCGCACTTTAGTACAATGCAGAGATAGTCACATCTTCAAAAACGACAAAGGGCTGGGGAGCCCAGTCGGTTAAGCACTCGCTTAGCATGCGGAAGGTCCCAGGTTCGGGTCCGGGCATCGCCAAAATAGCTGCCGACCTATAAACGGCCCGTGCAGCCAAAAATGTCCGACGAATAATACCCCGTGTAAGGGAGTGCACGTTAAATATCCTTCAAAGTCCTAACGCTGCGTACGATGTCGCCCTTAACGGTTGCGTTGGGTGCCTATTCAGGTGTTGGCTCGTCACCTAAATGTGGTTCTAAAATACGACGCCCGTCGCCAATAGCCCTCGTGTAGCTCTAGTGCGACGTTAATTCAAACCAAACCAAACCAAAAACGACAAAAAAAAGGAAATTTTAACGCAAGGTCACTCCACACAATTACGAAAGTTCCTTCTTCATACTAAAATTTGAAGTTTCTTGAGAAAAACCGGTTTCTTTGAACCGGTTACAATTTAACCGGTCTCTTGGGTGCTATTTAAACACGTTCGGTTTAACCGAATATTGAAAAATATGCTTTTGAAAACACCGGTTTTTCCCCTCAAAAACTCTAGCATCAAGGTGGTAGTTTGTAATGGTGTAGAGTGAATTTACTTTTAAATAACCGAATTTTTTTGGCGTTTTTGAAGAGGTGACTATCTCTGCATTGTACTAAAGTGCAAAAAAGAATAATCTGTTGCTATTTTGTGATTTTATATGGGAAATACTGCACTTTTCATCAAGAAAATCGATCAATGAACGTCTATAAGTCTGCGAATTCGTTGTAAATTTGAAGCAAATATGATTTGATTAAAGATTTAAAGTGACTATATTGTCTTTTTGGTGTAAAATTGTACTAATATCTTTATAAAATTTGTTTAGTTCACCGGATATCGTTTTTCTTTAATTTATCATAAAAAAATATATGATTCATCAATAAAAATGCGAAATTAGGTCATTATGTACTTTAAATTAGCATAATCTCGTATTTGTGTCTAAACTTTTGGGACCATACAAAATTTTATTTTATGAAAAAAAAAATTGTTATAGTAAATCAAGCTATTATGTTTCAATTATAGCATTTCAAAATACTTTTTATATATATATAGTGATGTTTTGAAATTCTACTATCCCAATTCTAAATTTTACAGCTAAAAAAAGTCATTGTCTAAACTTTTGGATCGCAGTGTATCTCCAAAATACCTAACCCTTTCCGACCGGGCTCGCACGATCGTGCGGGTATTAAAGAGAAAGTTCAAGCTCTTCAAAAATATCGATGCCGAAGCAGCTGACTTGTACCATTCGTTACTTGTATAAAAATGACTGTTTTTAAGGAGTTGCTGGCATTGAATGCTGTTAAACGCATTTTTTTTTTTATAAAACTTCAAATTTGTCTCATAATTTCAAATCAGCGCCACCTGACCGCCGGTCGAAAAGAGATACAAAACAGTTTATTAACTCATGTCCTCAAAATATCTTTTAAAAAAAGCAGTTTGTTGACTCATGTCCTCAAAATACTTTTTAAAAAAAACAGATTATTAACTAATGTCCTCAAAAGACCTAAACAGTTTATTGACTCATTTCCTCAAAATACCTTTAAAAAAAGTTCATTGACTCGTGTCCTTAAAATACTTAATTTACTCTTTGAAAAAATGATTTAAAAGTAACACATGGTTAAACAATGCGATACGGCTAAATTTTGAAAACTAAAGTAGAACTAATATATTTTAATTAATTATATTGGATAATTAATAAGGTGTTCGATTCACTTTGAATGATAATTAATTTAATTTGCTCAATGAACTAAAAGGATTGAAAATAAGTTTTAAGTTCCCCGACTACCCACAGATGGCGCTACCAGGTAAGTTGCTTGACAATTCGCAAATCCATGCTATTTCTTGAACTCTGAAATTATTATACAATTTACAGGGTGGTGCAAATAAAAGCGGCCCCAACGAGATAAGAAAACTACAGAAATGTTGCCAACTCAAGAAAAAAAACAGGTTTACTAACTAAGCTATTGATTGCTTCAATATTAAGCCAAAATAAACGCTTGGCGAATGCAGGGCCCGACCATGACCAGTTGGGGCCCAAGGCCCAGATACTTTCAGGGGCCCCTTACCGAATGCATGGCCAACGAAAGGTTAAGGGTTTATGTGAACAATTACACTTTTGGCTACTAGCAATTCAAAACTATGATTTAAATTACATTTTATGTAAAAAAAAATATTTTCATAACTTTTGTAAAACAAAATGCATAGGTTTACAGCCAGTTTTGGGGGCCCCCAAAATCAGGGGCCCAAGGCCCGGGCCTTGTAGGCCTAGGCAATGATCAGGGCCTGGGCGAATGGGGAACATTCATGTGATGTCACGCGGTTTGTTATGCATCAGCTCTTGACCCACGTGCTAATGTTAACCTATACAGCAGGAATTCCCAACCTTTTTGCACCTGCGTACCACTTGACTTTTTGAGAAATTTTGGCGTACCACCAAACCTAAATATTTGATAAAAGTATAATATATACTCTTCTAAAAGTGTTTTTTTGAGTAAAGTACCTGAGAAACTTCGTATTTAATGGTTAGATATTTGTTTATTTATAACATGCTTGTAAAAAAGGAGAAATAAAAAGATTAAAAATGTTATTAATTTACAGTTTTGGTTATTCCCTGTAGTCTAAAAACGAAAAAATAAAAAATAGTACAAACACAGCAAAATCCAATCCAGAAGTTAATTAAAGATTTCCTCTTAAACATCATGTTAATATTCAAAATAATTAGTAATATGTTTGCGTGCTCACTGCACATGCGTACAGAAGCTATTGCTAACATCATGTTGCTCACATCACTCACGCGTACCACCTGAAATATTCCTGCGTACCACCAGTGGTACGCGTACCACCGGTTGGGAACCCCTGCTATACAGCTATCGAAACACGTGCTTATGTTTTCCTACTGCTCCAACCTGTCTGACTGCTTTTTTTTCCCACAGTGATTTGGAATTGAAGCTCAGGTGGATATGGCGTGAATGTCCCCCATTATTTGCCGGCAACTAAGCTATGGTTTGAGAAACTAGTTGCAATGAAATAAACAAAGTTTGTAGAGCTGATCAAAAAAAAATCCCACCAGTGATTATTTCAGTCATTATTTATCCTAGAGAAACTGACCTTTTTGTTTTTGTTAATACAAAACATTCTAAATTGATTGCAAGACACAAAATTTCAAACATGGGACGTCACACATACAATACGAACTAAGATCTGAAGTCGCCACTAGTCTATGAGTAGCTCTAATGCGAAGCTAATCCGATCCAACCAATGCAAAAACAGGTTTCAGGCGGCTTCAAAAGTTTTTCTCGCCAAGCATTTCAACGTATTCCTATCTCTAGAATGGGGCCGCTTTTTTTGCACCACACTGTATTAGGTAGCTATAGTCCCGGTATATTATTTTCTAATAAAAATGATAAAACGTGCGTTTGTGCCATGATCATGCAAAAAAAGACATTATCTTTTATTTTATGATTACGGACAGTACCTCTCTACAAAATGTTTACTGTTTTTTTTTATAAATTCATGTCAGCTTTTTTTTTTTTTTTACTTGCCTGTAAAAGAAGTTTACTTTTTAAAATTTTCAAACGAAAGTAAGGACGACTAAAAAATGAAAACAAGACCGCTTTAGCTGTTGCCGTTCACAACGAAAAACAATGCCATTTCAGTGTATCTAACATTTGGAGAGTTAAGTGAATATTATTCACTTAACTCTCCAAATTTTAGATTCAATAAGAAATTCACAAGAAGTTGTAAAAGAACTAAAATAGCTTACTTTCTGTAACTAAAATCAGGGTAGGGTTTTTCCCGTCCAAAACTAATATTTCCCATCCCAGCGAGAAAACTGGTAAATAACGGGAAAAACTGGGAAATACGTCTTTCTTTCAGAAAAAAAATGTCAATAAAATACTATTCTTTCTTAGTATACCTTATATGGAAATTCCATTTAATTAAAAGTTTTATAAAGTTAACATCAGTTATTTTTAGCCTACTTTTCTTTTTTTTAATTCGAAGAATTAAAAAAATGAAAAAGTAGGTATTGACATGCGGTCGATGTCCGTCCGTCCGTCCGTACCCCCCTTCCAAAATCAGTTCTAGCAATCCGATCTTAAAAATTCTTTTTTTATTAGAAAGGTATAACCTCAGACACCCGACTTTCATACTTTTTGTCCGTCTGTCTGTGCGATAGGACGGACATAAATCTACTATTTGACGACGAATTTCCCATTGAATTAGCATTGAAATTCAATTTCGAGTCATTTAAATCGCTGAATTTAACTACAAATGCTACGGACAAGTGAGATACGTCAAAAAATTCAGCGCATCGAAATTAGAATACACTGAAAATTTCAGAAATGAATTCGAATTCGAAGTACTTCAATTATTTAAAAACATCAAAATTTAATGCTCATTTAAAAAGCATAGGAAGCCATTTTTATTAGAATTAAATCACCATTGCCATCGCAACAATTGCTTGAGAAACTTTAATTCTTTTAGACAATAAATTAAAATAAATTTATTTTTGAGACATCGATCAATTTGAGATGACGTCAAATACATATTTCACTACAAGATCTTTGTATGTTGATATAAATTGTTTTCATTCTATTTAAAAGCGAGGGATATTACATATTCCTCGCATATTTATTCTTTGAATTACAAATTTGTGCAAACGATTTAAGTTATAATTATTTAATTTTCGAAATAAAATAAATGAAACACTAGCCGAATTTAGCAAGTAATTGTTTATTGAGAAGTAGTTTTTTGGTTTTTGTTCTACGAAAAATTAAATATTTATTTATAACTGCAAATAAAGCTGTGTTTAGTGAAAGATGCTGTGTTTAGTTAGATGCTGCGTTTAGTGAAAGATGCTGTGTTTAGTTAGATGCTGCGTTTAGTTAGATGCTGCGTTTAGTGAAATTTATTTTAAATTTAATGTGGAAAAACGGTTGTTGATGTCACTTACTGTTACGAACCTAGTTTTTTTCAAGATAAGAATTTTAGTAAGTATTTAAATAACAGGAAAGTAGGCTATTTTAGTTCTTTAAGAACTTCGTGTATTAGAATTAAATCACCATTGCCATCGCAACAATTGCTTGAGAAACTTTAATTCTTTTCGACAATAAATTAAAATAAATTTATTTTTAAGACATCGGTCAATTTAAGATGACGTCAAATATATATTTCACTACGAATTGTTTTCATTCTATTTAAAAGCGAGGAATATGACATATTTATTCTTTGAAATATAAATTTTTGCAAACGATTTAAGTTATAATTATTCACTTTTCGAAATAAAATAAATGAAACTAGCCGAATTTAGCAAGTAAATGTTTATTAAGGAGTAGTTTTTTGGTTTTTGTTCTACGAAAAATTAAATATTATTTCTAACTGCAAATAAAGCTGTGTTTAGTGCTGTGTTTAGTTAGATGCTGCGTTTAGTGAAATTTATTTTAAATTTAACGTGGAAAAACTGTTGTTGATGTCACTTACTGTTGCGAACCTAGTTTTTTCAAGATAAGAATTTTAGTAAGTATTTAAGTAACAGGAAAATAGGCTATTTTAGTTCTTTAAGAACTTCTTGTTTGTTTACATCCTAATTTTTATATTCTGGCTGTCATTGCAACTATGCCATTGTCTGGGTTACGAAACCCTTTTTGCATTTTGTCTCTTATTATCCCCAATGTGAACATTGTATAGCCCCAAAGCCTAGTAGTCATTTAATTTTTTTTCTAGATTTAGTAGATATAACTCAATAATTATTTACCCTATACAAATTTTTAATGAATATTTACCACACACAATACTCTAGTCATTATTTATGTTTATACAGATGGGAACACTCAAATAAAAATAAACAAGGGTACGTGATTATAATGTTACTATAGATGTAAGATAATTAAGGAAGATGTGCCTATTTTAAAATAATATTAAGGCCATGATAAATATTTATTAAAATTATTTTTAGTAATCTCATTACATAACATTTAGTAATGGTTTCCCAGGACGATTTTTTGACGTTGATTTTTTCCCAGGACGGTAAATACCGGTTTTTACCATGGTATTTATTTACCGGGTGTGGTAAAAACCATGCTAACCCTGACTTAAATATTTACTGAAATTCTCAAAGAAAAACAAGTAGGTTTACAACAGTGACTGTCAACTAGAACCATTTCATGAGACTGAAGAAAACAACGTAATTATTAGCGCAAATGGTTTATTTGATTTTGCGCTAAAAATAACGTTGCTTTCTTCACTCTCACGTTTCTTGCACAAAGTAGACGATATTTTCTGAATAGAACCGTTTCAACAGAAGATTTATACACTTTAGAAAAAAATCACCAGGCACACAGCATGAAGTTATACAATTAGTCCTAATGCAATTAATAGTTAGTTTTCCAAAACTAACTATTTCCATTAATTTTATACTTCAATAATTTAAATTAATATTCTTTTTACACTTTAAGAAAGCCAATATACCTACAGTTTCATTTCCTTTAAGGGGTCATAGGAGTCTTAAAAATGTGCAAAGAAGGTACTACAAAAAAAAGTTTGATCTTTCATTTAATTTTTTAACTACTCAATATACAAGTATATTTTTTATATGCAATTCTACAAGACATATATTATAAAACAAATTTTAAAATTTATGAAACTTTAGACAAAACTAAAATAAATGATATTAAACATAAAGCTATTTGAACAAATTGTGATTAGGATGGCGCGGCAAATTTTGAGGACAAAATTGAAAAAATGTCCAAGAAAATGACTTTATATTGTAGTACAAATATGTACAAAAAAAGACTTATACCTAAAATCACAACTCAATTTTTATTAGAAATTATTTCAAGAACTTTTTTCTAAAAAAATTAATTAAAATTTTTAAATTTTGATTTTAATTTTTTTTAAATAATTTGATTTCCAATTAAAATTGAGCTGAGAATTTAGGTATAAGTCTTTGTTTGAACATATATTTACAATATAAAGTCATTTTCTTGGTCATTTTTACAATTTTGACCTCAAAATTTGCCGCGCAAGACTAATCCTAATGTGTTCAAATATCTTTATGTTTTCTTTCATTTATTTTAGTTTTTGATAAAGTTTCATAAATTTTAAAATTTGTTTTATATTAAGTAAATCTTATAGAATTATATATAAAAAATTATACTTATATATTGAGTAGTTAAAAAATTACATGAAAGATCAAACTATATTTTGCAGTTCCTTCTTTGCACATTTTTAAGACTCCTATGACTCCTTAATACTTACGAATTGAAAATTAAAATAAGCTAAAATTGTATTATTACATATATAACGTTCTTTCCAGTCACATATTCCAATGAATAAATGAAATCATTACTGAAAGACCGACGATAAAATATAAATGCTCTTATGCAATATTAAACCAATTAGAGAGAGTATGTAAGGTCTCATTGAAAATTCCAAAGGAAAACGATTCAAAATGAAAACGACGAAAAAATAAAAATTCGCTCGAATACTCCAGCGGGTTTTTTTCTGTGAACATAAGTATAGGATTACATTCGAAAATTAGATTTGGAATATCGTTTTACGTTGACTTGTAACGGTTGTAACGAATAGTGGGCACGTTTTACGGTTTAAGGGTGATTGAGCACGATCGACCGCGGATCTCCAAAAAAAAAGTGCTTTTGTGGTAATCCAATGGAAGAAAAAAAATTCTAAGCCACATTTCTCCGGTTGCATTAAATATTTTTACAAATAGTTTCATATGTGATAAATGTAACTGACTTACTGGTCTCTATAATCCCACTTTTGAAATTGGTTCGAATATATAATTTTTTTGTTTAATTTTCAATAAATATTTGTTACAAATGTTTTTTATGTGATAAATGTAACTGACTTACCGGTCTCTATAATCCCACTTTTGAAATTGGTTCGAATATATAATTTTTTTGTTTAATTTTCAATAAATATTTGTTACAAATGTTTTTATATGTGATAAATGTAACTGACTTACCGGTCTCTATAATCCCACTTTTGAAATTGGTTCGAATATATAATTTTTTTGTTTAATTTTCAATAAATATTTGTTACAAATGTTTTTTATGTGATAAATGTAACTGACTTACCGGTCTCTATAATCCCACTTTTGAAATTGGTTCGAATATATAATTTTTTTGTTTAATTTTCAATAAATATTTGTTACAAATGTTTTTATATGTGATAAATGTAACTGACTTACCGGTCTCTATAATCCCACTTTTGAAATTGGTTCGAATATATAATTTTTTTGTTTAATTTTCAATAAATAATTTTGCACAAAATATTCGAAACAACTTAAAAAAAATGGGTTTATAGAGACCTGTAAGTCAGCAACATTTATCATATAAAAACCATTTTAATCAAAACACAACCGGAGAAATGTGGCTTAGAAAACAATCTTTTTTTCCCCATTGTATTAACACAGAGTCACTTTAGTTTTGGAGACCGCTGTCGATCGGGCTCATTCGTCCTTAAGTTCCCTATTAAAAAAAAACCAAGTTTTTCCCGGGTTTGAACCTAGAACTTATGGATCTTCAGTCCAACTCAGATCCTCTCCCAACTGCACTGTTTCGGGACCCAGAGCGTGAACAAAAATGAAGAGTACACGGGAAGAACCGATTGATTTCTTAAGAGTCTTTCCGTAATTGTCTCTGCTCGGCTGACATTGGCGACCGGAAACCGGTTTTTCTTATGATTCTTCATTTGCGGTACAAACGTGTGACTCGTTCCACTCAACTCTGGCGGGAATTAGGGTTGCCGCGAAAGATAAACAAAGCGAGTAACTGGCTTCTTTACACCAGTTTAGGCGATTTCTCGTTATCATCCCCAAAGAGGAGGCTTTAAGGAAAGCCTTGTACGAAATCAATCGGTTCTTCCCGTGTACCCTTCACGTGTAAAACGCTTACTCTATGCGCGGTTAAAAACAGGGGAAAAAAACGTAAATGTAATCAGCATATTTTTACCAGAAAAACTGTTAAAAGAAACAGTATTTTTCTGCAAACAAATATATGGTTATTTTCTCGGTAAAAATTAAAAAAAAAATTTAAGTGTAGCAACAGAAATTCGGATGAAAATAAATTATTTCTGGATTTCCAATGCCCTCAATTGTGACACGGTAGATGTGACCACATTGATTCGCCAATCAAGGAGGAGAACGATTCACAAAGAATTTATTTTCATTCCGCATTTATGTTGTCACTAGATACCTTTGAACGTTTACATTGATTGAATGAGGTTTGATTCAGATAACGTCACGCTAGAGCAACACATGTGGAAGCGATGGTGTGGTGTTTAGCTTTTCCTGATTAATATCTCCTAGAAACCCAACTTCACAAGAATTATTGGCGACGAGCGTCGTAATGTAGAACCACAGTCAAGTAACGAGCCGACACCTGAATAGGCAGGCCTCCATTGCAATTTTTAAGGGCGAAATCTACAGTGTCAGTTCTTCATCATATTTAACGACCATTTCCTCTACACGAGGTATTATTCATCGGACTTTTTTTCTGCACAGACCGTTTATTGGTTGGCAGTTATTTTTGACAATGCTCGAGTCCGAACATGGGACATTTCAAGGGCAACGCAAACGCCTTACCGACTGGGCTCCCACATCTGGGCAGAGCAAGCACCCAACAAATCGACATCGTACGCTGTATCAGAATACGACGAATCAGACCACGACGTATTTAGCTTGCACTATCCCCCCTTTAACGGAATTTTTACACTGTCAAAAGTAGTTAACGCATTTACACATTAATGTCAGTTACATTGTTGACAAGCCAACGTAGTGAATGTTTTTGAAAAGACTCGAGTGTGTAGAATGATGAATATTGGATGACGTAGAGCATTTCCCAATCTGAATAAATTTGAAAAGAAAATACTACTACTTCGAATGTTTATTTTTGGAATAAAAGCAATTCTCGAAATTATTTTACATGTAGACCTTAACCTTCAAATTGACCGATTTCTTTTTTAATTTGTGGGGGGGAAAATCGAGCTTTTTAAATTTGAGCTTTTTATCTCTGTTTTAACCAAATATTTTTAAGGAGGCATGGGACACTTAACTTTTTTATAATATTGCAGATATCAATATAATTTTTTTTCCATAAATGTATACTAAATATACTTACACTTTTAGATAGTCAAAGGTTTTAAATTATCATTTTTTTTAAATAAAATGTGCCAAAAAGTGATGACTCTTATTTTTGTTATAAGTCAAAAACTTATTTATTGGCAAACAAATATTTAGCATTTTTATAAACAGAAAAATGTATTTAACAAACTGTCTTTATCGATTTTTCATATTTATCATAGTTTTTTTTTTTAATTATTGAAGTTTTTTTTTAATAATTTCACAGGTTCACTTTTTTTATAAAAATTAATAAATAAAAAAATAAACTATTTACAACTAATCCCTAAAGATATATGTTTGAAAAATATGAATGGAAAATTTTGACACTCTATGGGCAGTAGATTTTGAGTTATATCAATTTAAAATCAAAAAATCATCGAAAACACGATCAAGGAGAAAAACCGCTTTGAAGTTTATTACTTTCCTTACTGAAGCGCTCCAAACCGACCAAACAACTAAGGATTCGATAACGTTATTCCTATCTAATATTACGGGGAAGCAAAGATTAAAAACGTGGTTGGCCAACTCAGATGTCATGACACAAAAAACTACACATCTCACGTTCTACTGCAGATATAAATCAAAATTTTGTTTTAAATTATTCTAAAATATTTGTGTTATTTTTTATGAAAATAATAATTGTTTTGATTTTTTTTTTTTTTTTTTTGAAGATTTTGTGTCCTATACCCCCTTAAATCTACTGTTTTGTGTTGGTTTTAAATTTGTATGTGTCCCCTATAATTGGGAGTTTCTCCCAGTAGTTTCTGCACAATAAAAAATAAATGTGCACTTCTGCTGTGATGACAAAATCAACTAATATGTATTGAAAAAACTACCTTCATTAAAAAGAATGAAGAAATGGTCACAATATTTAACACAAAAAACAGTTATCTGTGCAACAAGTGTGAAAAGTAACACTTTTTAAAACTAGTGGATTTTATTTCACGAGCGAGTGAAATAATGACACGTGTTTTAAAAAGTTTACTTTTCGCACGTGTTTCATACACTATTTTTTATAATTATGTGAAAAAAAATTTCATTGGTCCAAAAATATACCGGTTTACTTGCACCAGTTTAGGCAATGACTCGCCAAGGAGGCTTGACGAGGAGATATATCCAGTCTGTGAAGCGTGTTTTCCAGCCCAGTCGGTTAGGCATTCGCCTTGCATGCAGAAGGTCTCAGGTTCGGTTCCGGGCATCGCCAAATTAACTAACGAAATATAAACGGCCCGCGCAGCCAAAAAATATCAGACGAATAATACCTCGTGTAGCGGGAGTGCACGTTAAATATCCTTCAAAGTCCTAACGCTGCGTACGATGTCGCCTTTAACGGTTGCGTTGGGTGCCTACTCAGGTGTCGGCTCGTCACTTGATTGTGGTTCTAAAATACGACAACCGTCGCCAATAGCTCTCGTGTAGCTCTAGTGCATCGATATTCAAACTAAACTAAAAAAAAATTTCTCCTGGACTCTTCATATAGGACGCATAGTCTATCTCAATTACCAGGACGTTGTTTTCACTAGTCCAGGACTTTTTCATAGCTATTTGCCCCACTTGACGCTGACGTAAAAGTAGGTCTTCCTCTACAGAATCCTTTTCCTAGATTCTTTTCTTACTATCGAAGAACAAAATTATCTTTTCCACTTGTTATTTTCATTTCGTATGTTGCGCTATTATCTCTTTATTACGCGAAGGCTAATTAAAATCAGGACCTATTACTTAAAACCGATTCCTAATGCTTTTGCAGGTAAACGGAATTTGGTCTTGGTTGAATTACACTTGATCGAGAACAAGCAAGAATAGACAAGCAAGAACATAACAAGAATAATACGAGTTGCTCG
This sequence comes from Hylyphantes graminicola, assembly GCA_023701765.1. Taxonomy (NCBI): domain Eukaryota; kingdom Metazoa; phylum Arthropoda; class Arachnida; order Araneae; family Linyphiidae; genus Hylyphantes; species Hylyphantes graminicola. Next base: position 6,230,856 of record CM043112.1, on the reverse strand, counting down.
TAGGACACTCCAGAATAGAACAAGAGTATCAAAATTGGGTATTGTCAAAATAACTGCCGACCTACAAACGGCCCGTGCAGCCAAAAAGTCTGAATACCATGTAGAGGAAGTGCACAATATAAAAGCTACCAAATCCCGACGTTACAAACCGCTTGATTTCGTAAAAGGCTTTACTCAACAGGCCTCTTTGGCGACGATAGCGAGAAATCGTCTAAACTGTTACTCGCTTTGTTTTTCTTTCGCTTCAAACCTGATTCACACCAGAGATCAGTGGACACGAGTCACACGTTTGTACAGCGAATAAAGAGAAAAACCAGTTTCCTGTCGCCAATGTCCGCCAAGCAGACACAATTACGGAAAGACTCCTTTCCCCTGTACTCTTCATTTGAGTTTGGTTCTACATTACGACGCCAGTTGCTAGTATCTATCGTGTGGAGCTCCTGGTGCGACGATAATTCAACATAACTCTTTTCTCTAAAGAATCTAAAGCATCCGGAACCCTTCTTCATCTTCCCAAAGTTTCTCTATAGGACAAAATCCATAGAGTTGAGAAGGCGATGGAGATGGCTTCCGAGCAAAAACCAATGCAAAATCGGGTTTGCCAACTGAAGCCACTGATCGCTTTTTAGCAAGCCCAAACAAACGCCCTCGGCGAAGTGTTTGGCGTTATTCTGAAGTGGGGTTTGAATGGCTTACTACATCGACTTGGCGATTCTTTAGAGGCTGTGAACTATAATTACAAAGCATTTTTCTTATATGTGAAGGGATAGGGAGATACAACCATCTTGGGCAAATTCATGTACAGTAACCCCTCGCTATATCGCTCCTCGTTAAATCGCGCATTCGGATATATCGCGTATCCCAATTTTTAATATGTACTTTCCTTAAAATCGACTTAAGATGGATTTTTTAGTAGAAAATGAGGTAAATATGTATTGTAATACTTGGACAATAATGTGTACTGTATAGTTTATACATAATAATAAGACTTTTGCAAAATATTTTTGAGTAATTATATTGTTTAAAATGATTTATTTTTATCTTTCAAATACATACGGTCCTTTAGTTTAAAAAATTTGTTGAGAGCATTAATACATCAAAAGTATAACATTTATAGAGTCGCTCGCTACATCGTATTCGGTTATATCGCTTTTTTTTTTTTGCTTGTCTCCCGGGGAGCGCGATATAACGAGCGGTTGTATTGTGCTACAGAGCCCAATAATTGCGCAAACAAGTTTTTTTTTTAATGGTCAACGCTTTACTCTTTGTTTGAACTTACTAGGGTTGCTTGGCTTCTTTCTGGTTGCTTCACTTTCATTCTCTCCAAACATCTCCATCCTCTTAACTCCATGAACAAATCCAATAAACTCCGCCTCTCTTGCCGGCCAATCATTACTCTTCTTCCGAAGAATGTCTCTTATTTACGATTACGATGGGCATTCTTCATCGTTATCGTGGAGCGAAAGAGAGCACCAAATTGTATTCTTCTTCGGGGAGAATTCTTTGGAATATATTTTTTTATTGGGAGAATATTTTATAGATAGGCTTGTAAGTGAAGAACCATGACCTACAACCACACGATTAAGTGTGATATGATGTTATTTTGATATTGCGATATCTGGTCTATATCGGGGTGACTTATTATGATATCGTATTAGAAGAGCTGAACGCTCCAATATTTTTCCATGATTTTTGGGGGGAAAACTCATTTCACGCATTGAGTGAGAAATATTCTAAGTGTTAAATTTATGGATTTAAAATTAATCTTGAGATCTTCAATCAGCAGTTATTTTTTTAATTATTATGCAAATATAGAACGTTTATTCTCGTGAAAATACCACAGTTTTAAAAAATTCTATCCTGAGAACATTTTATTTTTAAAAAAAAATTTCCTAACATCTTCTAATCCTCAGAAGAATAAGAATTCCAATTAATATGCAAATATAGGTCATTTATTCTAATGAAAATACCAGTATTTCTTTGCAAAAATTAATCCTGAGAAAATTTTTAAAAATTAAAAATTAAATTTATTTTATATGTTAAAGTTCATTTAACGTTGCGGCAACTAAGTCTCGTTTAATTAAATATAATCTTCACATAAACATCGAATACAAACAGACAGTTTCTTTCGAAAATATATTTACGAAAACTCTTTAATTTCTTTGTTATAAAACCGATTAGATTGCGTTCCATAATTAAAGTTGGGATAAGTATAAAACTCCCCCATTAACAGTTAAATAAATTAGTTCGAGGACGTTGTAAGTGTTTTTTTAAGCCCTAACCCAAGAAATGCAAACCTTTTTTTAATTTAAAACTACAAACCATGGTAAACATCAAACCCTAAAAAAATTTGCTTGTAAAATGAACGCTGCAAATTCAATTTTATAAAAGTACAGTACAAATATTCCTTCCGTATTCATATAATGGCGAATATGACATCATTATATAAAATGATGAAAAATGCTTAGAAAAACATGATTTCCATGAAGTCCCAAGTTTTATTTAATAAAAAGCGATAGCCTATAAAGTTTTCATTCTTTTTTTTTGTCTGGAATTACTTCTGTTTTTATTCGAAAATGAGTTTCCTAAGAAAATTTTACTTATTACATTTTTTAAATGCCAACTTCTAGTTGTGATGTTGGGGGTTCAAATGATTTGTCAAAGACAGCTTGCTTAGAAAGGAAAATTTCTATTCATTCATAACAATCATTTTGCGAGTGAAACCGAAACAACCAATGAAATCGCAGCACTAGAAATTTCCCATACTAAAAAAATAGCTAAAAGAGTTTCCATTGAAAATAAGAAACAAGATAAAATCAATTTGAAAATCATTGTAATGAAATTCAGCAAAACTACTGATGAAAATAATGTGCATAACTTTAAAATTCAGTAAAGTCCCGATTATCCGAAAGGTCATTACGGGACCAAAATTGAGCAGTAAAAATAAAAAATTACTGCTTATTTTGATAAATAATTCCAACTTAGTAAGTACGTATTTATGCGTACACATTTCTTATCTTAACCGAAAGGTTCGGGATTTTTTTTATAGGTAAGTAGGTTTGAATTATCGTCGCACTAGAGCTACACGAGGGCTATTGGTGACGGGCGTCGTATTTTAGAGCCACAGTCAAGTGACGAGCCAACACCAGAATAGCAACCCAACGCAACCGTTAAGGGCGACATCGTACGCAGCGTTAGGACTTTGAAGGATATTTAACGTGCACTCCCTTACACGGGGTATTATTCGTCGGACATTTTTGGCTGCACGGGCCGTTTATAGGTCGGCAGCTATTTTGGCGATGCCCGGACCCGAACCTGGGTCTTCCGGCATGCTGGGCGAGTGCCTAACCGACTGGGCTCCCCAGCCCCTGATTTTTTTTTATTTTGATAAACCCATTTTCGGATAACCGGGATTCGGATACACGGGACCCTATATATATCTTGTAAGAAAGAGATTTAATTGAGAGATTCTACCTAAAGAAAAACTAGCGGTCGATCTTCGCAATATTTAGTTTCTAGTTTTTCCCGTTTCACTTCACGATGGCCCCGCTATGACGGCCATTTTAAGAGCGAAACCAAAACAACAAATGAAATCACAGAACACGGAAATATGAAAACAAGATAATTACATCATCTGAAATATTCCCATTACCTACCAAACATTTTACGTAATATTTAAAAAAAAAAACATACTTGTCGTAAAATAGTCAATTTGAATTCTTCTTGAATAACGACTTGTATATTTATTTTTCATTTCAATTTAAAGCATGGTAACTTTTTCATTTTGCACTATTGCTATATCATTTGCATTTTAATTTCTAATATTTGCGAGCTTTCTTTTGTTCGCCTGAGTGCGATTTGTCCTCCCTCTTGCCGCACATTTATACAGCAACGTTTTTCTTTCATTGTTTGAATATTAAAGATTTATCATTACTTTGACGGTTTGAGTTCCTACAGGGTGGTTATAAAATAACGCTCGCTATTTGGAGTGGTTTGTAGCTTTAATGAATAATCCAAATGCATCAAAAATTGAGACACTTACTAATCAAGAAGGGGGGAAAAGGATGGAATCATAAAAAAGAAACTCGTCTCTTGACCAGGGTTCTAAATTACGAGGCGTAATTAACTGTGTTGGCCGTAATTGGCCATAATTGACGACGCCTCGTAATTTAGATTCTGGTCAAGAGACGAGTTTGTTTTTTATGATTATTCTGTTTTAAGATTATTTTTTAGAAATATGTCTTTTTTATGATTCCATTTTTCCCCCTCCTTGATTAGTAAGTGTCTCAATTTTGAGGCATTTGGATTATTCATTCAAGCTACAGACCACTCCGAATAGGGAGCGTTATTTTATAACCACCCTGTATTTTAGGAACTTAAAATCACCGCTATGATGGCCTTTTTAAGAGCAAAACCAAAACAACCAATGAAATCACAATACGAAAAAATTAAAACAAGATCGTTACATCATCTAAAACACATCCCATACCGCTGGAACTGCTACCAGCAAACACGTAAACCATGCCCATTTCAATAGCCTAATACAACTTTGTTTAAATGAACTAGATAACAATTCACTATAATATTTTATGCAATGACATTTTTAAGAAACAGAAAACATTAATCTTCTTTATATGTAAGCTCCTGCACTTTAAATATGCAAATATACATCATAAATTATCGGCTACATATATTTTATCTATTTTATTTGGTTCAACAGACTTTTCTAGAAAGGTTTTAATATTTTGAGTCTAAAAGCTTTTCAGAAAATAGCTACTTTTTATATATTTAATGATTATTTTATTAAATAATAGTGTAAACGCGTAGTAAAACTTGTGAAGGTTTTATTAAATGAGAAAAATAAAACTCCTTAAGTGAAAATAACGTAGGAATTTAAATTCAATTCAAAACCTTCATTTATTTTTTTCATTCATATTATTTTAGATCATTCACATTGTTTAAATTAAACTATTAAAACTATTTCTTCATATTATTAAAATCTACATAATCTGAGTATCAATATATTATAGAAAAATGGATACACTGTAAAAAAAAACCTGCTTATAATACTGAAAAATATTTTTAGAAAAATTCAATTTGTTAACAGTTTATTTTCAAGAAAAATGTTTTAATTAAAAACTGTTTTTCTGATTTTAACCACATAAGGGATACTGGACTGAAAACGGCAAGGGTTCTATTTCTTCTCGCTGGGGGGGGGGGGGGGAGCAGCATTTTCTTTACAATTTTCTGTTGAAACAGCTTTTCAGTTAAAATTTTAAATATTTTATTAAAAAAAAGATTTTCTCTGTAAATTATGCAGTATTTTTTTTGGTACACTAGCTGACAATTTAATTTTTCAGTAAAAACAACAGACTTTTTTAAGGTATATTTATGTTTAAGGGGTCATAGGACTCTTAAAAATGTGCAAAGAAGGAACTACAAAATTTAGTTTGATCTTTCATGTAATTTTTTAACTACTCAATATACAAGTATAATTTTTTTATATGTAATTCTACAAGATTTATTTAATATAAAACAAATTTTAAAATTTATGAAACTTTAGCCAAAACTAAAATAAATGACATTAAACATAAAGCTATTTGAACACATTGTGATTAGGCTTGCGCGGCAAATTGTGAGGTCAAAATTGAAAAAATGACCAAGAAAATGACTTTATATTGTACAAATATGTACAGACAAAGACTTATACCTAAATTCCCATCTCAATTTAAATTAGAAATTATTTTAAAAAATATTTAAAATCAAAATTTAAAAATTTTTTATTAATTTTTTTAGAAAAAAGTTCTTAAAATAATTTCTAATTAAAATTGAGCTGAGAATTTAGGTATAAGTCTTTGTCTGTACATATTTGTACAATATAAAGTCATTTTCTTAGTCATTTTTTCAATTTTGACCTCACAATTTGCCGCGCAAGCCTAATCACAATGTGTTCAAATAGCTTCATGTTTAATATCATTTATTTTAGTTTTGGCTAAAGTTTCATAAATTTTAAAATTTGTTTCATATTAAATAAATCTTGTAGAATTACATATAAAAAAATTATACTTATACATTGAGTAGTTCAAAAATGACATGGAAGATCAAACTATGTTTTGTAGTACCTTCTTTGCACATTTTTAAGACTCCTGTGACGCCTTAAATGAAACTAAATAGATATAACATTTCATAGGTTTCGAATTTTTTAAGGAAATGCTATTCTTAGCTTTGAAAGGCTATTTCCTTATGTAAAAAAAATTCCTCGAGGAAACAGCCCGTTAGTGAACCAAAGCCTGCCGTGCCCATTTCAGCTTACCTGACCAAGGGCTCTGTGGTGCTAGGCCATGTCCAGGTAAGGTGGTCAACCTCACGCGGAGCCCCCAGTGTTTAGTTTCCAAGCATGCTTGGTTCTCATTTTATCGACCCACTTAAGGGATGAAAAGACAAGTCAACATTGCTCAATCCACGTACCTGGGGCATTGCAAGGCAAAGCACTACCACTAAACCACTGGGCCTCAAAGGTTTAAGATTATGGCCTTTAAGGTTTTATGGTTGTCAAAATTATCTTATACGGGGGTGTATTTGCTTTTACATGTATGGTTTTGTTGAGTTATATTGTGTAAAAGTCTTGTAGTGTTACATAACTCTTGTTTTTTCATGCATAAAACTTCAGTTTTAAATCAACAAAATCTGCCACTCTTAGAACAAAAGAGTGAAAACCACTCCTATAGGAGAGGTGCATTTTCGACATTGGAATGGAGTGAAAATTAACTCAGACTGAGTTAAAATCACTCGTTTGGAGTGATCCTGTCGAAGGTTTAGCAAAACAAAGGAGTGAAATCCACTCCTATGGGGGGAGTGCATTTTCGACACTGGAAAGGAGTGAAAATTAACTCAGACTGAGTTAAAATCGCTCGTTTGTTTTAAGAGTGTGAAAGTCAACAATATAACTTAAAATATACACTTGTGTTCAAATGGAAACTAAATAGATATAACATTTCATAGGTTTTAAATTATTTAAATAAATATTATTCTAAGCTTTGATAGGCTGTTTCTGTTTTATTATTTTTATTTTATTTCTATATTCTGTTTATTTAACAACGTTGACAAGCAGCCTTATAACATTGGCCCTGCGTTTAGCATCTGCATAAAGTTAATTCAGCATATTAATCCCGTGTGTTGCATGCATTAATTCATCCACGTCAACCATAATCTGGTTCCGAATCAATAATAAGTGTTGATGCCGCGTCCGAATATCCCATTAGGCGTGTAATTTACGTCCCATCAAATATTTATCGACATTTTGCGTTATTAACGTCAGATTGCATCTGTGACGGAAAATCTTTACATCGTCTTGGTAACTGCTAGAAAGATGCAATAAAGGGAGACGGTTATTTTGTTATGTTTGTTTCAAACATTGTTTATAACTTAGAAAGATGTTATATAACATTTTTTATAACATAGAAAGATGCTATATACGCCAATGCTATATACAAATGTCATGAACTACTCTGTAATTTTTTTTTTTAATTTAACAGTAAAACAGCATATATTTACAGTAAAAAAATGTTCAGTAAAAATCATATTTAAAATTTTTTACAATAAAAATCTTTTTTTTTTAATTTGTAGTCGAAAACATTTTAACAGTAAAACCATACTTTTAAAGAAAAATATTTTTATTTTCTTTTAACAGTTTTTCTCTGGGAAAATCTGTTTTAAATAAAAATAAATACATTTTTTCCTGTTTTAAAAGGCGTAGAGTACTAGACTTCAACTAACTAAGCATTTCAAATGGTTGAAGAATGTGTAAGCATGTCAATGTTTTTGTGCCAAAGAAGCTTAGCTGGGGACTTCCTAAAGGTCCGTAGTTCGAAACCGGGTTCGGCGGTTTATTAATCATCGGAAGTAATGTGGTAAGGAACGCTCCATATCACTGAGCTGAACGGGGGGAGGCGAAAATTCGTTTTTTTTTCCTTCTTTACAATTTGTCTTTTAATGATCGAAAAATCCACGTAACTATACGCTAACCCGAGTTTGAGACGTTTGTTTTATTATTAAGTTTGAAGCGTCAAAAAACTGTTGCAGGGTAGAACACAAAAATGGCAAGAAGAAACGGTTTTGTTTTTTAATAAAAGGAAGCTATTTTCTTTGAAGTTGAAGCAAAACAGAAACCAAAAAGAATTATCACAACACAAAAAAATAACTTCAAAAAAACAAAAAAAAATTCAAAGAGATAAAAAAAAGATAAAGAAATCAGACTAACAATACCGATGCCAACACCAGAAACTAAAATTCTACCTGCAAACGATTACCTAGATCTCAGCTGTCAAACAATTTCTTGGATATTCCCTGGCAGCAAAGAAAATGGTAATGGGCTCTAACAGTTTGAAGTGTGAAGACAAGAAAGCGTGTTATTCTTTTTTTGATTCTTTCTTTGAGAGTTTTTGACAATACGTTGTCTTTCTATTAATGCCCAGGAATGCTTCATGAATTTTAAGTACGCTTGCAAATAACATTCGTAGAAAATACTAGACGAATGGTAATTTTTATTTTCGTGATAATTTAATTTAATTTTGTCAGTGATTGAAGTTCTCTATATACGTGGGATTTTTACACGAAAATATAAATTTTTATTTTGAAATCAAATGGTATAAAAGTGCAAATGCACTTACAAATAATAGTCACTTGCAAACAGTAGTCATAGAAAATAAGAGACGAATAGTATATTTTATTTCCATAAAAATATAATTTAATTTGTCAATAATTGAATTTAGCTATACGTCGGATTTTTACACGAAAATGTACATTCTTTTTATTTGGAAATCAAGTGGTATTAAAGTGCATGTTTCTATGTATCCAAGAAAAAAACTTAATCAATTATAACTATCCAATTAGCAATCCATTTAACAAATTCTTACCAAAATCTAATTAACGAAACAATTCAGGACAAATTTATTCACTCAGTTTGAAGCAAACGAACTAGAATATTAATTGCCCATTGCTAGAACAACAAAAAGAACCTCATTTAATTAAACACTTTTAAAGGATCGTTAACACCAGCAAAAAGAAAAATCAGAAGAAGATTACAGTAAAAAATGTATTCTAACAGGCTTCCCTTTTTATCGCATTAAATTTTCGAAGGAAATGAAAAATGAGTTTTGAAGAACATAGAATGTTTTTTATCGTCTAGCCCCTCCTAGAATTTATAAGCACGTAAAATGTACGAATAAATCCCTTTTCGAAAAGGTCACATAAGCGAACTTTCTCACGAAATTCTTACACAAAAAGGAATACGCCGGAGCTTCAAGTTTCGTTTGCTGAATATAAAAAAAAGACAAGGAATTTTATAGGGAATTCTAACATACACTTGCATTTTTGTTTTACTTAAGTTTTGTGAGAAGATTGAAGTTTGCACAGCTGAGGTTTAATCTAAGGAACATTGGAAATGACAAGGGTTAAGTAGTTTAATGTTATTTTAAGAAATATGCAAGTAATTGTAAATTTAGTTTATAATTCTTGATCAGTATATGTACATCACAAAAATATTCAATGGGTTTGTTTCACGTTGTGATTTGCAACGGCTCCCACAGTCTTGTTTTCGTTTTTTTGGGTTTTTTTTTGTCTTGCATTACTTTGTTTTGGTATTCGAAAATGAGTTTCCTAAGAATATTTTACTTATTAATTCTTTGAAATGCCAACTTCTAGATGTACGGTTGGTTGTTCAAATCAAAGAAAGCTTCTTAAGTAAAAATTAAAATGTTGCTAAAAGTATGTGGTAATTAATAGATAACAATAATTTGAGTTTTTTTTTTTTAAAGAAAAATGCATCCATAAAGTAGTTACCATATATACATTTTTGCAATTTATTTTCGATTCTTTTACGACGACTGACTGGTTAGTGGTGTTAATCAAGCAACCAATCAATAAGTCAATTAGGGGGTTCATTTAGGGGGACGGTGTCAAGGAATCTCGGACAAAGGGGGACGGACAAAGAATCTCGTAGTGAAATATATTTGACGTCATTTCAAACTGACCGATGTCGCAAAAATAAATTTATTTTAATTTATTGTCGAAAAGAATAAAAGTTTCTCGAGCGATTGTTGTGATGGCAATTGCGATTTAATTCTAATGAAAATAGATTCCTATGCTTTTTAAATGAACATTAAACTAAGCAGTTTTTTAAATATCGGACGGACGACAGACGGACTGAACGATTATAATACCTTCCACTTTTTTACGTTAGAAATGTAGTGTGGAAGCTAAAAAGATCAGGTACTTAAGTCATTTTATTTATTTATTTATTTTTTTTTTTGTAGAAACTACCAAAAGAACAACATTTGGTATGGAACCTCTCGTGTTACAGACCATTATCAACCATAAATTAAATATTTTGTTCGCTTTGGACAAGTTTGATCAACGTCATACTAGATCAATCTTGTTTTATAAAATTCCATCTGCTAACTCAGGAAAACTCATTCACAAAACTGTACTAAACAGCAGTAACTGCCACAAACCTACTGGTTCAAATTTTATTTAATGTCATCCATAAACTCTCCTTCAATTTGGCGAAAACGTTTCACGTCTTTGCTTAAAAAGCGAAGAATCTTTTCCGAAATCGTACAAAACTACTTTAACCCAAGTTCGAAACTCCAATCTTGATACATTCACGCGACACAAAGATGGGTCTTAAAAAAATCGATGTTTAATTTCAAAAGAACTTATTTTTCGCATCGGAATCGAGTGGAAAATCGATGTAGTAGCACAACAACTCGATTTCCTATATGGGGAGCCTCCTCGCGAAGCCACTCGCCACATTGATCGACAATTCACTTCAAAGAGCGGACGATTAGGACCCGGATAATTGAACTGAAGAGAGGAGGATTTGAGTTCCATTAAATAAAATAATACTTATGCAGCCCTGAAATAATGTGCTGATTTTTTTCTTCAAATCTAGTTGTAAAATTATTGAATAAAACGTTATTTAAATATATATTTTTTATTTTCAAAAAAAAACTTTTTCAGGGTGGTTACAAAATCCTAGAAAAAAAGTTCCCTGATATTTCCATGATTTCCCCGATACTTTCACAAAAATTCACAGATTTTACAGTTACCTAGAAAACGTGCAATACACACAATTCAATGCAGTACAGAGAATTTAATCCAGACATCCCGGGAATTAAGACTTTCCGGATTATGGGTTAACCTATCTAACTTTTCTACATTTCCGAAAATTTGAGTTTAGAGGAATTATCTGATCAGAGAATCATTTTATAACATGATTCATGAGAGATTGATCCTTCAGGCTAATCAGATCAATCAGAATATTTTTTTTATCAAGTGTCCGTTAGTAGTGATCTCAAGAACGCAAACTATTAAGAAACTCAAAATGGAAAAATTACCTGACATTTTGCAAAATTTGAAAAATTCCATGAAAATTTCCCGATAATTTCCAGAATTTAAAAAAGTTCCCCGAGAATTCCCTGATTTCCAGGTTCTGTTACACCCTGTTATGCTTTGGGGCTTGGTAGTCCAGTTTTATCAACCCCGATCGGATTACAAGCGTTAGGCGCTGGTTCGATATCGGTGGCAGTCGCGCTTCGAAAATTCAATCCGTTAAGGGGTCACAGGAGTCTTAAAAATGTGCAAAGAAGGTACCACAAAACATAGTTTGATCTTTCATGTCATTTTTTAACTACTCAATAAATGAGTATAATTTTTTTATATGTAATTCTACAAGATTTATTTATTATAAAACAAGTTTTAAAATGTATGAAACTTTAGCCAAAACTAAAATAAATGATATTAAACATGAAGCTATTTGAACACATTGTGATTAGGCTTACGCGGCAAATTGTGAATTCAAAATTGAAAAAATGACCAAGAAAATGACTTTATATTGTACAAATATGTACAAACAAAGACTTATGCCTAAATTCTCAGCTCAATTTTAATTAGAAATTATTTTAAGAACTTTTTCTAAAAAAAATTATAAAAATTTAAAAAATTTGATATTAAATTTGTTTAAAAATAATTTCTAATTAAAATACACAGCCTAATCACAATGTGTTCATATAGCTTCATGTTTAATATCATTTATTTCAGTTTTGGCTAAAGTTTCATAAATTTTAAAACTTGTTTTATAATAAATAAATCTTGTAGAATTACATATAAAAAAATTATACTCATTTATTGAGTAGTTAAAAAATTACAAGAGAGATCAAACTATGCTATGTAGTATCTTCTTTGCACATTTTTAAGACTCCTGTGACCCCTTAAACGTTTGCCTTGCATGTGAAAGGTCTTAGGTTCGGGTAAGGGGAATCGCCAAAATAACTGCCAGCCTAAAAAAAATAATTTAGCAAACGATAAGAAATAATTAATGAATTTTCGAAAATAAATGAAACTATAGCCAAATTTAGTGTGTAGATGTTTAATATAAAATTAATACTGTGTTTGGCGCCTGTTTTCCTGTTAAACATAAATGAAGAGTACACGGGAAGAACCGATTGATTGATTTAGAGTCTTTCCGTAATTGTCTCTGCTTGGCAAATATTGGAGACCGGAAACCGGTTTTCCTTATGGTTCTTCATTTGCGGTACAAACGTGTGACTCGTTCCACTCAACTCGGGCGTGAATTAGGGTTGACGCGAAAGATAAACAAAGCGAATAACTGGCTTCTTTACACCGGTTTAGGCGATTTCTCGCTATCATCCCCAAAGAGGTAATTAAGGAAAGCCTTGTACAAAATCAATCGGTTCTTCCCGTGTACTCTTCAAATGTTGTGTGGAAGCGGGCTAAGTGGCAGATTATCTAACAAACCTACTTGATTTCGACACTGTACTATGAACGCCCACAACCCATGTAACTTTAACTCTACACTCTTAAAACAAAAGAGTGAAATCCACTCATATAGGAGAAGTGCATTTTCGACACTGGAAAGGAGTGAAAATTAGCTCCGACTGAGTTAAAATCACTCGTTTGGAGTGATCTTGTCGGAGTTTTAACTAAACAAAAGAGCGAAATCCACTCCAATAGGATAAGTGCATTTTCGACACTGAAAAGAGTGAAAATTAACTCAGACTGAGTTAAATTCACTCGTTTGTTTTAAGAGTGTATGAACTCTGAAATGAATAGAGCACGCTTGAGACTGTTGTAGTCTATCAAACTGATTGATCATGAAAAGTTGGGCGATTAGTCTACGTCTGAAACCAGCAGCTGCGACCCGCATCGTTAAAATGCACGTGATTCTGATGTGGCTTGACTCTAACATGGTTAGTAAGGCAGTTTTGCTTCATGTATTTTTCATTGCCAGAGCTTTTACGAGAGACTGTCAGTTACATAGAGCTACACTCTAAAAAATGAATGCTCACGAAAATTTCCTTAATTTTGACGATTCCGTTACTGGCAAATGCTCCGAGTTTCCGTTTCCTCAAAGTGAGGAAATTTGAATCGTCATTCTTATGAGGATTTGAATGCAGAGTAATCTAAAGAAATATTTCGTCATTTTTGAGCATGTGAGTACAACAATGAGATTCAGTTTCCTAAAAATCAAGATACAGAATCGTCCAATCACGATCGTAAAAGTGAGGATTCGGTTTACTCAAGTCACGTGATAGTTTGACGAAACAATCCTCAAAATTAACGAAATGAGGCTTGAGGATACACGAATCGTCAAAAATGAAAGTGTTATTTATGAGAGTGTAATGCATTAGTTTTGAAGTCACCAATTTTGAAAAAGAATTGCCTTGCCGGGTTATTCCATTTTCACCAAGTATGGGAATCGACATAACATCGAAATTAAACAAATTTGAAACGAAAACTTTATCGAGTTATTAAAATTATGTATAGCTGAAGTTTTAAAAAGCTAAAAATTACAGCAGATGGCAACAGTATTTTAAAAACTATCAACAAGAGCAATATGGTACGAGTATCAATAACGTTATGAAATTTTTACGAAAGTAAAAAGTCAATGGTTGAAAATATTCAAAGTTTGAACAACAAATCACTGTTTAGAATGATATTCTAATTCTTACTTCAAAAGAGTAAGCCCCAATTCACCGAAAATTAGAACCCACCAAATATTTTTACTCTAAGTATACTTTTACATAATCTTTTTACAGTGTAGCAACTCATTCTATATTAACGCCACGAGCCAATTTTCTCTGCGTACTCAAATACAAACATGCGTTATAAAGTAAAAGATATTCTATTTTTAGGTAGGACTTTAGAAAATATCAAGAAAATATATAAAAGAAAACATGTTATACTCATTCGAAATAAGATATTCCATTTCAAAATATTTTAAAAAACCACAAAAAAATCTGAGAGTCGCCGAAAGGGAATATTTTTTTAAATCCGTACAATCCAAATAAAAGTTCGCGGGTATCATACACAAATAAGATTTAAGAAATAGAATTTTGTAAAAAAAAAAAAATAGAATACAAAATCTATTGCATCGGAAAGAAATAGACGTGGACATTTGCAACGCAAATCGGATTCAAATAAGCTTAACTTCGTTTCTACAACTTTGTATTTTAAGGCCAGGAAAATTCTATAAAGAAACGGAGGTTTATTCAAGCGTAAAAAAACAGAATGGACTTTTCAAAAGAGTCAATTTCCGTTACATTTTTAGAAAAAAAAATATTTAATAATTATTTAGCAATTCACCCAAAAGTTTACTTCTTGCTTCTTTGATAGGCATGTACCTAATCAGAATTTTAACTCATTACTTTGGACGTTTTTAAATCGAAACATGAAAAGCTTATGTCCCCGTAAGGTATTTAAAATTTTTGGAATTTGGAAGATCTAAATGCCATTTATCAATAATATGTAACATGAGAATTGAATATTTGGTTGCAATCAATATATTTTTGTATTAAAAATATCATTAAAAAAAGATGTTCTAAAAGAACTAAAATAACCTACTTTCCTATTACTTATGCTTACAGAAATTCTTTGGTCTCCATGCGATTCCCGTCGATGGCATTGGAAGTCACGTGATCTGCCAATCTAATACTTTATCTACGATATATATTGTCACACGTAAAGAAACCGTGTACTTACGTACATTCAATTATGCGGCAATTGCCCCCTTAAGGTAGGCGAATACCCGAAATTCCCCCAAATTCTAAAAATTTTACTATTACTTTAATCTTTTTCAAATTTGGCATAGTGATTTCAAATATGATGAATAATACTATTTAGGCATTTTTTTTATTTAAATATATATTTTTTTTATTTTAAATGGTGTTTTTCTACTAAAAAAAGGTTTTCGCTAATATATTGAAATAGCATCTGTAAAAAATTTCGGGTAAATTAATGTAAAACTTTTTATGCTAGAAGTGTTGGAGCAACCCCCTTTTTTTAGTTGAAAAACACCGTTTAAAATAAATCAATTATATTTAAATAAAAGAAATTGCCCAAAAAGCATTGTATTTGAAATCACTATGCCAAATTTGGAAAAGATTAAAGTAATAGTAAAAATTTTGGAATTTTGGGTACTCGCCTACCTTAAGTAAATTAACCATCAGCTGTGTATCTCCTTCCATTGCTAATTAACGAGGTGTATGCAATTAAATAACGACGACAGACGCAGAACTTAAGTCCCAAGGGCTGACAGAGTTGAACGAGAAATTGAAGAGCTTATTGGAAGTACGTGCTAGACATTTTTGAAAAAATTGAGATTTTCGTGTTAAAGAACAGATTGTCTCACACTTTAAAAAGAGAACAAGATTCCCCTTTTTCATAAATTTTAATTTAACCCTTTCCTTACTGAAACGCCCAAACAACTATGGATTTGATAATGTTTTTCCTATCAAATATTACGAGAAAGCAAAAATCCTTCGTAGCGAAAGGTTCAAGTACACTTTTTAACTTCTGTAAGTGCCGCTGTGTTAACGTATCGAAAGACAAACGAAAAACTTTAAAGCTCATTTTCAGCTTTTCGTCTTTTGACACGTTCTTCAATAAGCTCTTCAATTGCGTCTCTCGCACATTCTCTCAACTTTAAGATGCACTGTTCTATAAATCTATTTTAAATTATAATTTAGTGGAATTGAGTTGAAGTATCGTCGCACTAGAGCTACGCGAGGGCTATTGGAGACGGGCATCATAACTTAGAACCCCAGCCGGCCCCTGATTGGGCACCCAACGCAACTTTTAAGAGTGGCAGCGTACGTAGAATCGAGACATCCTTCGGGACGTATTTAATGCACACTATCTATTTGGGTATAATTTGTCGTACTTTTGTGTACGACACAGATCATTTATAGGTCGGCGGTTATTTTGACAATTCCTAGACCCGAACCTGGGACCTTCCGCATGCTAGGCAAGCTCCCTACCGACTGGCATCTCCAGCCCAAAGGATGTTTTAGAAGTAGTCACACGCCGTAATTCGTCAGATAGGGTAACTACCCAGTGTTTGGCGCAGTATGGCCTTAGATGCCCTTGCGCCACAAAACCCTAACATCCATCCATCCAGGGTAACAAGTACAGCGATTGCCCCCCCCCCCAAAAAAAAAAAAATACAAGCTGCATTTTGGAATAATATTTTTAGTTACTTTTAAAAAAACGTGAAACGCTTTTCTGGGGTATTTTTATAATATATATTTGTAATTTTAGAATTAAATCTTATTTTTTTGGAGTATTTTTCTCATTTAAGAGATGGCAAAGCTGGCCAAATTGCCCTTCCTCGGGGTCTCCATGCGGGTCCCGTCGTTAGCATTGGAGGTCACGTGATCTGTCAATCTATAGCTTTATACGACATCTATGAATGCATGATATTTTTAAAAAACATATTTTGTATAGACTTTTCCACGTTTCCAAATTCTGAGAAAATAGTTTTCTAAGCAAACCAATTATTTTTGAAGCTCTGTCGCCGTTTGCTACATAATAATTACAACGCCTCTAGACTTAGTAATTATATAATTATACTTACAGATTTATAGGTTTTTTTGCATAAAATACAAAAAAAAATCTAAATTGATAGATTAAATCATTTGTATGTTTATACTTCTAATTAAACATTAATAATTATTCAGTCTCAGGTATTTTTTCCTTTTTTTTAAATTAAGTCTCTAGTTGAAGGGGTAACATAGCAACCACTCTTAACTTTCCTGTCAGTTAATTATCGCACAAGAACTCATCCAAAGTCCACTCTTTAAATGAATGTTTTAGTTTTTTCTGTAGAATAGTATTTACTTGCAATGAAGCGAATGGACTTAAAACAATTCAATTGAATACGATGCATTTACAAAGTTACCCCATAATATAATTCCGGTATTGAATTAAAATTCGGCTAAGTCGTAAGTACGATTTGCAGATTAATTTTCCTAAATCTTACCCATTTCGTTTTAATGCATGAAATTAATTGTTAGCTTAAATGTTTCATAAAACAACTAAAAAATTGTAATTACAATTGACATACGTTAATCAATTTAATTAATTTCAAGATGCAATTAAAAGTTCAATTGCGATTAATTTAATCGTAATTAATTTAATTGCAATTACTTTTTTAGTCAATTAACAAGATAATTGACAAAATAATTGATTAATGCCCAACACTGTCTGAAACCACACTACGGCTCAAACTAAAAGAGCTACGGACTTCAAATTTAGTACATGAATTTTTAGCACATGTCGGTCATAATAAGGTTTTTGAGAAAATCATGCAAAAAGGTAGCTGCTATGGAACTTTTTTTTAGTTTTTGATAGAATTCTTTTAAGGTAATTGAAAGTCGTGTACTGTTACACCCTCCCACGTTTTAATCTTGATGTGTCTGGACAAGAATACTGCAGGAAAAATTCTTCAATTTTTCTAAGAAGATTAAACAAAAATTTAATTATCCCGTGCAATTCAAAACCACATTCTTTATTCGAAAAAAACGGGTGAGAGCAACCAAAAGTTTTTCACCCACGAGCATAAAATTAATTCCGCTCGAAATAATTACTCTTCGTAACAAGGGAAATAATTAATCAAAAAAGGAAGAAAAAAGAGGTGATCCTTAACGAAAAAGAAATGCGATTGTATATAGGGTCCATGATTGGGATCGAATGAAGTTAGCATCTCAATTACGTACGACGACGCTGATTGGTCGACGCTTCGTACTATATTGTATTACCAAGGTCAATTTTCGTGAGAAAACTTAGTTGATTATTCCGGGGGTTCGTTTGGTGCAAATTGTTAGAGAAATATTGATTTAGTAATAGATCTTGATAAGCATAAAATAAAAGCTCACATAATACGCAAGTCACCATTATTAAATGTACTACCGTGCAACGCTGGGTTCAACCCTTTCACTCCCAACTTTTTATTTTTAATTTTAAAAATCCAAAATTTGAGAAATAGACTCACCCATTATGCATCCAGAATGAATTGGTGAAAAGATTAAAGAAAATTAGTTTTTTTAACTAAAATTTAAGGAAAAAAATTTAGGTATTATAACCTTGAATAAATTTTAACAACAATTTTTCGAAATTTTATTTGGTAAAAAAGTTAAAATTGAATTTTATACAGTTAAAAAAGCAAAAATGAAGAATTTAGGGTCAATTTAATAACTAAAATTATTCCAAAGTTAATTTTATTTAATTCTTCAAGATACATGGTTCTCATATCTAACGATGCTAAAAGAAAATCTAACTTCATAGAAAAATTTATGCAGAATATTATAAAACTTATTTGAAATAAGTGCATGCTCACTAAAAAAAAAATCGCATAATGAAGTATAACTAAAAGAACCAGCATTTCTTTTAGTAGCAACTAAAAGAAATCGAAGAATTAAAAAAAATCGCATTATGAGTCGATTTCACAAAAATTTATTTTTTAGAATAAAAATAATAATAAAAAATTGGGATTGAAAGGGTTCATGTTGAGCAACCTTTAAGCTTTGTTTCACGAGATTACGGAAGTTCTGTAGAACGATTTTCTCCACTAGCGTACCCTTCTAGCAGGAAAAAAAGTCGTCTGCAATGCGGGCGAAGGCATGGAGGAAGGACTAAAGGGGAGTAGACATGAGTGAAGCCGTCACTGTAACCGCGACGCCACCTTGTGATTGGCAAAAAATCGAAGGGAGTGCGTAGTCGAATGCGCTTTGTGTCAATATAATAGCGTTTTAATTACACATTTTAAGAAAGATTCTGAAACAATTTTAATGTATCAAAGGAATTGTTCATTCTCAATTCCTTCTGGGTGAATAATATTTTGATTTGCCTTTATTTTAACTAAAATTTGCACGAAGTTAGATTTCAATATTTTGCATCACTTTAAAATGTAATTCTGTTTTCCGAATTGAATAAATTTTATTTCACTATTTCAGACGACTTTTATGTGAGTTTTATGTAAAATTTTAACATCCTTATTTATTTTTATTATTCTTACGAGTCTTACATGATAAAAATTCATTTATTAGTAAATCAAAAAATAAAACTGCTACCGAGTCTATATTAACTACTATTTTTTTCCAAATAACTCTCATTTTTCTTTCCATATTTTAATAGCATAAATAAGTTTTCATTAGCTATTATCAAAATATTATTTGCTATATAATAATTAACATTAATTAAACATTTAATGAAATTTTTTATAAATTTTATTGCTAAAAAGAAACTTGTGTAAAATATGAACACAATAATTTAACTGCCGTTAGATGTCTAGTAGTTGTTACTCGTCATAATAAAGTTTTCGAGAAAAAAAATTGCGAATGGTGGCCGCTGTAGCGCTTTTTTGGTTTTAAAGGTATTGCTGAAAACGGAAAGAAATGCAGCCATCAAATTTAGTGTCAAACATGTGTGTTCTCATTTTCTCAAAACTTTTTTCCGAACTTAACTCAACACCAATTTGACTCTGATCCTTTGGACAACCATCTCCTTCATTTGATTCGGGCAATTGTTCAAACGTATATGAAAGTCCGGTTAACCCATTATTATAAATATTTAAACACAAAGCAATCTATTAGACAGTTTTACACAAAAGCCATTCGATTTGAAGGACAATAAAATCCTAAATTACAACTCTGATTTGGATGAACTCACCAAAATGTACTTTTCTTACTCACCAAATTATACTTATTTTCATAAAACAAAATGTATTTATTTTTTAAGAAAAGATTGTTTGTGTGTTTAATGCTTCTTATTAAATTCTACACATTTTTCCTGCATATAAAAAGTTGTAATTGTCTCTGTAAAATAAAAATAAGATATTTTCTCTGCATTTAGTAAGATTTATTACTCCATATTCCAAAGTTTTATTCAAAATAATATACAGCTTATAATATATGCTTACGATTCTTAATGGAAAATATATTTTATTAATTGAACATGTTGAACGCATTCTAGGTAAGAAAAAAATACATGTGGCTTTGATTATATATTTTTGATGCGGAAGTTTAAATATAGGTTTAAACAAACTAATTTTCTCTAAAATAAAAATAAAACAATATTATTTAGCTAGTGTTTCCAAGTGTTTGATAGTAAATGAATGTATATCTAAAATTATAGCTGCAGTATATTTTTTAAATCCTCCAAAAGTCACTTTCCCTGAAAATTCCTATTACTTCCTATGGCGTCAAACGCGCGGGTTGCCAATCATTCCCTGTATTTAGCTTCCCTGCTATACCTTACAGTTACTTCACTCCGCTCAATGGCGGGGAATAGGCAATGTCCCCTCCCTACTACTCATTCCTCCATGGGCGAAGGTGACTGATGGAGAACAGATGTTTGCTTTTCCCTCGTAGAACGAGAGACGCTCAGTCTCCATTAGTGGCAACGTTTACTACCCTCCCTTGCAAAACAAAAACTGAGTAAAGGTTTTTTTGGAAGTGTTAAGGGAATCAGGAAGTCAACGAAGCTTCAAAATGTCGAATATTCATGTTAACTTTTAACCATTTCAGTCTCAAAAATTTACTACACTACAGAAACATCTGATATTCACAAAATAAGCTTATTTTAGTTCAAAAATAAGAGTCTCATAAGAAAAAAATTAATTTTAATTTTTTATATGGTTTTTGAAACCAAAATTTTGTTAACTGTGGAAAACAACAAAATAAAATATATATATAATACCTAAAAACACTTCGAGTTATCTATTTTAAGGTATCTGATCATATTATTAAAAAAAATTTAGTAATTATTTTAACCGAAATAGTTTAAATTGTGTTTTAAATATGTGGAACTGAAGTGAACTTTATGTAAAATATTGTCTAATAGAACAAAGTATGAAGAATCGAAAGATGTGTGTTTGGATGTCATAACGGAACTTAAACATTTGGGGGGGGGGGGGGGGGACATTGAAAGTGATGATTCCAAAAGGCATCACTGGGACTGAAAGGGTTAATTACTAAACCGTGTGTTTACGAAAAAACTTATATGGATACACATATGGATATTGGACTGTAGTTGGCCAGGATATAAGTTAATTCCAATGTTACTTTTTTTCTTAGCATCAAATTCCATTGTTTGAAGACAGCTATTTTCAGCCTTTAGAAGCACTTTCCAGAAAAACTAATGAGGGAATTTTAAAATATTTTTAGATAAATTTTTAAAAAATAGTCCATTAAACGCAAATAAACTCAAGTTGGATGATGAATCTTTAAAACTCCGAAGTTATCCGCTCTTACAAAAATTGTCGTTTTCGTAACTAAAAGTTAAAATAAAAATTCGATATTTTGAAGCGTCGCGCGTAGTTGAATTCCCAGTTCCCTTAATGATGCTGTTAGGCTTTGGGGTGGTATATATTGCAAAGGTCATGTTGGTGCTTTTGGGACGTCCATTAATCACGGGATGCCATTTTGACGCGTTTTCCCCCCATAATCTCACGAGATTTTTCAAAATTCGATTTTTTTTATTTCATTTCTTTTCTAATGAATTTTAAATATTTTTTTTAAGAAATATGTTTCGGAAAGCCACGATAAATATCATGCAAGATTACTGATTTCTGTTAAGTGGTTTTCTTTTTATAAGTATTTTTTAGAAACCCAAGACAGTGGAAAATGAGTTCGGGAGAAGTTTGTACAGAGTAACACTTTGTGCATGTTAAATATGTCTTTTGCTCACGTTCAAAAGAGAGACATTATAATAAATAGTGTAGGAAGCACTTCTAGATGACAGTTACTGTCACACATATGCGCGTTATTTAGCGTTAAAAGGTTTATCTAAACTACCAGTAAGATTCCCTATTCGAAGTCAAGTCATGAAACCCCAAACATAAAATAATCAACTGCCCTGCTAAGCAACGCGCCATCTCATCCCCTGCCGCGTCCACTAATCTGCTATATGAGTGGACCCTCGTTCTTTATTAAGGCTCGCTAGTGGACTACAAGGTTGCACAAATGACAAGGCGGCTCGTATAATTGGTTGTTTCAGGGGAAGCTGCACTCTAAAAAATGAATGCTCAAAAACGACGGGATTTTCCTTAATTTTGACTATTCCGTTACTGGCAACTGCTCCGAGTTTTCGTTTCCTCAAAGTGAGGAAATTTGAATCGTCATTTTTATGAGGATTTGAATGTCGTCTAATCTAAAGAAATATTTCGTCATTTTTGAGCATGTGAGTACAACCAATGAGATTCAGTTTCCTCAAAATCAAGATACAGAATCATCAAAT
Organism: Hylyphantes graminicola; assembly: GCA_023701765.1. Lineage (NCBI taxonomy): Eukaryota > Metazoa > Arthropoda > Arachnida > Araneae > Linyphiidae > Hylyphantes > Hylyphantes graminicola. The sequence goes on along the minus strand of CM043112.1, from coordinate 6,208,263 downwards.
CACAATCGTAAAAGTGAGGATTCGCATTTACTCAAAAGTCACGTGATAGTTTGACGAAACAATCCTCAAAATTAACGAAATGAGGCTTGAGGATTCATGAATCGTCAAAAATGAAAGTGTTATTTCTGAGAATGTGTGAATGAAGCATCAAGCAGCTTTCAAGCAACCGCTATTTTACACACACACAACTGAAGAGTACACGGGAAGAACCGCTTGATTTATAAAGAGTCTTCCCGTAATTGTATCTACTTGGCGGACATTGGCGACAGTAAACCGTTTTATTTATTTATTTTGGTTCTTTATTTGCGGTACAAACGTGTCCACTGATCTCTGGCGTGAATCAGGGTTGCCGCGAAAGAAAAACAAAGCGAGTAATCGGTTTCTTTACACCGGTTTAGGCGGTTTCTCGCTATCATCCCCTAAGAGGCTATTAAGGAAAGCCTTGTACGAAATCAAAAGGTTTTTCCCTTGTACTCTTTAACTTATTTAATGAGTTGAATTATCGTCGCACTAGAGCTCCTCCTCCTCAATGGCATGACAGCCCCGGGGTGGGTCCTGGCCTTCTCAATCAATTTCCTACAGGACTGCCTCTGCCTGGCAGTGGTCTTCCAATTTGAGACCTTTAACACTGATAAATCTCTTTCCAAGCAGTCGGTCCATCTCAGCTTTGGTCAACCTCTGGGCCTTGATCCGATGGACTTAGCCTAAAAGATAACATTTGTCGAACGCTATCTGTTCATTCTCATGATGTGACCAGCCCATTTAATTCTTGAATTTTTATAAACTTGACAACGTCAGGCTCTCTAAAAGCCCGTTAGAGTTCTGAGTTTGAACGTCTGTACCAAGTACCATCAACTTGTTTGCCTCCAAAAATGGATCTCAGGATCCGACGTTCGAAGATTCCCAATGAATTCTCATCTTTCTGTGTTGTTGTCCAAGTTTCTGACGCATAGAGCTACAGGCTGTAAACTGTTGGAGATCTAATAATGGGCATGTTTCAGGTCTTGTGTGACAAAGGAAATACTGAATTGAAATAAATTCTTTATAGAGCCCTGATTGGTAAATCAATGTCACGAGGAAACAGAGCACCAATCAAAGGAAATTCCGAAATGAAAGGTGGGATGTACTACGTCATCTTCATCAAAGTAATTAAAATATTCTGAATAGCATATATAAAGACACGTAAAATGATGTATAGATAAATCGTTTGCAATATTAAACCTTCAGTAAAATAGTAGAACTTTAACACAAATTAAAAAAATAAGCGCATTTAATGTAACTAAAAATCCTTTCAAAAATATAAGTGTTGTTAGTTACCGTATAAATGACTTGTTTGTTACCGTGCACGCCATGTTTCAAATGAATAACTTGCTAAACAACACATAAAAAAGCTATTTTTAACTGTTATTTTACTACTTTTTTAAAGATACTAAACTGATTACAATCAGTTTTTGTGGTGTATTGTTTTTTTTTTTTTTTTTAATAATTCTAACCTTTTAAACATTAGGTTTTGAATTTTATCCGAATCCTTTTCTTTAACTATATTGCAAAAAAATATACAAGATTATTTTTTAAATGTTGTTTAAATCGGTACTATTTTAAATTAGAAAAACTTTATCCTCGGGGTTTTTCTTAGTGGAATTCCAATTTTGTAAAGTAGAATTGAAAAGTAAGGTGTACTTTCGTGTAAAAAAAAACAGACAAGTTTTATCCTAAGGGGTTGTTTCTTTTTCCCCTTAGTAAATGTAATCCCTAGAAACGGGTATTCTTTACAAAGAAAGAGGCCTCTTCGGTTTTACGACATTTGATGATGGATTTTGCTTATTTAAGTATTTGTACATGAGCAGGTACTGTCATTTTCCGCTTTAACCTCTTTGCCTCTAGGATGTACCGGGTGGTTATAAAATAACGCTCGCTATTCGGAGTGGTCTGTAGCTTTAATGGATCATCCAAATGCAAGAAAACATTGAGACACTTACTAATCAAGAAAGGGGGAAAAGAATGTAATCATAAAAAACAAACTCGTCACTTGACCAGGGTTCTAAATTACGAGGAGTAATTGGATGTGTTGGCCGCCATAATTAGCTATGCCTCTTAATTTAGAACCTTGGTCAAGAGACGGGGGGGGGGGGGGGGCGAGAGAATGTAATCATAAAAAAGAAACTCGTCTCTTGACCAGTTCGTCAGTTATTTGGGGTTCACAGACTATTCATAGGTCGGCAGTTAAGATAGGCGAATACCCAAAATTTCCCAAAATTCTAAAATTTTTACTATTGCTTTAATCTTTTCCAAATTTGGCATAGTGATTTCAAATGTAATAAATAATACTATTTAGGCTTTTGTTTTTATTTAAATACAATTTATTTATTTTAAACGGTGTTTTTCTACTAAAAAAAAAGAGGTTTACGCCAACAAGTCTACCATATTGAATTTTCATCCTATGAACATTTATTATGTGTTAAAATCTTCGTTTTGAACTGATACATGCAATGACCCTCTAGAGTTACATACAAATTACAAGAAAAAAAGTTATTAAGAAAAATGTTATAAATTAACCACAAAAAATGATTTTTTTTTCGATTAACTTACACTTGGACATTTTAAAAAAACTTGTATACTTACACCAGATGTTAGAGGTTCATGGCACAGATATATATTGAAATAGCATCTGTGAAAAATTTCAGGGATATTAATGTAAAACTTTTTATGCTAGAAGTGTTGGCGTAAACCCCTTTTTTTAGTTGAAAAACACCGTTTAAAATAAATCAATTATATTTAAATAAAAAAAAATGCCCAAAAAGCATTGTTCATTATATTTGAAATCACTATGCCAAATTTGGAAAAGATTAAAGTACTAGTAAAAATTTTAGAATTTTGTATATTTGCCTACCTTAATTTAGCGATGCCCGGACCCGAACCTGGGACCTTCCGCATGCAAGGCGTAATATCTTATTAGCCAATTGAAAGAAAGGTAAAACGTTTGTAGATATGACCAAAGCCGTTCTTGTGATTCTCATCCCAACCAAGAGCTAAGCCCCTGGATTTTCTTATCTCGAGAGCCAACAGAAAAGAACGGAAATTAGATTTTTTTTCCCTTTTAGATAATGAAGACGATAAAGTGTGCACATGGTTCATGTAAATTAAGCCTTGAGAGCTGGGGCTCTTAAAGATTAACTTTTAAAAATATTTTTTTGAAAAATTGTCATTCATTTACATGTCTTTTATTAGCGGGATACACCATATACTAATTGAATGTTTGCTGATGTTTTCTAAAAAAGTTTATTTGAAAATAAAAGTAAATATTGAAAGTCTATCTTTATAATAAATAAATTTAAACTATTTTTAAGTAATTCTAAACATAAGACTTGGGGCTCTATAATACAATGTTAGTCGAAATGAATAGGGCAATAGTTGATAGGTTGATAGTTTATCTGTCCATACGTAATTGAAGTGCGATTACAATAAACATACATTCGTCTAAAAATAGTTTTCTTATTGTCCTATTAAATAGTTTTCTTATTGTCCTACTAGCAGTATGGTCCCGCCTTACTAGGAATCCGTTAACTTAGCATTGCTTCCTTTTAGAGGCATGCTTACTTGTGAAAATGCAGTAAAAATCAAAACAAAATTAAATTCGTGTTGGCGCATGCGCACTTAAAAAGCAAACACTAATAGAGGATGAAGCAGCCTTAAGGCGAGCGCATATCTCAACCAAACTCAATCAATCAAAGTAATAGAGGATGGCGTCAAGCCCCCGTTTCGGCCCGGTCCATGTATTTTCAAGCCCTGTTATGGTCCCGCAATCCCACGCGGATGACGTTTTTTTTTTTAAACTAATTATATTCATTAAAAATCACAATCAAATATGAAAAAACTTACCCTCAGGTGAACACGTTGGTATTAAAAGGAAGCTATATTAAAAATTTCAAATTTTTTAGAGCAATCTAAGTAGGTTTTTTGCGATCCACAGACATACACACAGACAGACTCTTTCATTTATTATTATAGATTCACTTTGACTAACCCTGTATTTTTTTAAAAATTTTAAACAATGATTTTACATCAAAATATTCGAATCAATTTCAAAAAGTGGGATTATAGAGCCCTTTAAGTCAGTTACATATCGTATAAAAACAGTTTGTAAAAACATTCAATACAGCCGTAGAAATGTGGCTTAAGAAATTAAATTTATTATGATTGTATTTATCATGACGAGTGTTTTTTAATGTAAGAAAATGGGGCTGGGGAGCCCAGTCGGTTAAGCACTCGCATAGCATGCGGAAGGTCCCAGGTTCGGGTCCGGGCATCGCCAAAATAGCTGTTGACCTATAAACGGCCCGTGCAGCCGAAAAATGTCCGACGAATAATACCCCGTGTAAGGGAGTGCACGTTAAATATCCTTCAAAGTCCTAACGCTGCGTACGATGTCGCCCTTAACGGTTGCGTTGGGTGCCTATTCAGGTGTGGCTCGTCACCTGACTGTGGTTCTAAAATACGACGCCCGTCGCCAATAGCCCTCGTGCGACGATAATTCAAACCAAACCAATGTAAGAAAATGCACCAGACATTCAACGGTCAAAGTTGAAATAATCCTTAATTTAATTATTACATCATACTAACGGCTATTTATTAACCAAAACAAATGTAATTCTAGCAGGACAAAAATGAAAACAAAACCGCTGGAGAAGTTGCCACTTAAAAAATTGAAATTATTTATAAAACGTACTGAACGATTCACATAACTTAATAATAAGGTACTTGACTGTATCGCTAAAATACCTTCCAATGTTATTTAAATTATAGTTGAAAGTCAAAAATAACAAATGCATGTATTTTTGAAAAAAAATCTTTAAATCATTAAAAAAAATCATTTTAAAAAAGCACTTTTTTTCACGTGATCACAAACACGTCGGTTTGGCTACATCAACTAATAACTAAAAACAAACCACCGTGATGTCTTTTGCTTTTGATTATTAAAAAATTACTTTTATTTATAATATATAAATAAAATAATTTATTTATAATATAAATTATTTCATTTATTTTGATTATTTTGAAACTTGATGTAATCTAATTTACTATTGAAATAATAAATATTGAGATAATATAGGGCGTTTTTATAGAAGCGGATATTTCAAATTCGCCTAAAATCGATTCCAATGTGGTGTTTTAAAGTTTGTTAATAGTCACTCGTGACATCGTAGATACCACATGACAGCCAGAAAGCGTTTTCGGGAATGTTTTTTCGTCCTAATTTTAAAATTCATTTTTCTGACTTTTTATGGGGTATTTGAAAAAAAAAGAAAAAATAACGGGTCAATATTTTTGGCATAAGAGTATTCTATGACAAGAAAAAATTTTAGTCGAGTACCCTATTATCAAAAATATTTTTTGAAAACATACCATTTACTGAACAAGTAATAAAATACGACTTATCGCCCCAATCACTCGAGTAGTAACTAAAATATGCATAACAACAACCCCCTCAAGTCTAGCCAAGAGGCTGCTCTTGATAATATGCCACGCACAGCACTTTCTAGACTCCTGCATATTCAGATAATGCATTTTCGTGGGGATTGGCGAACTCTCTAACGTGGATTTATGGATGCTTTTAATGACCGGGCTTATTCCATTTGCATAGGGGAGATTAGGGAAGTCGGAAAATAGAAAGGGGTTTGTTTCGAAATTTTTAAAGGGTCAAATTCGAATTGGCATAGAATGGGAAAGTTGCATCCTACACAAAATGACGTACTTATAGGGTAGACTGACCAGTGAGTGAACAGGCCCCAGTAAATGAACATTTGGTAAATATAATTTAAAAAAGGCTGAGACTTCTGTCAGTCAATGTTGACTTGCACAGATACCCAAAAAAACTCTTCTGTCATTCAGCAACGGAAGTCATTTAGTGTTTAGGATTCTAAAGGATAAGCCTAAAAAAACATCAGCATCCAACATCGGGCAGTATTGTAGGGCCCATTGAAAGCCTAAATACTCGTTTGGGGCCCCGGGCAATCTTTTTTTCTCTAAAAAAAATCAGTAACTAACTTAACTAGAATATAAATTTACATTCAAAATAACTCTCTAGGCTTTCTCAACATATTGAGGAAGTACTTCCTGTTTTGACTGACAGAAGTGTGTTTTGGAGTGGCGTGCCAGTCAAAATTGGCTGACAGAAAACAAAATGTTTAAAAAATATGGATTGAAAATCATTCCACGATATGGATTGGAAACACTGACTTCCTCCCATGTAGTAGGAAGCTATCTGACAATGGTTGGTTGTCCTGGTCGTTATATCCTGGTGTTCATTCACTGGCGAACGTGACGTCTTAAACGTTCATTCACTGGTTAGTCTACCCTACCTTTATCTGGTGCATTTGAAGCTTAAATGCTGAATAAACTAAACAAACTCCTCGGCGCAACAGCCCATTACTGGGCTAAGGCCTGCCGTGCCCATTTCAGCTTTCGTGACCTAGGGCTCTGGGGCGATAGGCATATATCCCGGTAAGGTGGTCAGCCTAACACGAAACCCCCAGTGTTAGTTTCCCAAGCATGCTTGGTACCCATTTTATCGACCCACTCAAGGGATGAAAGGATAGATCAACCCCTCTCCCAATTTAAATTCTGAATATCAGCTAAAAAATCTTCAAAAATGTTTCATTTCACCCAAAATGTGCATTTAAAATTCCACGACACTCGAACAGTTTAATTTAGTTTGAATTATCGTCACACTAGAGCTACACGAGGGCTATTGGCGACGGGCTTCGTATTTTAGAACCCCAGTCAAGTGACGAGCCGACACCTGAGTAGGCACCCAACGCAACGGTTAAGGGCGACATCATACGCAGCGTTGGGACTTTGAAGGATATTTAACGTGCACTCCCACTACACGGGATATTATTCATCGAACATGTTTTGGCTGCACGGACCATTTGTACTGCGGCAGTTATTTTGGCGATGCCCGGACTTTCCGCATGCTAGCGACCGAAAACAGCGTCTGCCTTAAGGGGGTCTGGCACCCCAAAAACATTGAAAAATTAAAAAAAAAAAAAAAATAGTGGCTTAAAATACTATATCAACCTTTATTAATAATGTCACAAAGTTTTAAGACGATTGGAAAAATATTTTTGACATTAAAGGCAATTTTATTTTACCCTTTCTTTAGTGAAACGGCCCAGAACGGCCGAACGACTAAAGATTCGATAATGTTATTCCAATCAAATATTACGAGGAAGCAAAAATCCTTCGTAAGGAAATGGGTTAACAATAAAAACTTTAAATTGGTTTTTCTCGGTTTTACAATTTTTGAATCATGTGAATGTTTGGGGGCACATAACTAAAAATGTTATTCATTTAAATACTTGAATTTTTTTATGTGTAATTCACAAGTATATTTAAACATTTTAACGCAGGGAATTGTCTGTAAAGTTTTTACTTTTTTTAAAAAAAAATCTTTTAGGTTAAAAATATTGACATTCTTCAACGATATTTAAAAAAATTCATATTTAATCTAGTTTTTAGTTTTTCAAAATAATCTTGTGTTAAAATACTTAAAAATGTCTTTTGATGAAACTGTGAAAATTTGAAATGGATATATTAATTAGTTAATTCTTGAGATGCCCCCAAAGTTGGACAATTTAACATGGGCTTCTATGGAGGTGCCAGACCCCCTTAAGGATTTATGCTCTTTGCAGTTTTTCTAAAAATGGCGCGACTGTTTACATACACTTGATTAAACTAAACATGCAACCTTTGCAGAAAAAATTCTATTGACAACAACAAACTGCAAACTAAAACAATTTTTGTAAATAAACTAAAAAGTCTGTTGATGATTTGGTTTTTTGGTTATTCAGTTTAAGATCGTACAAAAACACACCGTCCATATTTCAGACCAGTTAATTGTTGAAACGATCGAAATCGATAATGCTGAACAACTTACAATTTTGTAATTCTCAATGAATTTACGATTAGATAATGATCAATGAACTAGTTATCTACTAAAATACTTAATGAGCTTCTATTGATATAATGATCGATAAATGTATGTTTCGATACTGCCGGGTGTTGAACTTATGATTCGATAATACTCACGTAACTTCAACATGAATTACGATAAGATTACATGCTCAATGAACGAATTATTCACAGATTCTTAATGAACAAATTATTCACAGATTCTTAATGAACTAATTATTCAGAAATTTTTAATGAACAAATTATTAACAGATTCTTAATGAACAAATTATTCACATATTCTTAATGAATTAATTATTCACAATTTTAATGAACAAATTATTCACAGATTCTTAATGAATTAATTATTCACAATTTTTTAATGAACAAATTATTCACAGATTCTTAATGAGCTAATTATTCACAGTTTTTTCATGAACAAATTATTCACATATTCTTAATGAGTTAATTATTCACAGATTCTTAATGAACAAATTATTCACAGATTCTTAATGAACTAATTATTCGGAAATTTTCAATGAACTAATTATTCACGATTTTTTAATAAACAAATTATTCACATATTCTTAATGAACTAAGTATTCACTTCTTGGCTTCATGAATTTATGTTGCTATAATGCTCAATGAATTTAGGTTCCGGATATTGCCGAATAATTAATTAGGATTCGATAATGCTACAGCAACTTTACGTTCCAATAATGCTTAATAAACTAATTATTTACTAATGCTTAATTGGGCAGTTTTTCACTTATGCTTCATGAACAAATTATTCACTTATGCTTAATGAACTTGTGGTGTCTTGTGTCTTCCGTTTTAAATTTAAAAAAAAAATTCTCAAAACAAACTGATGGACAAACATAATCCTGCATTTTGTCCCCATTCCTAACATACCTACCCCACTCTAAGAATTAAAAGAAATTGCATAAGATTACATCACCGAACAATTTATCTTCGAAAGAAAAGTAAGAGTTCGAGTGAATCATTCCAATCAACAAAGACACTTCTAGAACGAGGGAAAGCCAGATATCTAATCATCGACTGTGACAAAAGGGATTCCTAACTATTACAAACCTCGTTAGGAAATAGTGATAGTAGAATAGTGAGGAAATAGTGAGAGTAGAAAATGGAACGTCAAAAGGGCAGAATCCACTTCGACGTATTTGTTCTTTTTTATTTAGAACAAATAAAGAAAAGGGACACGAATGGAAAGGAATTCTAATGGTTTAGTTTTTAGTGAAAAGTTCTTTTGTTTCTTTTGGCGAGGAAGATTATTTTTTTGGAGAGCTTTAAAAAAAAAAGAGTTTAACAGCCAATTAGTTAAGTTAATGGGATTTAATATTTTAAGGAACATGAATTTTAAATTCGGAGTTCTATAATCTTGAAAAAAATAATTTCGTCAATAAAATATACCAAGTTAGCATTATGGGTGCTTTATATGTGTTTCTTAATTGTACAAATACGAGTGCTTTATAAAAGTTTCTTAATAGTGCAAACTCGAGTACTTCATACATGTTTTTAATCGTGCAATTACGAGTACTTTAAAACTGTTTCTTAATTGAAGAGCTTAGTGGAAGAACGTGCTAAGTGATGTTTTTGAAAAAATAGAGATTTTTCTGTCAATGAACATGTTATTCCCTCCTTTGAAGATAAAAATCCACCTTTTCATTAACTTTAAGTTAAGTAGATTTTTTACCTTTTGTAAGTGCCGTTTTTAAATTATGTAAATGCAAACGATAAACTTTAAAGCTCATTTTCCCGTTTTCACCTTTATGTCACTTAGCACGTTCTTCCACTAAGCTCTTCAATTGTGCAAATATGAGCAATTTATAAATGTTTTTTGGATGTGCAAATATGAATAGTTTTTAACTGTTCTAAGTGTATAAATATGGATATTTTATAACTGTTTTTTAATTGTACAATCGTCAGTTAATATAAATCATCTATGACAAAAAAAAAGAGATACTATTGCAAAATTTTATCCGATTGTATTTATAATGAAAAATGTTCTAAATGAATGCAAATTCATAAAATCTTCAAATGTCAAAGTTGAAAGAATCTTTAATGAGCTTGTTTGAACACTTTGCTACAAAAAAAAAGGAATAGCAGTTCGGATTGCGTGACCTTTTTAAAACCAATGGGCTGTTTCGACACTTTTTCAAAGGAAACCAAACAACCAATGAAATCGCAGTTTAAAGAGCGTGACGTCAGAAGAAATATTCTCATTTTATAAAATAATAATAACAGTTATTTATGAACCGAAACAAATATATACCTACAGAACCAAAAATGCAAACAATATCGCTTTTAACTGTTGGCACTGAAGATATATCTGCCCGTGGACAGATAAACTGCAGTAATTTCCATAATGACTTAGAATATTGTTGCAAATACTCAATTACTCCAACCAATAAGAAAATATACTAAAAAGGCTAATTATTTCATAGCAAAAACGTTATGTTTCATTGTTGCTATTACTGCAGTTTACTTGCCCACGGCAGATTAACTTTCCCGTTGAAAAAATAAAATAGTATCCTCTAGATATTTTACGAAACCCCGAGAAATTTACTTATTTAAATAAAGTCAGAATGTTTCCGAAGGGTTGTTTCACTTCGAGGATGGCAACAGCTCCAAAGGTTTGTTTACATTTGTTGTCTGGACTTACTTTTGCTTTGGTATTCGAAAATCAGTTTTCTAAGAATATTTTTTAGATGTCAACTTCTTGCTGAGCTTTTGGTTGTTCAAAACATTTGTTTCAAAAAATAGCTTGCTTAGAAAGAAAAGTTTATTTTCATCTATGACTTTTGAGAGCAAAACCGAAATAAATAATGAAATCGCAGGACACGGAAAATAGAAAACAAGAGCCTCATATCATATGAAACATTCCAGGTGGAAAAATTAAATCGTAGAAATATTTTCCAGAACCGAAGTTATTATTTTATTTAAATATTACGTAAAAATGTTTCAATTAAAAAACAAAGTTTTTAATCCGTACATAATAGTTTCAAAGATTGTATGTCACGTTTACTTGTATTGTTTCCTTTTATTGGGCTAGAAACATAAAATGCCACAACCTATGATAAAAGTCTCCACGATCATCAATTAGTGGACAATATTACCTACGAGAAACTCCACTTCAATTACTGCGTGGCGGATGGCAACAGCACAGTTGGGACCGATATGTTATTTTACACCTGTTTTTTAATTCGCAAGATTAATCACACGATTTTTGAATGGTATATAAAACAAACGAACATAAACCAGTATGTTGAACTGGTTGTGGGGAAAAAACACGAAAAATTTGAATTAAAAAGAAACTAAAAAATGTAAAAGTAAATAAAAAAAATATAGGAAAACATTTAGTTCCAGTTCACACACAAATAGAAAACTTTGGTTTGGATGATATTTTATCTTATGCGGAGAAATTAAAAGCAATAACTACTAAAAGAAAAAAGTATGTACAAAACATTCGTTTTAGTACGGTAAGAAAATATTGTATTGTTCTAAAGAAATTAATTCCAGAAGAATCAATATTGAAAACAATACCTCTGAAAAAACTGTTGCAACTCACGACGTGTAACATGTCAAATAAAGCTTTTAGATAGTATAATTAGGAATCGAGATTCACAGTCTCTAGTTCGCAAAATGTGACCAGTTTTTTCGATTTTGTGACAACAAAATAAATTTAGTCGCAGTTATTTGCGACTACAATTTTTCAAAAACTCTTCAATACTAAATTTTCATATCGTGGTTTCCAAGAATCTCGCCAAAAATAATTATCTTCATAGTATCAGAAATCGTCACCGATCTTAAATTTTTCAAACCATTGCAGTGATCGCAAAATCGCGAATTGCAGCGATCCTAAAATGGCGAAACTCTTGTGATTCCATAAAATCGCTAAACTCCGGTGAATCTATAGACACGCAAGTCCGGCGATGTTAAAATCTTCCATCTGGGCCTTGTGTGTAGATTCCAAAATGAAGGAATTTTTCAAAAAAAAATTATATTTTCATAATTAAAAAAAAACTCCTAGGTAATGTGCATTTACGCCTAGTTTTTAGGTTAGTCGCACAGATTGTTCCTAAATTTCTTTATCGAATTTCGAACACTGGGTTTAACCTCTTAAGACCCGAGAAAAATCCTAACACGTCTATTCTTAATCTAAATATACTTTTCATACAAATATATTCTAAAAAGTATGTTTTTCAAAGAAATTATTTAAAAAAAATTGTGTTCAATAGTTACTTAGGGACACGACTTAAACTATAAAAATACACATTTTTGTGCTATAAATGCAACAAAAAATACCGTATTTCTTATTTGTAGTTAACATATTATTTTAACATTGTTTTTTAATGAAAAAAGTCATGAAAATTAACTTCTAAAAGAACTTATGGAAAAGTTTGACTACAAAAAAATATAATAATTTTTTTAATAACTCTAATATCATATTGACCCTCGTTCAACTTCATATTTTATAGAAATAAATGACCGATACCTGCAATCAAAGGTTGAAAACTGATATTTAGATTTTCTTCTACAGGACCCAGGTCAATTTCGGAACTAATTATCGTGTTAATTGTTTGTGGTCGAGGTTTTAAAAAATATCCCAAAATGAGGACTCTAGATCGCAAGAGGTTAACACCACTTTCACAAAATATCTCAAGCGTATCATATTTGTTCGTTCAAATGAACGCATCTATGTTCGCCGCTTGAATTCCCTAGGTAGGACAAGCCGCTATTTATAAGCCTCGACATTAACATAGTTTGTCCCAACGGGATCTTAAAAGATCGATGGACATGCCCGTACGGTAAAGACGTGCTAGGTGATTAAAATGACGTCGAACTGGACAAGAATTGTGTACTGACGACGATACAAATCGTCCTCAGCACATAACTCTTGTCCACTCTATAGTAGGGTGGGCCGAAAAAAACTTTTTATTTTTTTTTTCCGGATCGCTATAGTGCGGAAAAGTTGCCATTGGTAAAGACATGAAAAATTCACTAATTATTATATTTTATTACCATATCTTCCGTTCGCGCAATGCCTTCAAAGTTGGCGAAAAATTGTTAAAAACCGTAATTTTTTTATAATTTTTTTTTTTAAAAAAAGGCAGATGTTTTTAATTACGTTCCTATATCATGAATTAACTATACTAAAAGTAAGTAAAATCCAAATATTAATGCACTTATTAATAATAAATGCTATAATATATTGTATAATAAGTTATTATACATTTGTGTCAGATCTTCCGACCACTCAACGTAGTATAAAATTAGGAAAATTCGTGTTTTTTGCTAAATTTCAAAGTTTTAACTTTTTGTAAATTTCAATAATACAACATGATATAGGAAAGCAATTAAAATCATATATCAGGTTTAAAAAAATTATGAAAAATTACGGTTTTTGACAATTTTTGCCAACTTTGATGGCATTGCGCGAACGGAAGATATAGTCATAAAAAAAACAATTAGTGCATTTTTCATGTCTTTACCAATGGCAAATTTTCCGCACTATAGCGATCCGAAGTAAAATAAAAAGTTTTTTTCGGCCCATCCTACTCTATAGACCTGTGGATTAAGCTTTCTGATTTTAACCTCTTGCTACTTTTTAAAACATCCCCACAAACAATTAACGAGTTGATTAGTTCCGAAATTAACCTGGTCCTGTAGAAGAAGATCCGAATATTAGTTGATTGCAGGTATCAGTAATTTATTTCTATAAAAATGAATTGCTATAAAATGAATTTCTATAAAAATGAATTGCATCGTAATACGTAAGTGATTGCAGTGTTTTGTTTGTGCTTATGTATCTTTAATCTTGGTGATCTTTTAATAAAAGTAAAGACGACTAAATTGCAATTTTTCTTATGACTTGAACTTTCTAAAAGTAACTGTAGTTAGTAATTAGTTACTTTTCGCATTAAGCTAATGTTACTATAGTAACGTTTCATATAAAGTAACTGTAAAAGTAACAGGGTTACATTTTTAATTAACCCTACCAGTTCCAGTGATGCCATTTGGCATCAACATTTTTATGATCTTAATTTTTTTTTTAAATAATAGGGCTGACATCTATTGGGATTAATAAAAAATATTTTCTTATCGAAAAAAGCTTGAAGAATCGAATTATGTGATTTTTGATATCATAAATTTCTATAGACAACCAGAAAAAAATTTCGAAAATGATGCCAAATTGTCATTGGGACAGAAAGGGTTAACTATAACATAGTTCATTTTTAAAAGTTATTTTCCAATCCCTAAATACAGGGTGGTTATAAAATAACGCTCGCTCTTCGGGGGGGTTTGTAGCTTTAATGAATAATTCAAATGCAAAAAAACTTTGTGACACTTACTAATCAAGAAGGGGGGAAAAGAATGGAATCCTAAAAAAAAACTCGTCACTTGACCAGGGTTCTAAATTACGAGGCGTAATTGGATGTGTTGGCCGCCATAATTAGCTATGCCTCTTAATTTAGAACCTTGGTCAAGAGACGAATTTCATTTTTATGATTCCATTCTTTTTGAAGAAAACAAACTCGTCTCTTGACCAGGGTTCTAAATTACGAGGCGTAATTAGCTATGTTGGCCATAATTGACGACGCCTCGTAATTTAGAACCCTGGTCAAGGGACGAGTTTGTTTTTTTATGATTATTCTTTATGATTTTTTTAGGATTCTATCTTTTTTATGATTCCATTCTTTTCCCCCCTTCTTGATTAGTAAGTGTCTCAATTTTTCATGCATTTGGATTATTCATTCAAGCTACAGACCACTCCGAATAGCGAGCGTTATTTTATGACCTCCCTGTTTAACCATGCCAACAATACTATTTATTTGCCCACCCGTTACGTTAAAATGTCGATAACATAGTACATGCGCTGATAGTAACGACCGTAGATTACGACATTACACGACAGAGATTATTCACGTGCGAGGGAAATTACGCTTAAATTAGATATTTCAGTGGTTGTTGACTGACTCGTGTTACGTCGTCTATGTACATGCCCGAACGGGTTATAGTCTAAGAGCTAGCAACGTTTTTGAGAGAGAATTTCAGGTGGGCCAGTTTGAAGATATGCTATCTCTCTCACTCTCCCGGACATCAGACGGGCTATCTGGCTGGCGGTAGTGGTTGCGTTCCTCAGTGCGCATCCTACTAATACAAGTAAAAAATTGATTTTTCAAATCATTTTAGGACGTTTTATTTTTTTATTGTTATTTGTAGCGAACTTTTTGCAACATAAATCTATTATTGCCAGACATTTTTATTGTTGTTTAAGCTGTGCCAGACGCTAATTTTGATTTTGAAAGCTCAAGTGTTGCCCAAATTACCAGCTCAGGTGTGAATTCACTGATCATTGTAATTACGTCATCGTCATTCATTGCGTAATACCATGTGGCAATACTTGTAATGAGCTGATAATTTGGGCAACACTTGAGCTTTTAAAATCAAAATTAGCGTCTGGCACAGCTTAAACAACAATAAAAATGTCTGGCAATAATAGATTTATGTTGCAAAAAGTTCACTAAAAATTATAATAAAAAATAAAACGTCCTAAAATGATTTGAAAAATCAATTTTTTACTTGTATTAGTAGGATGCGCACTGAGGAACGCAACCACTACCGCCAGCCAGATTGCCCTTATGATGTCCGGGAGAGTGAGAGAGATAGCATATCCTAAAACTGGCCCACCTGAAATGCTTGTTTTTCCGACGTTGCTAGCTCTCGTACTATTAGCTTGTTGAATATTTGCTTAGGGTAGATAAACCTGCCTCAATTCACTGCTGTGGTTGACAGTTAAGTATTATGGTTAACCCTTTCAGTCCCAGTGATGCCATTTGGCATCATCACTTTCAATATTTTTTTCAAAATTTTTATGTCCCGTTATGACACCAAACACACATCATTCGATTCTTCACACTTTGTTCTATTAGACAATATTTTATATTAATCTCAATAGAAGTCAGAACTACTATTTTTTCAGAAATTTCAGATTTTTTCAGAAAATTCAGATAAAATTCAGAAAATAGCCAACAAGCGTTTCACCTGATTTTTGTTCACTTCAGTTCCACATAGTTAAAACACAATTTAAACTATTTCGGTTAAAATAATTACTAATTTGTTTTTAATAATATGGTCAGATATCTTAAAATATATAACTCGAAGTGTTTTTAGGTAATATATATATTTTTATTTTGTTGTTTTCCTCAGTTACAAAAATTTGGCATTATTTCAAAAACCATATAAAAAATAAAAATGATTTTTTTTTCTTATTGAACTCGTATATTTGACCTAAAATAAGCTTATTTTGTGAATATCAGAATTTTTTGTAGTGTAGTAAATTTTTGGGACTGAAAGGGTTAAGTATTTGGTTAGGTTAGTTTGAAATATCGTCTCACTACACTGTTAAAAATGAAACTCTCAAAATTGAGAACTTGTACGTTCTCATTTCCTTATGAGAACAATATTCTCGAAAGCAAATACGTTGAAATCTCGATTATGAGATCATGCATGTTCTCAAAATTCAATATGTTTACCATGTCCCAAATACGTCTGATATATGAAAAATAATGCGTAAAGAAGACCTCATCTGTACCTAATTATGCTATAAATTCGTTGTTTAAGCGTTAAATAACGAAGGAATCAAAAGAACTACTTCCTTATTGTAAGTAAATGGGTTACCTCCTCGCGCAGTGATACTTAATAACAACACAGCTGCATAGAGGGGCTGTAAAGCGCCCTGTGGTCAGTGTCTTGATCTACGGATCGGAAGGTCCCGCGATCCGGTTCTGATCGCTGAAAACTCACCGAATATATGCGGAGTATGTACTCGTTAAATCTGTTGGGTATTAAAGTCCTGTGGGCGGTCATTGCCACAGTTTACTACGGGTATAGGTTCCTGGAGACTATTTCCCTCCCCTTCAGGGACATGTCTGAATTGTGAAGGTGGCGCGCAATAGATGACAGCATCTGTCACGTATATGTGTGTGAGTGTGTGTGTTGTGACTGTCTTACTTGACGAAGGTTTATAAGCGGCTCTCTGGCTCTGAGCAAGCACACAGCAGCAGTGCACAGAAGCCGAAACGAAAAAAGCACGCAGAAGAAAAACGTGTATATTTTTGTTTAAAAGAAACATGGCATTAAACTGCTACAAGAATGGCAGTTTGAAGAATACTTCGAGAACTTTGAAAGTAAGTTTGCATAAATTTACCATGTTTTACTTTTGTTTTTAAAGAATGCTAAATGTTAGGCCTATTTTATGAGCTTGGCCAGATTGGTTTCAGGGCATTTACGTCCATAAAATCATATCTTATTTTATTTGCGATGTTATTTTATTACTATAGCTTAGCGTACGTCTTGAATTTGTTTCTTTTTTGAAATATAGTCGTGATAGCAAGTAGGCCTCGACCGGGCTTTATCGACTGCATGTATTGTCCTCGGTTGTTAAAAAAATTAGACAATAATATTGTCTAAAAAAATAGCTATCTTTAATGCGATACAGGTGTTTACAGTTGATATAGCAATAAAAAAGTTGCCTATGTGGGCCTTTAAAAGTATCTAAATGCCGGTGAAGGCTTTTTCCTTGTTTTTGTTATTTATAATGGTAAATCAAGCTTTTCTTATGTTTCATTAGATAAACATGTCCATTTAAAGCTTTAATATAACCAATAATTACTATATTATAGAGCAGAATTGTAATTTTTTCAATAAAAGATTTTAAAATATTAATTTTTTTAATTGTATAACAATATTGTAATCCATAGTTATTATTTTGGTAAAGCCTAGAACGCGACACCCCTTGGCGACTCATGGAAATTCTGGCCAAATTGAAATTACTTGAATTTTAGGATTAGGAAAAAAGAAATTTTACCTTTACAGCGACAGGGTTGTCACCTTGGCAGCGTTATCGCTAATTGCTTGGCGATATTCTATAAGTCGCCAAGTGGTGGGCTCTAATAGAATCAACCCATTATTTTTTTTTCTAATTTTCATTCAACATCAGATCTAAATTCTTCGGTTTTAGTTTTCATACTTTCGTGTTGTGATTTTACACACTTAGTTTAAAACACTTTCTAAAAGGCTTGTTTTAATAACAAACAAGTACTACTTTATTGTGTTTCTTTAATTAAAAATGTAATAGCTCTATTGTATTAAAATTATTGTGCGCTTGTGTACTTATATGTTTATGTTGAATAAAAATTAATGAATATTAAATAAAACTTGCTTAGATCTGACAAAAAAAAATAATAATTGGTTTATGCAGGCCGAATATTCGGTATTCGGCCAAATTTGGCATTCGTAGCATCCCTGGTTGAGTACAATAGACTTGAGGTCGCTGTGCCTGGAAAACTTGCCCCCCACCAAGAAATTCATGTCAACATGATTCTTTGATTATGCTTGAATGTTAAGGATAGGTTTTTTATTAAAATTTCAGCCGGTGTATTTAAAAATGTTCTGTCTTTCTATAGGTGAGGGAATCGCCGAAGATTCCTTTGATCTTTGGATCCTGATAGGCTGGACCTAGATTGCAGAACTCTTCATTTTACAAGCGTGAAACTGTAGATAAAAAGCTGCGGAGGATTTGGTGCAAATCAACAATTCAACTACAACCTTCAACAGAAAGTAAGTAGTAGATACCTTTTATTCTTGCAGGGTTGTCATATTTTCTACCCAGGGAGGTACCAATTTCTCCCATCGGACTGGATGCACTGAATATTTAGTTACTATTCAGTATTCGGCTACTTTAGGCGAGCATTAGGTTGTCCGAATAGCTTTATTATTCGGTCCAATAGTGGAATTTTTTTTCAAATTTCTTCATGTTATCTTCTAAAAAATTCCCAAACAGGACTTGTTTTCTTTTCTGATAGACTCGAGTAGTATTTATGTTAAATCAACATTTACTTAAGTCGTAAATAAACATGTATCTTTAAGGAAACAGTTACAGTGAGTGGAACAAAACGATAATTACCATTTATATCACAAATGTAATTTTTCACTAAAATATAAATATTGTAATGGTATAATAATATTGTAAGCCATGTTTTTTTCTCATTTTCACTCTTCTGGATTCATCTGTTTTTGTGTTGTGATTTTACCGAGTTACACTTTCTAAAAAAAATTTTTTTAATAGCAAACAAGTTCTACTTTAAAGTATGGTGCTTTAATTAAACATATTTTGTTACAATTGAGTGATTTTGTAGTTATGTTTATGTAAATTGATGAATAGCAGCTTCAGCTGACTTAGATCTAACAAAAAATAAATTGGTTTAGGTAGGCCGAATATTATGTATTCGCCCAAATTTGGTATTCTGTGCATTCCTAACAAAAATGAAGAACATATACAAAAATTAGTTGCATTCATGTGAATTGTATGTTTTTAAGCATTATTTATAATAAGACACAAAAAATTGCATGAGTATGTTTACTAAATACAGAAAACTCGAACCTTTTAAAGTTCATCACTTAGTTTACACATTAATAGTGCTTAATGATTGAAAGATTTTACATTAAGTTGGATTTTTTTTTAATGACTAAAAGTATCATAAACATAGATATTAAATTAAAAGTGTGTAAAGTTAAGTAATAAATTTTAAGTATTTTTTATTATCTAGAATATTAATTAGATATGTGAATAAATGTATATAATGTCATATTTAATGTGAACAGTTTTTCAAACACTTATCGAGGTCCATTTCCAACTAGTAAGTTGGTATGAAAGAGTGGTGTCCTTATATTCTCCATTTAAGTCGCATATTTAATATATATTTTGAAATTTTGTAAATCATTCGTACAACTTAGTATTATTGCAGCTCTTATTTAAACAATTGTATGTGTTATAGGTAGGAGCTGGAATTGATGTCTTTGTGATGGAAGGGAGAACTCTTGCTTTGGAAAGAAAACAGCCATTAATGTTGGTGAAAAGTTCCTGCCCACCCATGCATTTGTCATCATGGTGAACAAATGTATTGAGACAAATTCGCTGCTAAAGGCAGTAGATTTATTTTGTACTGAATCTTTAATTTCCCCCTTATTGCCAAAATGTATGGCATTTTTTGATTGATAGTTTTTATCAGTGTGATAGGGTAAAACAATTACCATCTTGTGTGATTGAATTAAAAAACCGACTGTTTATATCAGGTTAAAGCTCTTAACTTTTGTGCTTAAATTTAAAATTTAGCCTTATATATGTATATATTTTGAAATGCCTTCTGGTTCTAATAGAAATGTAGCTGCAATATGGCAGGAGTTAATTTTAAGTTTTTTCATTCCCATTGCTTTTGTTTTTTAAGAAATTTGTCAATTTTTGATGTTTTGTCCTTTTTTTTGGTATGAATTTTCAATTGTTGGTGTTTTTATATCGTTACTTGATCTCGCCTAATCTTTAAAATGTATTGTTATTTGGGTTGCATTAACAACTTACTAGTCAATTTTCATGTAAGTGTTTGTACTGCCTTAAAATCGAGTATGTACCCTGCATCTTTGATAATTTACAAATCTTTGATAATGTAAATTTTAGATGCAGCATAGCCGTCATAAACTAAAATATATATAGTTTACTGTCAAATTTTATCCCTTTACGCAACTGAAAATGTTTTGTTTATTGCGCCATAGTGTATTCCAGAGTTCTGATGATCTCTGATCATATTAGGAATAGTCATCCATCAATAGAATTTTATAATTGATATCAAAACTCATGCAACCAGAAGTTTAATAACTTATTTAATTATAAAAGGCCTTTAAACAGGTGTCACCAAAATGAAATTTCTATTAATCCCAGTAATTCTTCCCAACTTGATATCAGGGATTGCTAACTTTGGTTCAACCGGGAAAAATGCAACAAATGTGGACCCTTATTAGAATCCTACCCCTTTTAATAGATGACAAAATTCCGCAAGAAAATAAGTTCTGTGATTTATTCCTCTTAATGCTTACTATAGTTGACACTGTAGTAGCTCCTGTAATTTCTTTGGCTGAAACTTTTTAATTGGCAGAGAATATATCGGATAACCATAAGCTTTTTTTTAATGAATTTTTTCCTTTGAGTCATTTGACCCCAAAAATGCATTTTGAATTGCATTATGGTCGAATAATTCGTCAGTTGGGACCTCCCATCCGGTACTGGAGAGTGGGTTTGTAGCAGGAAACTTCATTGATGTAGCCAAAACTGTGGCAATTCGACACCAAATTATATGGCACACATGTTAAAGCAGAAGCAGTTTAAAATGGGTGTTGTAACTTATATACAGGCAAGTAAAATTGTTAAGATAAACCCATGTGTGGGTGGTATCAGGATCTACTTTTAAGCCTTGAAATTACAAATGATTCTACAGATTTATTGATTTGCAGCTCTTTTTCTTATAATGGAACTGCATATTCGAAACACATGACTGTATTCATTGTTTGTGATGATATTTTGTTATTTGGAAAAATTTGTGATTTATTTTTATCTAATGAAAATTTGATTGCCATTCCATTTATATGTTATGTAGATACCATCCACTGAAAGTGTTTCATTGATTAATGTAAAAGCTTTTTGTAACTATTTGCCATTGCATAGCCGAAACTCATATAATTTAAATGATCATACTCAATATATTTCTTTAAAAAGCAAACCATGCTGTACTAACAATGATTTTGGTGCATTTAGCACAAACGAGAGCTATGTAGGTTGATCCACGAAAATGCGACATAGACATAATTTTTATAAATTTCAACTTTTTTATTTTAAAACAAAATCTGCTTGGAAAAAATTCCTGACACTTTATTTTCACTTTCTATCCCCAAAATAAACAGTCCTTAAAAAATTCGAAAGTTAAATTAAAAATTTGAGTAAAATATAGAACCAGGTCCGTCACGCTAATAAATATTTTATGATATGTTACTATTAATAAATTTCTTTTTTTTTCTTTCTTGTTGGACATCAGAATCTTATATTAATTGATTCCAAAAAAATTATAGACTTGAAATGCATACCAGTTAAGAGCAAATGGTAATAAAGATCACTCAAAATCTGTGTCTCAATTTTGTCATGTCCTTCACGGCATGTTTTACCCAATTATTTTCTCTTGAATGAAATTTTCAGTGTTTAAGAGCCAAGAAAGTTGTCTTATGTCATGTCTGTCACAAATGGAATTAGCCTGTAGCATTCAAAAGTTGACGTGAACCATATATATCCCTGGGCCATTGATTCATACTTCCTAGTTTTAATTAGTATGCAAGTAACATAGCCATAAATTGTCAGATCTTATCTGTTGGATAATAAGTTATGTGTTATGCCTTTTGTTTTAATATTGTAATTGGATATTTTTCGGTTATGTTAATTTTCAATTTTGCCTTATTTCTAAATTTCATTGATTAAAAAAAATATTAATGTCTTTTGTATACATTGAATATGGTATGAATAAATATATAATAAGCATGAAACTTGTGTATCTAATTTCTTTTGAATGAACAAATAAACTCTTTATAGCGTTTTACATGTTGGCAAAGTTCAATTATTTCTCCATTTTGGCAGTTGATGATAAATATTTGTAAATACTAAGCATGAGACAGCCAGTATGTTCTCAAAACAAGGAAAAGAAATTGATAAAAATGAATATAGATTCTCAAAAATGAGAACGTGGGTTTTTTAGAATAAATACATACTTTCTCAAAAACGAGAACATGCTTTCTCAAAAATGAGACTGTTTTTATTCTAAAAAACCTCCATACTTTCTCAAAAACGAGAACATGCTTTCTCAAAAATGAGAACATGCATGGTCTCTTATTCGAATAACGCATGTTCTCAATTTTGAGAACAATGTATTCGGAGCTATTATGAACCTATGATGTTCTCAAAAATGAGAACATTGTCCTCGAAATTGAGAACCCATTTTTAACAGTGTATAGCTACACGAGGACTATTGGCCTCGAAATTTAGAACCACAGTCAAGTGACGAGCCAACACCTGCAACCGTTGAGGGTGACATCGTACGCAGCGTTGGGACTTAGGAGCATTGTCAAGGTGCACTCCCTCTGCATAGGGAAAAAATTCGCTGGGCAATTGAATCGGCGAGTGCAGAAACAACGTCAGTCACAAATTTCAAATTTTTCAGGAGGGAGAAAAAACGTAATGACTCCTCCATTATTTCTGCACTAAACACTCGAAACAAACGTCCTGTATTTACGGAACTACTCAACAGACAAAAGTAGTTTTTGCACCCAACACGAATCTTGCCTTTATACGCTTATTTACATTGAAAACGAGTTTTCGGGTTTTTTTTACTGAAGTGGTTTCTGCACTCACCGATTCAATTTTTGACTGCACGGGCCGTTTATGGATCGACAGGCATTTTGACGATGCCCCGACCCGAACCTGGGAACTTCCGCATGCAAGGCGAACGCCTTAACCGATTGGGCTCCCCAAGCCCCCACTTGTGTTCAATCACAAGTAGGAGTTGAGATTAATTATCGTCTCACAAGAGCTGCATGAGAGCTTTTGGCGACGGGGTCAAAATTTAGAGCCACAGTCAAGTGATGAGCCGCCGATACGAGAGTACGGACCCAACGCAGCGTTTAACCCTCCGAGGGATATTAGCTGTACTGCTGAATTGTTTTCCCTTGCTGAATTGTTTTATGATTAAAATACAATTTTTAAACGGAAATTTTAATTTCTTTCAGCTTTTCTTTTAAAATATTTATCTGTGGTTGAAGCGTATAAATAACTCTTCCATTTTTTTTTAAATATTTAAATTTTAAATATGTCATATATTGTCTTCTACCACACAAACCACGTTTTCGAATCGTTCAATAACCTCTCAAGACCCGAGCAAAATTCTACTCGTATAACATACTTTTCATACAAATATATGCTAAAAAGTATGTTTTGCAAATTAATTAAAAAAAATTATGTTAAATAAGGGACACGCCTAAAACATTAAAAATACACATTTTTTGTGCTATAAATGCAACAAAAAAGACCATATCCAAAAAAGACCATAGTTAACAGACTATTTTAAGATTGTTTTTAATGCAAAATGCCTTCAAACAAATTATTTTTTTAAGAACTTTAATATTGTATTGACTCTCGTTACACTTAATTTTTTTATAGGAATAAATGACTGAAACCTGCAATCAAAGGCTGAAAACTGATATTTGGATTTTCTTATATCGTACCAGGTCAATTTCAGAACTAATTAAAGTGTCAATTGTTTGCGGGGAGGTTTTAAAAAAGATGTCCCCAAATGGGGACGACAGGTCGAAAGAGATTAATACCAGTAAACAAAAGAATTTATTCCCCTCTATGTTTATATCCTTTTTCTTTTATTGGGAAAAGTTTTTTAAAAAGAAAATTCGAAATTGGAATCCCGCAAACGTGACTTTTGGGGACATAAGAAAACTATTTCGAACAACACGCATTCGAATCACGGGCGAACAAGAAATGACATTCCTTGTACTCGGGGATTTGTCGATGCCCATAAAGAGCAAAGTGGGGGCTTCCTTCCTCGATGGGTTCTTGTGTGTCTTGAGGATTACTCGGGAGAGGGATTCCTGTAGATTGGGAAATCCTAAAGATATTGACGCGTGAAGGATATTAACCCTCTAATGCATACAGTTGCCATATGGCAACAAGCAACATAATCCACTTTAGCCACTTAATCCACTTACATGTCGATCCATTCTGTTAAAGTAGAGCTCTCTCTCGACAAATCTGTGTCTTTTTTATCTATTACATTCCATTTTGAAGTTTTAGTTACTAATTACCCTCATAGATGACAGTAGTAAAAGTACATTCAAAATTAAAGAGTGAAATTATTAACTGTTGTGAAATTACGTCTTTGGCAGTATTAAAAGTATAATAATATTAGTACTAAATACGAATAAATTGTTTTGAAAAAATAATTATAGTTCAAGAGGGTTATTTTAAAATATATTTAGTAGTTTTCCTGTCATTCTTATCAAAATTGGAATTTTTTAGTTGGTTTTTGCCATATTTCAAAAAAAAATTCAAATTATTCAAATTCTAATGCAGTTAAATTTTTTTCAGTATTTTTCCCATAATGTATGAGTATTAAAGATACAAATACATATCTTTTTGAGATGCAAAAAAAATTAATTGGGTCAGGGGTGTGTTACCCCTACCAGGGTTGGCATGGTTTTTACCATCCCGGTAAATACCATGGTAAAAACCGGTATTTATCGTCCTGGGAAAAATTATGTTTTTCCCACATGGGAAAAACTCAATTATTGAAACAACAATTACTAAATGTAATTTAATAGGACTAATTATAATAATTTTAATTTTGTACTTTAATAAATATTAATTATGGCATTAATATTTTTAAAGAGATAAATCTCGATTAGTTATTTTGCATATGTAGTAACATAATAATCATGTTCTCTTGTTTATTATTATTTTAATGGTCCCATCCGCATACACTTAATAATTATTACAATATTGTCTATGGTAAATATTCATTATAATATTGTATAGGGTAAATAATGTTTGAGTTATGTCGACTTAACAATAAAAAAAATCAAACGACTTTACAAGGCTTTGGCAAACTACAATGACTATAGGGAACAAAAAGCATGAGCTTAACCAGGGATCTCCCTCCCCCAGACAGTGGCATAATTGCAATCACAGCCACAATACAATAATTAAATGTAAACTAATATTTACATTTATAAAACTTTTTAATTTGTAAGAAATTTCTTAGATAAGATATATCCAAGAAATAATGGTATTTTCTTTTGGTTTTTTTTTTATTTCCAGAAATAAAAAAGTATTTCCTAGTTTTTTCCGTTATTTACCAGTTTTCCCCACTGGGACGGGGAAAATTAGTTTTGGACGAGAAAACCCCAACCTTAACCCCTACAGTACACGAATTTCAATTAGCACCACGAGGGTTAATTTCAACGGGCGTCATGATTTAGAGCCACAGTCGTGACAAGAAAGAGTAGGCACCCAACGCAACTTTTCGGAGCTACATCGCAAGCATCGTCGGAGCATATTTATCGCGAACTCCCTCTGCCCGGGTTATTCTTCGTCAAACATTCCGCACAGACTGCTTACACAATACACATCGGCAGTAATTCAAGCAATCCCCGAGCCTGGGACCATTCGCATGCAAGTAAAGCGCTTTACCCACTGGGCTCCCACAACTCCTTCTCAATAATTAAATTAATACGTAAGTTTGGTTCAATGGAACAGACTGCTGCACGATTAGACTTAAAAACAAATTACGTACTTTGCGAAACAAATGCTTGAATAACAAACTCAAAATACGCTACTGCTCGAAACGAGATCGAATGCACGCAAATGTCAAAAGTTATATAAATGCTTCCGAGCGCACGTCCCCTTGTTTAAGCTCTTTCCTAAAAAAATATAAAGGAATACAAATAATCGAAACAATGCATAAACTATGTTTTTATAATTGCGAAAAAAAATCGGACTTTTACATTAAAATTTTAATATCAGACGCGTGCAAAAAGTTATACTTTTTGAAACAGTGACAAAAAGTACTTTTTTTTTTCACCCAAATGCAGGGGGGGGGGGAACTACTTTTTTTTCACTCTCTTCATAAGATACCAGCATTTCAAGTAAAATTTCTATTTCATCATATTCATAAAATCCAGAAATTTATCAATCTGCTTTATTTAAAAATATAAAAGAACGTAAATTATTTTTCAACCAATCATATTTTCCCCCCGAAATTATAAAAAATAGTGCATGCATCGCTTGTGAAAAGTAAACTTTAAAACAAGTGTCATTATTTCACTCGCTCGTGAAATAAAATCCACTTGTTTTAAAAAGTATTACCACTTTGTTGCATAAATAACTATGTATAGTAATCAAATTTAAATTATTAATTCGTGTAAAAAACACAACACTTATTTTATAGCACAAAAATATACTTTTTTAAAAATATTAACGCACAAAACTTTATATTAATTCTCAAACGGTTCTCAAAGAAAATGATTTTCCAGCAATTTATAAAATTCACAAAATCGAATTTACGTTTTAAGCTCTCCGCCTTTTCCCAATAAAATGGCTAAACTTTAAAAATAAAATCTAAACAAACCCCCTACAGAAAATTCGCTACGAAAGCACGCAAAGGCCAAACGATCGTGCACTGCTGCCAGTTTTGTCTCTGCTTAATAGCGTGACTACAAGTTTTTATTTTTTGTACACTTGTTTAATGAATGTGGCAATGCTAAATTGGCTGATTCGATATTCACTAAGTGCTTATTGCAATAAACTCTCAACAGAAATTACGCAACGCTTTTTTTTTAAAGCGATCCATGTATGCAAAAGGTCCCAGATACGGGTCGGGCATCGCCAAAATAATTGTAGACCTATAAACAGCCTGTGCAGTCAAAATAAATGTCCGACAAATAACACCCCGGGTAGAGGGGCGCATGTTGAATATGCGTCCATAAATAAGTCCCAACGCTGTGTACGATGTCCTTAACGGTTGCATTAGGTGCCTACTAAGGTGTCGGCTAGCAATTTGTCTGTGGTTCTAAATTGTGACGCACGTCGCCAATGTCCTCGTGTAGCTCTAGTGGGACGATAATTCAAGCCTACTTACCAACTGCAGACATAAAAACGGCCTGTGCACGTGCAGCCAAAATTAATGTCCCACAAATAATACCCCGTGTAGAGGAGTGCATGTTAAATATTCATCCATTACTAAGTCCCAACGCTGCGTAAGATGTCCTTAACGGTAGCGTTGGGTGCCTACTCAGGTGTGGGCTAGCCACTTGTCTGTGGTTCTAAATTACGACGCCAGTCGCCAATGGCCCTCGTGTAGCTTTAGTGCGACGGAAAAGAGCTAATCTTTTTTGCAAAAAGGTTAAAATAATGTTGTACTAGAGCTGTGTAAGTAGGTTATATTAAAAGTTGTTAGAGGTCTTGGATTTGATATAGATTATATGGTTTGGTGGAATGTATTTCGCACTAGAGCTGAGTTTTCAGTAGATTCCCGCTTATCCGAAAGGTAAGGGGCCAAAAATTGAGCAGCAAAAATAAAAAAAATTACTGCATATTTTGAGAAATAAATCCAACTCTGTAAGTGCGTATTTGTTTTGTATTTATTTAAGAGTATATACATTTCATATTATAGCCACACACAAAATTCCCGAGCCTTTCGGTTAAGCCGAATATCGGATAACCGGGACATAAGCTTTTAGCTATGAGCCTCGTTATATCGAAACGTTGTAAAGTGATGAGAAAGGCACTTGAGCAGGTATTCTTTTCAACATGATTGGTCACAAGAAGTTTTAAAACTTATTTTCTAAATTAGTAAAAAGCCGAGATTAGTCGAGCTTCTAGAACTTTTTTTCCTTTGGTTATTAAAATTTACAGCAAAAAAAATGTTTAATGTAGAAATAACAAAAAAAAAATATTATTGTTCTAAGGAACAAAAAGAATAATCATTCAAGACGTAGAAAAGCTTGCAAAAACAAATATTCTAAACTATTTACACACCGAGTTGAAAATTTTATAGATCGAAAAATCTCGAATAAAGAGAATCGTAGTATAAATCAAGAGACTAGCAATATTTCGAGAACGAATGTACGTAGTAATTTTTTCTTCGTTTCTTCGCAAAAACAATTCTATAAAAGATGTTTTTTTCTGATAAGAAAGGCATGTCAGGATCAGCCAAGCGTTGTTCTATAAACCTCATAATAATACAGTCAATATCACGTGAAAGTGAAGAATTTAATTCATGGAAAACCTTCTAAATGATAATTTTTTTTAAAAAATTGTAAAGTTAAAGATAGGAGTACAACGTGTTGAGAATAAAAAAAAAATTACATCGTAAATAAAATACAAGTTTTAAAAGGAATATACACTGCTCAAAACAATTAGGGGAATGCATGGTTTAAAATCTTTACCCCCAACGGTTGCATGAGAATCATCAGCTCGAAATTTTTTTTCTCATTAAGTTGAGCTCGCATTTATTTATCGTTAGATGGAAGAATCATGTCTTTTGAAGAATTAAATAATGTTTTATTAATTGAATGGAAATATGAAAAACCGAGTAAAATAAAATTCACTCCCCCCAAAAAATTATGAAATAAATTGACCCTAAATTCTTCAAGCTTGCATTGTTAGATGTCTAAAAATTGATTTTAACTCATTTTAACAATAAAGTTTTGAAAACATTATTGTTATAATTTATTCAAAAGTTATGATTTCAATTTTGCCCCTTAAATTTTAGTTAAAAAATAAGATCCCCCCCCCCCCCCTGTTTTTTTTACCGTTTCATTCTGGATGCGTAATGAATCTATTTCACAAATTTTAGATTTTTAGAATAAAAAATAAAACGCTGGAACTGAAAGGGTTAACAAAAGTACGGAAAGTGTTGCCCTAATTGTTTTGAGCAGCGTACAAAAAAAGGCTTGTCACGCAAGTAATGACATATCTGATCTTTTTATTGATATGATATATTTATTGGTGTTTTTTGTTGCACTACAACTACAAGTATATGTACATAAAATATACTTTTAATATGAGATGACTTGCAACTTTAGTGAGTAAGATTTTGGATTTTAAGATCATATTTATTTTAAAATGTTTATTGAGTTTTTAAGCATCAAGCGAAATCAAGTGATTTGACGCCATAATCGGAAGTACGAGTTTCATCCACTTTTTTTTTATTAGCTGATTTACACTTTTTTCTGGATTTTTATGTGGGTTTTTTTCCATTTTTTCTAAATTTGATTTTTTAAAGTTATTTTTGAGGGCTTTATAGGATAGCTAGCTTCTCAATTTTCGAACTACCAGAGTTTCACGATTTTCTGTTCGCTGGAGCTTTTGATAGCCGAAATTTCATAATTTTCGAATCGCCGCGAATTCTAGTGGTAAAATTATTTTAGTTTCGAGATTAAATTCGCTTAAAATGCTGGTTGTATAGGATTTTCGAACTTTCGCGGTTGTAGGATTTGGATTACCTAAAATTGTAGAGCGAAAGCCTTAATTTTGAGCTACCGTTGGAACATTTTTTTATAATAGATTACGATAAACTGGAAACACAGGATGAACATTTTTTTATAATAGATTACGATAAACTGGAAACACAGGATGAACATTTTTTTATAATAGATTACGATAAACTGGAAACACAGGAACGAGTACCTAATATACAAGAAAAAACTTTTTTAAGTTTTTATTTTTAATGCTGTCTGGTTATTAGAAAACGAATGGATCTTATTGCAAGATAAGATGCGCATATTAGAGAACAAGGAAATAATTTACCAAAAACGGTAGTAATAATTAATTTTAAAAAATTACACTTTGTTTACATAAACGAATTTAAATATATTTTCACTTCATTACTATAAACTTTTAAAAATCATTTTTGGGTGCAAATTATTATTTTTTAAATATTTTATTGCAATTGCACATCAAATTTTCAAAATAAAAATTGTCACACACACATATGTAATAATTTACTATGTGTATTGCCAAATTTCATATTCTCTTCATTTAAAGAAATTCTCATGTGAGATGGTCATGGAATATTGTCAGGGATTTGTGACTTTCAACTTCAGCAGAAATCCTATCCATTATATCATAGCTATACCAATAAGCACAACAATATAGCAAGTAAAGGAGTGTGTTGCAAAGTGCCCTGCCAAAACACAGAGAAGGAAAGCTCGTTTTCAAAAAATGCCAATCCCTAGGATTTGTACAACCATGGTTTTGTCACTTGACAAGAATAGGGTAGACTGACTAGTGAGTGAACAGGCCCCAGTGAATGAACATTTGGTAAATATAATTAAAAAATGAAGATTGAAAATCATTCCATTATATGGATTGGCAACACTGACTTCCTCCCATGTAGTAGGAAGCTATTTGACAATGGTTGGTTGTAATGGTCATAATATACTGGTGTTCACTGGCGAGCGTGACGTCTTAAACGTTCATTCACTGGTTAGTCTACCCTATATAAGATACAAATGAAAAGGTAAGGATAGGTATCCCTGGACACATGAAGGTTTTTTTGTGAGCTTAAAGTCGCCATACCCAAATAAAGTGTTATTAAGTACCAAATTTAAAAAATTTCGAGCTTAGCGACATCTCGAAAATCACCTTTTCCGAAAGCTGTCTTTGCTTACGATTTTCTTCAGTAACCCTAAAACTAATCTCGATCGGCTTCTGTATGTGTGTAACACTAGTTTAACATGCCCTTTTTTTTATTATTGTTCATGGTTGCCACAAAAAATATTTATATCATTTTAAAAACTCGCCAAATATTGTAATTTGTGACTGGGATAGAGAATAGGATTTTTCCAAGAATAAATTTCTGTGGACACATGAAGGTGTTTTTGTGACTTTAAGTCGCTATTGAAAAGTAAATTATTATAATACAATTGAAGTGTTTAAAGTCTGCCTATTTACTATGCGAACCTCAAAAAGACTTTCTTCCCCCATCCCTTCACTTGGTTTTCTAGGAAACGGGGGGATCATTGCTTTGCTAAACCTAGCACGTTTGAGGTTCTGTTGCGACGTTAACAATGTGAACACTTCAAACCCAAGTAGGGGGGGGGGAAACACGCTCACGCCGTTTCAAAGAAAACCACATGCGGGGATCGGAATGGGAAAGGAAAATGCCTTCAAGGCTCGCATTCTGGATAGACAAGGTATAGTGAAGGAATGTGCTAAGTGACAAAAAGGTGGAAACATGAAAATGAGCTTTCAAGTTTTTTGTTTGCACTTTGACACGTTGAAAAGGGCACTTACAAAATGTAAAAAATATGCTTAACTTAAAGTTTATGAAATGGGATGAAATGGAAAAAACTTTTTATCTTTAAAGGAGGGAATAAAATGCCCATTGACACAAAAATGTCAATTTTTTTTTTTTTAAATTCACTTTGCACGTTCCACCACTAAGATCTATAGTAAGTCTATTTTGAATGTAATCTTGGAAAGCATTTCCTCCCCCATTCATGAGTGTGGTTTTCTTGGGTACGGTGTGATTTATAGCCGCTTCGGCTTTTTCTCCACCCTACATGGGGAAATACTAAATGTTTTGATTGTAAACCTCAAGCGCGCTAGGATTAGATAAGCGATGTTCCTGAAGCATATATCAACATTCTGGCTAGAAATGGTATAATTGTGAATAAAGCTACAAAATTATGAATAAATAAAATAAATCACTTACCAATGCCGATTCCCACCACGACTCGACCAGAGATCAGCAGGGCCACACTATTCGCCAGCCCCATCATGATGGAGCCCGCAGTGAAGACCACGCTGGCCGCTACGATCACGATCTTCCGCCCATACCTGTCAGCGAGCTGACCGGCCAACAGGCAGAAAAACCACGCGGTGATAATAGTCGCACTGACCACTACCCCCTGCATGGTCGCATCGAGTTTGAAATAGTCGCGAATCAGGAGCATAGCGCCCGAAACCACCCCGGTATCGTACCCGAACAGGAGACCGCCGACGGCCGCTAAACCAGCGACAACGTACACAAAAAAAGGAGTTTTTTCTTCGGGTCTCTTGTCCAGGACGAGAGTCGACTCGGTGGCTTCGTTCAAGGAATTCATTTTTGGAATGATAAAATAAATGAAGAATGAAAACTGAAAAAGTTCGAGATGTGTGTCAGTTCTACATGGGTCGGTCGCTGACAGGTACGAACCGCGTGAGAGCCAGTCATGCAATGTTTATGTTTTCGGTTTTAGAGGATGTTTCGGTTTCGCTGGGAGATGGCGCTGTAGTCGGGTAGAGGTACAACAATAAAACTATTGCGTTAATCTTCTTGTGGTGGAACTTAGTAACAAATTTTAACGCTAGGTAATCAATACTTCGTTTTGTATTTAACCATTCGATTTTCCACTTAAACTATATACTGATCACTGTATTTCCTCAATTTATAAAGTTAAGAACAAATGTTCAAAAATAAAATGATATTCAATGATAATTTTGCCATTAGAGTTAAAGTTTCGGTTTCACAACTGTTTACTTTCTGGTGTGTATATTTGAAGGTTTTTATTTTAACACAGTTAATAAGTATTAATTAAATTTTAAAAGGATTGATCTTTTACTGGGGTTGTTTCACGACGAATCTGGCAACACTTGTCATCCTCAATTAGAATGTAATGTTTCTGCTTTAGAATTACCGTGTTGACCCGGCAGCACAACGGTTAGGAAACTAGCGCGCAATAGATGGCAGCATCTGTCACGTATGTGTATGTGTGGGTGAGTGTGTTGTGTCTGTCTTACTTGACGAAGGTTTTAAGCGGATCCCTGAGCAAGCGCACAAACCTGAAAATGTATGTCTACCAACCAACCAACTTTAGAATCGGACCCGTTCATTGCGGACCGACCCCATTAGAATTACTGTTTATGTTTTGTTTTTGTTATTCGGCAGTGAGTTTTCGTTGAGAATATTGAAGTTAATTTTTTTAAATGCCAAGTTTTTGCTGTGTTGTTGGCTGTACGAATAATTCATTAACGCAAAATTGTGCAGAAAAAAAAGTTTCATTACACGTATTTCCCCATGCTGATCCTGAATTGATGAATGAGTGGCTATCTCGAATTTAACGAGCATGGAGGCCGCCATCTTTGAAATTCTAATTGAGGTAGTGATGGGTCGGTCCGGAATGAACGGGTCCAAAGGAACGGGTCCTCAAATGGAACGACTCGGTCCGGTCCACTGTTTCAAAAGGAACGGGTCCATCGTTCCAACTGCATAATTTAGAAATTTTTGCGAACTTTTTTTTCTTTAAATTTCAAAAAACGTAGAATTTACAAACATTATGAAACTTGGAACTGAAATTGGATTGAAAAACTCTATCTTGCCGCTTTAAATATAAATAAACACTAGGTTTTGAGAGTCTG
>CM043112.1:4954907-4973952 GCA_023701765.1 Hylyphantes graminicola | reverse complement strand
CATTTTTTAAATAATGGAGTAGTTTATACCATTATCAACTCGGTTTAGTGAAAAATATGAGAGTACAACTTTAATATACAAGTTTAAATAAATATCTACTGAAATAGGTAATGTTGTTACTCTACTTTTAACCATTTAAGATCCTTTCAGATAGCGCTGATTTAAGTTTATGAGATAAATTTGTAAGAGTTTTTATGGTTTTGTCTAAAAAGTTGTTTTAAACAGCATGAATGCTAGAAAAAACCTTGGGAACCATGTCATTTTTATACAAATAATGACTGGGCTAATGGTTTTTTGATACAGAATTAAAAACACATCCATAAAAATAAAACTTACTTATTAGAGTAACAGCTGTTTTGTACTAAATATTAAGATTCAGTGCCAGCACTGATTCATAAACTCTTTCCAAAGCCTCGAGAGGGTTGCACCCGACGTAATACTGTTGTCGGCGGCAATATACATTGGGGGGGGGGGGGGGTAGAGGGCAGGTTTTTTACGATTCTGCCAATCAGATTAATGGATTCTCGCAGCCCTTACGCGGAAGTATTTGCAGAAACACTAGAAGCTATACCAAAACCGAGCTTAAGTTTGCAGCAGAGAAATGTACTGAGCGGAGGAAACTGGGTAAACAACCTGGCTGGCGCCGCAATTTCGCGTACTGTGATTGGCTGCTCCTTTCGACCCTGATATTCGTGCGCCCTGTTACGTCGAAATCGAAGGAAAAAAATTATTAAAATAACACTCTAACTGAAGCTCAGCTAATAAAAATAATAAATTTGTCTTGAAATAACAAATCAATTTGTTTATTGAATGTGAAATACCTTTTTGTATTCGATTCCCGCACGCGGAAAATTTTCAGGTTGTACTCTTGTACTTCTTGGATCTTCAATTAACTTCCGAATCATATGTGAAACCAGAGTACCCTTGGATCTTTTGGCAAGTTCTGCTACTTTTAATGCCATTTGTTACCAGTTACTTGTGTGAGAGTGGATTTTAACTCTTGTACATAAAAATGAACATCGAAGCTGAATGAGTGTTGAAGACTTAACAGTGAAGATAAAATTCCGTCACTCCTAATTTTGATAATTTAATCATAGGCAAATAAAATCAAGTTTCGCACCAAAGACTATAAAAGAATATTTTGTATGATGATGAATTTTTTGCTGAGTTTGCACTAATTTTTTGTTTGTA
This sequence comes from Hylyphantes graminicola, assembly GCA_023701765.1. Lineage (NCBI taxonomy): Eukaryota > Metazoa > Arthropoda > Arachnida > Araneae > Linyphiidae > Hylyphantes > Hylyphantes graminicola. The sequence continues at coordinate 4,972,761 of CM043112.1, read as the reverse complement.
TGGTTTTAGACCTATGGGTAAAAAATAAAACTGTAATTTAATACTATTTTAATCTTTTTATTTCTTTATTATTATGAGCATGCCATAAATAAACAAATATATATCCATTAAATATTCTCTGGAATTTAATTAAAAAAGCCTTTGGACACTTTTAGAAGAGCAAATACTATATGTTTATTAAAATATATAGATCTGGTGGTATGCCGAAATTTCTCAAAAAGTCAAGTGGTACGCAGTTGCAAAAAGGTTGAGAACCTCTGAGCTAGAGCATTACATTTCTGAGTGCGCATCGACAAACAATAAAAGGAACACTACATAACATAGTCATAAAACTTATTAGCTCCAAACTTTTTGGATCACAGTGCAATTAGTAAGATACGGTTGATTCAAATCATGGATGGCAACAGCTCCAACGGTTGTCTGCATTTGTTATCTGGAATTTTGGTTTGGAATTCGAAAATGAGTTTTCTAAGAATATTTTACAAATAAAAATTCTCTAAATGGCAACTTCTTGTCGTGCTGTTGGTTGTTAAAAGCATTTGTTAAAGGAAGCTTGAAATTGGAAAGAAAAGTTTCCTTTCATCTATATCGGTTATTTTGAGACTGAAGCTGAAACAACCAATGAAATCGTAGTACAAGAAAAGAAAACAAGAGCGTTGCATCGCAAGAAACCTTTTCATTTGAAAATTTTGCAATATAGTGATTGTATTTATACTTGTTACCAAAGAGAGAGCGAGAGAGAGAGAGAGAGAGAGCGCGAAAAAGAATTAAAGTAAATTCGAGGTTCGTCAAAAGATTTTTTTTTAATTTTCTCGAACAGTATATGGTTTGTGGATTTATGAGGGTTTCTAAAAATATTATTCCTATATCGCCAAAATAGAGATAAGTTGCCAAAGATAACATACATAAAAAAATCTACCAGGAAATACTAATATTATATTATAAATATTTATACATTTTCCATTTAACAATGGTATGCCGTGCAATTTCGTTATTTCCTCTTTATACAAAGAGCAGGTGAAATATTTTCTAATAATACGAAATTAAATTAATGCAGTGAATACCGAAATTATTGTTTTTAAAGATTTTTTTTATTCAAATGAGTTAAACAATATCAAAAATTTTTTATGGTATAAATTTTATAAAATGTTCATTATGCCGTATCATGTTTTTATATATGCTAATTGTATTAAGAATTTTTATTTTCACTTCATTGTTTCGTGCGTGTTTGTTTTTACTGTTCTGATTTTATGATGTGAATTGTAATTGGGATTGTTCTGTAATGTGTATCAAAAACAATAAATATAAAAATGCCATCTTAGTCTTTTTTACTTTATTATGCGCGTCATACTTTATTTTGCATGTCATTTTATACTTTATTATACCACTAGCTAACCCGGCGAACTTTGTTCCGTCTTAGAGGCAATAAATGAGCAGACTTTTGATTTTATCAGGGTCAATTTTTTATTTGCATAATAAATGTAAATTTAAAAATGGAAGTATTATAATAATTTTTTTTATCGGCCATGTATTTTAGAGTATGGGCATTAGATACCTACGTCGTCTCGTAACTTGACTGTGGTTCTAAATTACAACTCCCGTTTCCAATGGCCTTCATGTGTACCTTTAGTGCGACGATAATTCAAACTAACCCTAATCCATACAACTGGATGGGAAGAGCTATCCTATGTTAAATTTTCAACTTCGCCGTTTATCGTTCATATTTCATTCGTATATTTAACTTGCCCTTTTTCTAAACGGGGTAATAATGATAGAAAATGCTGTGAATGGTGTGGTGACTCGTCTTACAGCGATACTTGAATGGCGGACAGCACTTGGAACACTTTCTGTAAATAACAGTAACTAATATTGTAACTTGTACAACATTTGTTATTTTATTTGTAAATTATCTTTTGGTGAAATTAAATAGTAAAGAGCCATCTGTCGATCAAGTAAAGAGCCATCGTCGCCAACAGAACTGCAATTAGTATTTTTTTGTAGCCACACAAAACCAGGTATATTTTTTGTCCGTTTGGTTCAAACGGCATCTTTTTTTTCTTTATTTGCCTTCGAGTTCAATTTTAAAGTTTTTACAGACTTTTCGATCACCCGGTATTCTTTAACTTTTAGCTTGATGCATCCCAATTCAACTCTTGCAACCACGTTCAAAAACTTGCGAGAATGAGATTCCCTGCCTCACGCCTTTCTGCATCAACATGGCACGGCACAAGACTTGTTTTTCGAAAATTACATGGGAAGATAACCAATGTAAAATTAAGTATTTGATTTAAATAAGTCAGACTAATCTCCTATAGATTACATTTTGCATATTATAAGCATAGTTTTAGTTTATTTCGCAATGCATATTAATCTGTAGGAAGTGTGACATCTTCTCGATCTATTATCTTAATGAACCCTAATTTATACCTAGTAACCGCTCCCACTTGCGAGATCGAGATTCCCTTCATCACGCTTTTCTGCATCAACATGGCACATCACTTGTTTTACGAAACTGACATTAGTATTATTATCACATAACAATATGAAAATACACATTTTATAAAAATAAATCAGACTAAAAACCTTTATATTACATTTTCCAGCCTTGTGTGATTTATTTCATAATGGATATGAAATATCATAAAGTGAGTTATCTTCGACTTTCAACTTGAGGCATCTCAACCGTGGCTTGCCTAGCCCCCGAATCCCGAGTACCCGAAAGGTCTTTTCCCCCTATAAATTTGACAGAAGGTACGTCAGGATAGATGACTTGTAGAAAATTATGACCGTTGGAATAGGTTTACTGTGTCAAAAGATCGCCATCAATCGACGCCAAGTATTAGCCCTGAGTCACATCAGCGGCTACATATTTATTATTTATCCGTCCCCTGAATGGAATTTGTGTATTTCCCCATCCCTCAACTCCTTCTCTCGGTTTGGCTGTATCGAGACGGGGACATTGACAAAAGAGTGTATCTGTAGTGTTCAACAACTGACCGTTGAATCTGAAGAAAAAGGGATCCAAACTAATTTTAAGGTTAACCCTTTTCGACCGGCGGTCAGGTGGCGCTGATTTAAAATAATGAGACGAAATTTAGAGTTTTATCGAAAATAATGCCTTAAACAGCATCAATGCCAGCAATTCCTTGAAAACAAAGTCATTTTTTAATACAAATAACGAATTTTACAAGTGAGCTGCTTCGGTATCGGTATTTTTGAAGAGTTTGAACATTCTCTTTAATACCCGCACGATCGTGCTAGCCCGGTCGGAAAGGGTTAAACCTGTATTTAGTTTCAAACTACAGCATTTGGATTGTCGTGAATTAGTTCAAGCTTTCGTATCTAAAATATACAGTTTCTTAATTACGTAAGAATTGTATTTTAAAATATATATTTATGTAAACCTTTATTAATGGTTACATGGCTCTAAGAAAGATTTTAGTTAATAAGTGGGGGGGGGGGGGGGGAAGTTGAACTTCAATTTTTCAGGTATAGGTAGAGTAGGATAATGAAATTCGGGTAGTCGGAGGGTAACCCCGAATGGAATTCATTATCCTACTCTACCTATACCTGAAAAATTGAAGTTCAACTTTTCCCCACCACTTATTAACTAAAATCTTTCTTAGAGCCATGTAACTGTCGCGTGTGACTGTGCAGAATAATTGTTCAAGCAACAATGTAGATTTACATATTTACTTAAAACAGATTATATTTAGATTTACAGAAGGTTTAAAACATTAAGGATTGGTGATGACAACTTTCAGGTGACGAGGTTAAGAAGTGTTCTAAAAACAAGGAGTCCAAGAGACGCGCGTCGCGAAGAAGCGAGCTGGAGCGGAGTAGTCAAGTTGAGAAGTCCGCTGCTTCTGTTGACAGGCGTGGCTCTGCAGTAGCTCCGCTGCACACTCCCCTCCCAGTGTCAACGATACTTAGAAGGGAAACGCACAGTTCGACCTGCTCTGGTAGTTATTGGGGGTCGGGTAGCAGCTGCCGGTTCTAGTGGAGGGGCAACTGAGGGTCGAACTGGAGAGGTTGCTTCTTGTGCCTTCCTGGGATCCCCACTGGTGGCTAGGAGAAACGCTGGTTTCACACGATCAATGGATACCGTTATGGTTTTTCCCCGAACATCTATTGTGTAGGTTTTATCTGTTCGGTGTAACACAAGAAAGGGTCCGTCATATGGTTGCTGGAGAGGCTTCTTTACCAAATCACGACGCAGGAAGATGTGAGTTGAAGTGGTAAGATCTCCATGGATGAATGTTGGTCGCTTTCCGTGTTGCTTGGGAGGTTGGGGTCTTAGAAGGTTCATGTAGTCATGGAGTTTGCCCACAAAGGTTACTGGATCTGAAGGGGGTCCACTGGGGTGCAAGAACTCTCCTGGGATAGCCAAAGATTTCCCGAACACAAGGTCTGCTGGGGTGCATCCAATGTCTTCTTTCAGAGCAGCCCGGAGACCAAGAAGGATAGTTGGCAAAACCTCTGTCGAGCGTTCCCTGGCATGGCATTTGATAGCTGCTTTCAGAGGACGATGGAATTCCTCGATCATTCCATTGGCTTGGGGGTGGTAGGAGCAGGTCCTCGTTCGGTGTGTGCCAAGGAATTTGGTAAGGCAGTTGAAGAGAGAGGCTTCAAACTGACGTCCCTGGTCGGTCGTCACAGTGACAGTAACACCATATCGTGCCACCCAGCAAGTGTAGAATGCCTCGGCGACAGTCTCTGCAGTGATGTCCCTAAGTGGTTGAGCCTCAGGCCATCTAGTAAAGCGATCTATCATGGTCATGCAGTATGTGTAGCCCTGAGATGGAGGAAGGGGACCTACCAAGTCAAGATGAACATGTTCGAAACGCTGTGACGGTTCCTTGAACGTTGCCAGGGGTGACTTGGTGTGTCGGTGTACTTTTGACTTCTGGCACGCCAGGCAGTGTTTAGTCCATTTTGTGGCATCAGCAGAAATTGACGGCCACACAAACCGACTCTTGAGCAGGGTTGCTGTACGACGAGCTCCAGGGTGGGCCAGGTTGTGTACAGCAGCAAATACCTGCTGGCGATGAGGTTCAGGGATGTAGGGTCTTGCTTTTCCAGTCGACACATCACAAATCACTTCAAAATCACAGTCAGGAAGTGTTATCTTCTTGAACTGGAGGGATGTACCAGATGCTTGAAAGGTTTGTAGCTCGGCATCAGATTTCTGGGACTCTGCAATTTCTTTATAGTTGACAGAGCCAGGAACACAGATTGTAGAAATGCGGGACATGATATCAGCAGGGATGTTCTGTATTCCAGGGACGTGCACTATGTCAGTAGTGAGCTGTGACAGGAAGTCTAGCTGACGAGCTTGACGAGGCGAACATTTGTCACTTTTCTGTTTGAAGGCAAAAGTCAATGGCTTATGGTCAGTGTACAGGGTGAATTCACGTCCTTCCAACATGTGGCGGAAGTGCTTTACAGATGAATACGCTGCTAATAATTCACGATCATAGGCACTATAAGAAACTTCTGCTGGACTCAGCTTCCGTGAGAAGAAACCAAGTGGTTGGAGGTCCCCATCGATCACCTGGTGTAAGGCTCCACCCACTGCAAAATCAGAGGCATCTACATGTAGAGCAAGGGGTGCCGAGGGCGCAGTGTGGGTAAGAAGTACTGTGTCAGCCAGTGTTTGCTTGCATTTTTCAAATGCCTGCACTGCCTCAGGAGTCCAATTGATCAGTGTGGAGTCTTTTTTCTTACGGGATCCTTTGAGGTAGTCATGGAGCAAATATTGGTGGTCAGCAGCATGGGGGATGAAGCGACGGTAGAAGTTGATGAAGCCAAGAAATTTTCTGAGGGCAGAGACAGTCTCAGGTAGTTTGTACTGTAGCACAGCTTCTACTTTTTCAGGCAAGGGCTTCAGGCCCTGTGCAGTGACCAGATGTCCCAGAAAAGTCAATTCAGGAACTCCAAATTGACACTTGGAGATATTGAGTTTGAGACCATGGGCTTGTAGTCTTTCGAAAATGGTCCTCAGGTGACCTTTGTGCTCTTCATGGCTTTCAGAGAAACACAAGATGTCGTCAAGGTACACATAGCAGAATGGAAGTCCACGAAGAACCTCATGCATGAAGCGCATGAACGTTTGAGGTGCGTTCACTAACCCGAAACACAGACGAGTGTACTCATATAGTCCCCAGGGTGTTGTCACAGCAGTCTTGGGAATGTCCTGCTCTGCAATTGGAATTTGGTGAAAAGCTTTAAAGATGTCTAGCTTGGAAAAGATTGTCTTTCCATGAAGGGCATGGGCAAAGTCATGAAGATGAGGGATGGGGTAGCTGTCAAACTCAGTCACAGAGTTCAGGCGTCTGTAGTCCCCTACAGGCCTTACTGTAGAGTCCTGCTTGGGAACGACATGTAGAGGAGAACTCCATGGACTTTTTGATGGGCGGATGATCCCCTGAGATAGCAAAAACTCAAATTCAGCTTCGACTGCATCATGAGATTTTGGGTGCAAACGTCTGGGCTTTGCCGTCACAGGAGGTCCCTTCGTAATGATGTGGTGGACAGTGTCGTGGGGAGTGGAAACACCAATTGAAGAGGGGTTGGTGATGTCTGGAAAATCTCCCAAGATGTCAGCAAAATTCACTGCAGCACAAAGGGTGACAATGGAGGTATGCTGCTGTTCCACTGGGGCGAGGTGACCAGAGGTGTGCAGAGAAGTCTGTGCATTAATCAACCTCTTGCGTTTGAGATCGACCAGGAGGTTGAAATGGGTGAGAAAGTCTGCTCCAATAATGGGTGTGGTAACATCGGCCAACACAAATGTCCACATGAAGGGCTTTCTGAGTCCTAGATCAAGAGTTCTGTTGACAAAACTATAGGCTGGGATTTTGGAGTTGTTGGCAGCAAACAAGGCAAAGTTAGCCGTTGATGAGAGCTTACTCTGTCTTGGTGGTGGCAGGACAGAGATTTCGCTGCCAGAGTCAATGAGGAACTTTTGATTACTCTTGCGGTCATGGACGAATAGCCTGCTGGTCTTGTTGGCGACCTCCGTCATGCCAGCCACTATGACGGGTTTTGTTGGTTTTTTGACTTGTCGCAAAGGGGGTTGCAGTTACGAGCTTGGTCACCAAACCTTTCATGGTAGAAGCAGAGAGTTGAGTTGCTGTGTGGAGTGCTCGACCTGTTGCGGGCGGTGGAACCTCGGCTGCGGGAACGTTGCCTGTATTTGGGACGTCCTCTTGAAAGCTCGGCCACTTGAAGGGACAGCTCCTCCACTTTTTTCATCAGAAGGTTCAAGGGGGCAGCATCTGGCGGCTGGTAGAGGAAGGTGGGAGTTGACTCCTGACTTGCAGCACAGATGGATGCTGGGGCCACAACTTCTGCAACTTTGTCAGCCAAGATCGCCAGCTGATCTAACGGTTCTGAAGAAGCAGACAGGATGGTCTGTATGTGGGGGGGGGCATTCTCTGCATCCAAAGGTTCTTTAAGAAATCATCCTTCAGCTGACCTGCCGCCAGGCCACGCATCTTCCTAAGCAGGTGGCTGGGTTTCTCATCCCCAAGCTGAAGATCGCAGAGCAGCTTTTTTATTTTCTGTTGATCGGACTCCGCGAATTCGGAAATTAACCGTTTTGAAAGGGCGTCGTACTTGCCTGTAGCAGGAGGGCTTAAAACGATGTCAGCGACGTGTTCCAGTGTCTCAGCGTCGATATTCACCACCATCGCAGAAAATTTCGTGCTGTCGCAAGTTATCCCGCTGTATGAAAAGGCATTGTCGCATTGGGCGACCCACAGTCTCACGTTACCTAGCCAGAAGGGCGGCAACCGGAGGGCGACGCGGGCAAGCTGGGCCGGTGGCTGGGGACCGAGAGGTTGTTGCTGCTGTCCGGGGGTTGTAGTTGCTGCTGAACTAACGCTGGGTCCGGTGTCTCGTCTTCGAGTGTCATCGTTGATGTCAAGGTGCACTGTCCTCAATCTCGTTGCATCCAACTATCACGTCCGGGTCACCACTTGTCGCGTGTGACTGCGCAGAATAATTGTTCAAGCAACAATGTAGATTTACATATTTACTTAAAACAGATTATATTTAGATTTACAGAAGGTTTAAAACATTAAGGATTGGTGATGACAGCTTTCAGGTGACGAGGTTAAGAAGTGTTCTAAAAACAAGGAGTCCAAGAGACGCGCGTTGCGAAGAAGCGAGCTGGAGCGGAGTAGTCAAGTTGAGAAGTCCGCTGCTTCTGTTGACAGGCGTGGCTCTGCAGTAGCTCCGCTGCATAACCATTGCCAAAGGTTTACATAAATATATATATTTTAAAATACAATTCTTAAGTAATTAAGAAACTGTATGTTTTAGATACGAAAGCTTGAACTAATTCACGACAATCCAAATGCTTTAGTTTGAAACTAAATACAGGTTTAACCTTAAAATTAGTTTGGATCCCTTTTTCTTCTTTAGAAAGTTTCACGGTCAGTTGTTGAACACTACAGATACACTCTTTTGTCAATGTCCCCGTCTCGATACAGCCAAACCGAGAGAAGGGGTTGAGGGATGGGGAAATACACAAATTCCATTCAGGGGACGGATAAATAATAAATATGAAGCCGCTGATGTGACTCAGGGCTAATACTTGGCGTCGATTGATGGCGATCTTTTGACACCAGTAAACCTATTCCAACGGTCATAATTTTCTACAAGTCATCTATCTTGACGCACCTTCTGTCAAATTTATAGGGGGAAAAGACATTTCGGGTACTCGGGATTCGGGGGCTAGGCAAGTCACGGAAATTCGGGTATTCGGAATTCTGGTAGTCGGAGGGAAACCATCTCAACTCGATTGTTGCAACCACGCCCATTTGCGAGAACGAGATTCCCTGCATTACGCCTTCCTCGCAATCTACCATGGCTGGCATCACTTGTTTCGCAAAATTAGACTTACAATAAACGTTATAAAAATAAACATTTACTTTAAATAAATCAGACTAAACACCTTCAGATTGAATTTCTTTTAATAAGCATAGCTTTAGTTCATTTCTTCAATCTGAGTGCATATTAACCAATTGAGGTCTCTTCGACTTTGAGCTTGATGCATCTCAATTCGACTCTTGTAACGGCGCCCACTTTTGTGAACGAGATTCCCTGCATCGCGTCTTGCTCACAATCTACCAAGGCATCTTTCCACTTCTCGCTAGATTCCGTGTACACGCGTTCCACCTGGTCGGGATTGGACAAAGCGGTGCATTCCAGAGTGACAGTGGAGAGGTCGTGTGAGTGTTCAGTAAAGGTTAATTTCATTCCTGAAATTGATAAAACATGTTAGCTTGAAGGCGAAAGAGCACGATGGATCGCGGGTCACCAAACGAAAATGTCTCAGTGTTAATCTAAAGGGGGAACAAATATTTTCTAAGCCACATTTCTCCGGCTGTTTTGAATATTTTCACAAATGTTTTTTTTTTTCAATAAAAATTTATCTAACTTATAGGTTTTCATAATACCTCATCCCGGATGCCCCATTTTCGTTGGCTAGCAAACCACTGCGATTCCCTCACCTGTCTCTGCAAAGATGATTACCAAACCTATCGCTGTGCAAACTGCGGTGGTTCCCCCCTTAACTCTTCGGCGACCTGCCCCGGCAGACCAAAGCCCCCAAACAGAGAGTTTTCGGAGGGAGGCGCCAGGAGGCAGCACCAGTTGAAGCCCCGCCTCCCGAGCCTAGAAGATCTTGCCTCGCTATTGGCTGCTCTAAGATCCGTGAAAGACGCCATAGCAGATGTCTTCGGGGACTTAGAAGCCTTGAAAAGTAATGCAGCTGCCCTTGCAGCCACCATAAAACAAGGCAGGCAAGAAGTTGGCCCTGCTTAATATGCTTGCAAATTAGTTGGCCATTCATCGCTATTTTCGACAAGCCTTGCTGCTTCTTCTGAAACCCTAAACAATTTCACCCCTTATTGGGATATCTTCGTTGTGCAGAAAGGACGCTCCGCGTCGACGCTGCAAAAGTTCTATCTCGCAATCTCCGCACCAATTTCAAAAAGTGGGATTATCTGGACCTAAGGTCAGCTACATTTATGGCATAAAAAACCGTTTGTGAAATTATACAATACCGCCTACGAAATGAGGCTTACAAAATAATTTTTTCTACATTGGATTAACACTTAGGTACTTTGGTACTAATTTAGTTACTTTTAGCAGTAACGAAGTGAAGAAAAATTTCGTCACTTCTCATGCCTATCTTAACGGATATTTTCGGCAGTTCGGCAGAATTTTCGTTCTTAACTTTTTGTTCGATGGAAACAATTTCTTTTATCTTGGTTTTCTTGAAAAAACTGAAAACGGTAAAAATGCAAAAGTTTCTTATACCTAAAAATTTCAAAAAGTAACTGTATATAGTTACTTATCCAAAAAAGTAATTGCAACTAGTTATTTTTCATAACTGTAGCAGAGTTACTTTTCATAGTAAGTAACTGTAACAGAGTTTATTTTCCTAGTAAGCAACTGTATCAGTTACTTTTTTATGGTAAGTAACTGTAACAGAGTTACTTTTGTAATTAAATTGTAAGAGAATTACTTTAAAACAGTACTTTCCAATCCCTGCCCAAAAGATTATAATTTGCCCTAATTTAAAAGAATTAAACTTACTTGTAATGACTTGGTGCTCAAGGCAAGAAGCATTTAAACCTTCATTTCCTTCAAAAACAAAATTGTCTTTTTCTTCACTGAGACAGTTTTCACATGATTCTGTGCAGCGTGGAGAGAGTACATCACCGAAGAAAGGACTTCTCCTATACGAGAAAAGAAAATTAAGTACGGTAAAGCTCCAATTATCCGAAGTAATTGGGATGCAACCACATTAGGATAATCAGAAATTCGAATAAATGGATTTAATAGGAAAAATTGTATATTGATTCAATTACTTAATCAATTGTTGCACTACTAGATCATGTAGCTCTAGTTTTGGTTGTCATTAATACAAAAAAAATCAAAGTGTAAGGTGCTAACTCGGCAAATTGAGTTATAGCCTTTTGCTATATAGAATTTTATTTTCAGTTTATTATAGATTATAGAATCTTGGTTTTATAAACATTTTAATTTGGCATTTTACAAGTTGAATAATGTAGCTGAATCATTTTTTTTTTCAAAAACCCCCATAAATCACAATTTTATCACAATTTAGTTTTTGATGTTCTTTAATTCATCCTGTGTAAACACATATGAAGAGTACAGGAGAGGAACAGCTTGATTTATTAGGAGTCTTCTCGTAATCGTGTCTGCTTGGCGGACATTGGCGACAGAAAAACGGTTTCTCTCTTCTTCTCTTGGTCCAAGCGTAGGAAATTAAGCGGTTTTTCACCTGTACTCTTCATATTCTGGGGATCCTGTTAATCCAGTGATTTGCACAGCCTTGGGAAGTAACCAAATATATAATTTTGGGGAGAAACCCGTTGCTGTTAAGAGGGATTGTCAGCCCCATAGAGCTAAGGCATTAGTTTTGGAATCACCATTTCCAAGTATTTCTTAGTATAAGTATTTCTTTGCAATGTTAGCCCTTTTTCTCCAGGTATGGGAATCAACATGACATCGAAATGAAACACATTTGAAACGAAAATGTTATCTAGTTATGAATGTCTATTGTCTATGTTATATATTTTTGAAGTTATAAAATAACAAAGATAGACAAGATTTTAAAACTTTATCAATTAATAATTAAATTAACTGGGTGTTATTTTCTTTTGAATTTTGTTTTCAATTGATGCTATGATGTTTCCTATACCTGATGAAAATAGAATAACATGGCAAAGCAAATCTTTTGCAAAAGTTGTGATTTCAAAACTAATGCAATAGCTCTATGGGGCTGACAGTTCCTCTTAAAACAGTTTTTTTTCCAATTTCTCGAAAACTATGTTCCTCGGAATTATGGTATTTCTGAAAAAATATAATTCAATCGAAAGGGAAATCAGTTTGAAACTAAACTTACGATCCAAGAGCAGTCAGCATCATATTTTTAAATGGACAATACATCTCAACTTCCATTGTGTTGCCTAATAATAAGAAAATCATAGAGTTAGGAAAGAGAATAGAGCGGACCATGTTTGTGCGCATAAACGCTCAACAGAAGCAGACTAGAACGGTGCATCTTGGGATATCTCAGTGCCAGTTTCCATAGTTTCGGCTACTATGTTATGCGCAGTCACTCAAACTGCTAAAGGGGTTTGTCTTGGGATACCTCAGTGCCGGTTTGTTATGAGCAGTAGCTCTAAAAACCTGGCAGTCCGGCTTCAAACCATTTGAACTGATAGCCTCCTCTACTCCTCCTTCCTAACGCTATGTAAAAATGCATATAAAGGTTACAAAGTTCTGCTCGTGTATTCTGGTGGATAAAACCATAGGTAGTAGAAGATTCCCCTTAGAGGAGAATGGGTTCGCTGGATCGTGGGTATCCAAACTCAAGTGTATCAGTGTTAATCCAAAGGAGAAGCCACAAGAAGGAGAAGTCCTAACGCTGCGTACGATTTCGCCCTCAACAGTTGCGTTGAGTGCCTATTCAGGAATCGGCTCGTCACTTGACTGGGGTTCTAAAATATGACGCCCGTCGCCAATAGCCTCATGTAGCTCTAGTGCGACAATTAAAACATAACCAAACCAAGAGTTGTAGAGAATTAAATTCGTTTCAATAATATATCATATTTTATCTATAAACTTTCAAATTTTTAGGCAGTTTCAGTGATGAGTGAAGAGGGGACTGTCAGTCCCATAGAGCTAATGCATTAGTTTTGAAATCGCAACGTTTGCAAAAGAAAAGAATTGCTTTGCCCTGTTAACCCATTTTCACCAGGTAAATAGAATCATGATAACATCAACTTAATTAAAAAATTGAAAAGAAAATAAAACATCCGGTTATTTTATTAATACTTAATAAAGTTTTAAAATAGTGGCGCCATTTGCTGTATTTTTTTTGGCATTTAAAATTTGAAAAATATATGTTATCAAGTAACTAGGTAACATTTTCCTTTCAAACTTGTTTTCATTTTGATGATATGTTGATTCCCGTACCTGAGCAAAAATAGTTAACATGGCAACGCAATACATCTGCGGAAGTTGTTATTCCAAAACTAATGCATTAGCTCTATGGGACTGACAATCCCTCTTATATATACGCTTATTCTATTTAGAAAGTCTAAATAACACTGATACCCATTTTGTAGGCACGTTGATACTTTAGTATTCTATCTATTTCATTTCATTCGTCTAACCCCAGTGGGAAAACGGAAGTATTTTCTTAAAAATTACTGACTTTCAAGAGTGGATATCTCGAAAACTATACAAGATATTATTAAGACACTTGAGAGATGAAGCTGGTAGGAAATTTAATCAACTTTTATTTTGTGTATTACAATCATATCGCTAGAACGCATAGTTTTCGTGGTATAAGCAAAAAACAGAAAAATGGGACATTCAACCCCCTCCCCCCTTCGGTACAGGGGCGAAGACTTTTGATATGTTTACCTCCTAACTAGTCTAAACAATGTTATGAAGGCCAAAATGGTGTTCTCAACGTTCCCTCTTTAACTCCCTTCGTTGCTTGGACTATAAAGTAGAGCTCCCTCTCAACAAAACTGCGTTTTTTCATGTATTACAATCAATTTTGAAGTTTTTAGTTACTAATATCCCTCATCGGTGGCAGTAGTAAAAGCATATTCAAAACAAAATTAATAGTCCAGGCAACGAAGAGTTCTAGAGGGAAAGTTTTGGAACACAATTTTTGACTTCATAACGTTGTTTAGACTAGTTAGGAGGTAAACATATCAAAAGTCCCCGCCCCTAGCCCCTGTGCTGAAGGGGGGAGGGGGGGTTGAATGTCCCATTTTTCGGTTTTTCGCTTATATCTCGAAAACTATGAGTTCTAGCTATGTAATTGTAATACACAAAATGAAAGCTGATTATATTTGCTACAAGCTGCACCCCTCAAGTGTTTTAATAACTTGTATAGTTTTGGAGATATCCGCTCTTGAAAGTCAGTAATTTTGAAGAAAACACTTCTCCCTCCACATTTTCCCTCTTTTTTGACCGGATAACTCTTCAATAATGCACCGAAACACTAAATTTTGGCCCTAGATTGGTAGAGAATTTAATTCTTTTCAATTATATATCTTATTTTACCATTTTATCTATTTTCCTTCAAATTTTAAAGCGGTTTCAGTGTTGAGTGAAGATTGTACTGAAAGTCCCATAGAGTTAATGCATAAGTTTTGAAATCGCAACTTTTGGAAAAAAATTTATTTTCCATGTTATTCCACTTTCACAAGGTATTAGAATCATCATAACATCAATTTAACACAAAATTGAAAAGAAAATAACATCCGGTTATTTAATTATTAATTAATAAAGTTTTAAAATAGTGGCGCCATCTACTGTATATGTTTGAAATTTTAAAACTTCAAAAATATATAATTAAATAACTAGATAATATTTTTGTTTCAAATTTGTTTCATTTCGATGTTATGTTGATTCCCGTGCCTGGATAAAAAGGGCTAACATGGCAAAGCAATACATCTGTGGAAGTTGTTATTCCAAAACTAATGCATTAGCTCTATGGGACTGACAATCCCTCTTATGTACACTTATTCTATACTGAACGTGTAAATAACACTGATACTCATTTTGTAGGCACGTTGTTACATTAATATTTTATCTATTTTATTTCATTCCTCGAACTCCAGTGGGAAAACGGTCAGATGATCCCCCTGTTCTTCTTCATCTTCGGAGTCAACTTGAGAGACCCTTTTGAGGCTAGTCCCCTGGGAATTTTGGCATTCTGAGGAACATTTGAGACTTGATTTTTTACAGCTACCAGTTTGAGCTGGCACAGACTTTCATGTTTCTGCAGAAAATTATTTTCATAATATTGTCAGGTGCTGCTGCTAACTCACTGTGCACTTTGACCATCAGGCAGTTATTCTCAATCTTCCAATCATACACAAGAGGAGGCAGGTCATTTCCCAGCCACAGCTCATCTTGGTGTAATATTCAGAGGAAATACTGTTTTACCGCTTCCTCGGTGGGAAGAAGACGATATATCAGGCTTGATGGCTGCTCCGGATTTCAAGAGTGAATTATACCTGTGTCATTGAGGAGGGCCTCTTTCGTTGGAGCCCCATATAACACCTCAATATGCGGGTATTGCCTGCCTTTTGTACCTGATATGTGGTTAAGGAAGGGTATGAAAAGACCGCTGCTGCTTTCTGGACTTCTGACGTCTTCGTACACAACTTCACAAATGCTATCCCGCTTTTTCGAAATGTGAAAGATGTAGTGTCGCATCCAGCTATTGTGTTTGCAAAAATAGCACGTCCTAAACCCAGTTGCTGTAACTCTTGGGATGAGAATAAAAAATCTTTTGTCTTCCCACGTCCAGGCTTTATGAAACCGATGTCCTTATGCACATCAGCTGTAGCCATCAAGAGGACTGTAAGGTCGACACAAAATATTAAAGCATAACAACGTGCCAGCAAAATAAGTATCTGTGTCATTTCCGACATTATCACAGCCGTATGCCGTATCCACTATCAGAACGTCCACATCCCTTTCTGCTCGAAGGGTCTTACATTCAATTGTCCTCCTTAAGTATGTTGATGAGACCATTTTATTTAAATTGTTCGACAGAAAATCATCTTGTTTGACGTTTATCTTGGTGTCTTCAGTGAAAAGGATATCATCCGACTGCGACTTCTTGAGTCGATAGCTCTTCTGCTGGTCCCAGTGCACAGTGAGTTAGCAGCAGCACCTGAGGATGTTCTGAAAATTATGTTCGGATGATGTAAAAAAGACTGTGCCAGCTCAAGTGTAGCAGCAAAAATAGCAAGCCTCAAAGGTCCTAGAGCATGCCAAACTTACCATTGGAACAGCATCAATGGGGTCCCTCAAATTGACTCCGAAGATGAAGAACATGAATAGCATCTGACAGTTTTCCCACTGGTGTTTGACGAATGAAATAAAATAGATAAAATATTAAAGTAACAACGTGCCTACAAAATGAGTATCAGTGTTATTTAGACGTTCAGTATAGAATAAGTGTACATAAGAAGGGTTGTCAGTCCGATAGAGCTAATGCATAAGTTTTGGAATAACAACGTCCACAGATGTATTGCTTTGCCATGTTAGCCCTTTTTATCCAGGTACGGGAATCAACATAACATCGAAATGAAACAAATTTGAAACAAAAATATTATCTAGTTATTTAATTATATATTTTTGAAGTTTTAAAATTTCAAACATATACAGCAGATGGCGCCACCATTTTAAAACTTTATTAATTTATAATTAAATAACCGGATGTTATTTTCTTTTCAATTTTGTGTTAAATTGATGTTATGATGATTCTAATACCTTGTGAAAATTGAATAACATGGCAAATAAATTGTTTTCCAAAAGTTGCGATTTCAAAACTTATGCATTAGCTCTATGGGACTTTCAGTACAATCTTCACTCAACACTGAAACCGCTTTAAAATTCGAAGGAAAATAGATAAAACAGTAAAATAAGATATATTATTGAAAAGAATTAAATTCTCTACCAATCTAGGGCCAAAATTTAGTGTTTCGGTGCATTATTGAAGAGTTATCCGGTCAAAAAAGAGGGAAAATGTGGAGGGAGAAGTGTTTTCTCCAAAATTACTGACTTTCAAGAGCGGATATCTCCAAAACTATACAAGTTATTAAAACACTTGAGGGGTGCAGCTTGTAGCAAATATAATCAGCTTTCATTTTGTGTATTACAATTACATAGCTAGAACTCATAGTTTTCGAGATATAAGCGAAAAACCGAAAAATGGGACATTCAACCCCCCCTCCCCCCTTCAGCACAGGGGCTAGGGGCGGGGACTTTTGATATGTTTACCTCCTAACTAGTCTAAACAAAGTTATGAAGTCAAAAATTGTGTTCCAAAACTTTCCCTCTAGACCCTTTTTTTCAGCCTTCGTTGCCTGGACTATAGAGGGAAGCTATTAACTGTTGTGAAATTACGTCTTTACCGCTATTCAAGGTATAATGATATTGGTACTTAATACAAATAAATTGTTTTGAAAAAATAATTATAGTTCAAGAGGATTATTTTAAAATATATTTAGTTTTCTAGTCATTCTTATCAAAATTGGAATTTTGAAGTTTTCTTTTGCCACATTGCAAAAATTAAATTTTTTTTAAATTATTCAAATTCCAATGCAGTTAATTATTTCTCAGTATTTTCCCCATTATGTATATATGAGTATTAAAGATACAAATATATAGATTCGGGATGAAAAAAAATCATGCATTGCAGGGTTAACAATATAATTGGTGTTACATATAATAAGTAAATGAATTACAATGAATGGTTATACTTACCATCATCATTAGCATCACCATTATGTGCGTAGAACAAGAAGAAGAGGCAGACAATTTTCAATGTCATGATCATATTCCTTTCGGGCTTAGTACAGAGAAAAATTTAATTAAAACGCATATAAAACAATAATGAATATTCATTTTCAGAACAATTACAACTGGTCTTAAAAGTTAACCAATTGAAAATATTAACAACTTCAGACATGTTCAGTTTTAATTAACATTTAAATGTACGGATGTCACAAAATAGAGTACCTGTTTTTAAAAGTTTATAAAAAAAGAAATGGATAGAGATATTAACACAAATTCTTGCAGAAAACGAATAAGTCATGTCTAAAATTTGATATGGAACACTTAATTATGTTACTTATGTTTGTTACGTTAATATGCTATCACACTTTATTATATTCAATTTAACCCAAAAGATGGCGCTATAATACATTGTGTTGGCTGTATGAAAGAACTAGGCATGCGTATACACCAAAAAAAGGACATGTGGTCA